>JACJUY010000154.1:247220-310457 GCA_014220935.1 Platorchestia sp. MABIK
GGTACCCCAATTATTCTAACTTTATAGGTTGTGACGTAAATGAGTTCCGTATTTGGGAGGTTGCCCAGAGAGATTCTAGATCATACTACGACCGTACAATATTAGAATTGCAAATAAGTCATGAAACGTACTAAACAATACCATATTTCATGACTAAATACCATTCTTTTTCTTCAGTAGAAACATCTTTACAAAGCAAGCAGAGCCCTAAAGTAACTGAGGCAAAATATCTACTGATGACGGCTGGAGCACATTTATGCTGGAAGTTAGGGACCAATACTGTTGTTTTGATAATTCCTCTGAGAAGCTAAAATGGAAAATCAAGCCCCAAGGTTTCCTTTTCTTAAATATACAGGGTAACCGGTACTTGGTTGAACTTAAACATATGGTTGGGACCGTTGCAATAAACACTCTTTCCTCGTTTATCATGTGGCCGAAAGTGATTCATTAAAGAGTTCCAAGGACTTCAAGTTTCCACATGGCTACCAAGGCCTCCTGATATCACACCTTTAGATTTCTAGCTCTGGAGACATTTGTGTCGTTAAGTGTTCGAAACACCTATTCCTTTCGAAAGTGATCTCATCAGTAAAATTATGGTTGAAGTTTCCGCAAGGATTCCAGAAACTCCTGGTGTCTTCGATCGCGTGTGGCAATCATCGCATTGGCGTTTGAACATCTACATCGCAACAAATGGGAGTCATGTTGACTATTTTTCTGTAAATACCTAACCTACTTTGAAAATCTGTTTCTTGTATTCATAATAGTTGAGGTTGAAATTCTGTTTCTTGTGTTCAAAATAAAAATGCTTCTCTAAATTCTATGTTCCACTTACCTATCATTCCCGAAGTACGAATTTTTCTCCCATACGTTTTAAATTTCAGTTCCTTGTAACTCTTCAACAAAGCATTTTCGACCTCACGGATGTTGAGTATTGAGTAAAAGACTTCTTATTTCAAGAGTCCCAACATTATGTTAAAATTTGTTATAGAAAGTGCGTGCTTCTAACAGTTTTTGATGAGTTTGAAACAGAAGAATTGAACTCAACTTCGGTGATCGACTAGACTATTGTTAGACATTTTTGTTGCCTGATACAGCAGGTTAGGGAATAAATTTTCAAGCATTTTCTACCTCACCATCGCCCTGATAAATTCATTCTTCTTCCAACCACACAGGCCTCATTTCTGAAATTCGATTTGCTTTGAATCAAAGTACTAATACAGGTCTCGTCGTATAGCTCCTAACAGTAAAACTGAATAGTTAAGTACAATTTTTAAGAACGCTTGATGGTTCGCATTAGTAATAATGTAAAATCTACTGTGGGTTGAGACCTTGGCAGGCATAAAACTCAGTTGATTTTTAGAATATTAGATATGAGTCTATAAAATAGAACCAAAATGTTCACTATTCGTTGAACGACGTTTTCGTTTTTGACTCAAGCTGGTTTACAAACTAATTAAGTCATATTACAATTCTGTTGAATTGAGCAGAATAATCCAGGCCTCTGCAGGTATCCGCAAATTCTCACAAGCCACCAAGAAATGCACGCTCAGTTCGTTAAGGGTGGAGTTGAACGTTGAAAGAATAATCTTTCAGTTTGAGGTACTCACCATCTAAAATCGATTTGTGATATCGCTTTACCATTATTTATTGCGAATAACTTCGATTTCTCAGGAAAATTTCGAAATTTTGTGCATTCATTACGTGAGGAGACACAACATTTTTTTGAAAATGTGCGGATCAATTTTGGATAGATTTTCTCGCATTTAATCGATTGAATGTTATTCAAGCTGATTATTGAAATTATTATGCAAACTGATAATTCTTATTGTTGTGCAAGTTGATTATTGGAGATGTACGATCATTCGCTCCCGCATGGTAAATTTTCTTGCAAAATCGCGCTGTAAAATATACATTTGATAACCTTTGAAACGCTCCGAGTGTTCTTGGAAACGGGCTTTGGGTACGCATGATTGTTCTGTTATGAATTCATTTATTTTTATCTTATAGTCATAACTCTTGTATTTTTACAATAATTATTGCGGTCTGGAAGTTATGCAATTGTGACCTCATTATTAGGAATTTCGCCCCTCATAGCAAATTGACAGCATTGGTCCTTTTCATTTTAGTAAGCCATTTTGCTGCTGAGAGGATCTATGATACCAGACCGGTCGGTGTTTTTACTTCCGGAAAAAATAATGTGTTAAAAAATTTTGCTATCAGGATAGTATTCTGAGATGAATGTAATAATTTAAATAACCAGTATCATCAAAAAACTATTCTAGTCTACGACATCTGACTTTAGTTTCTTCAATTCCTGCCATCTGTGTTTTGCATCATTCATTATTCGTATATTACATTTTGCTCGCACCAAACTCAATTGAGACTTCATTATTTTCTTTTGCTGCATTCGCTCATTGATTAGTGAAGGTAAGAGCTTAACTCGCATAACATGATTCAAAAACTTATTTTCTTGGGTGCAGGAGGCATTTTCTATAGTAGTTGGCGAAGCCTCTCTACAGACGCCATCAAATTTTTTGTTATACATCGGCAAAAACTGACCCACGTTAGGGTGTTTGAGAATATCTTTTAAGGTGCTGAAAAATTTGTTAGTAAAATTAATTTTTTTTCAGGAATGAAGTTCTCGTAGTAAAAGGGTCAAACAAGAGGGAATGACCAAGTAACAAATAAAATATGGAAAGGTATGAACGATTTTATATTTAATTATTTAACACTAACATTGCACAACTATAATTGAGAAAGGTCCATTTGAGATTACAGTTTCTATTCGCCCACGCTACCTTCATACAACGAGTGACCATTTAGTCCAGTCATTCAATATCAGAAATCGAGTTTCCCAAGTCAGTTTCTGTCACCCGAGTTCCCTCAATGACGAATGTCTCATCTCGATCAGACTCAGAATAGTTCGAGGGATGTAATGTTCAAACTCAAACAATTACTGGTGTAATTACGATCCTGTTACAGCTCTCCAGTCCTCCATTTTGCCGAAGAGATCGTGTTCCTCCTCTTTGTTCATCACCAGCTTGTATTGTTTAACAACGAAGATATCGTTTTGAAGCCTATTGTTACGAGAGCAATATTGTGGCCGTCTTTGTCTGACTCTCATGGTCCGATTGCAGGGCTGTTCACGGCAGCGGCGGCGGCAGCGAGTGGTCCTCGTTCTGGTAGAATTCAACGTGAACGCCTTAATGCACTTCCACGGAGATGCAAGAGCATATCGGGGATGTTCTGCAATTGAAACTTTGACTGAAGTTCCACTTGCCATGAGGGAAATGCTTAGATCAAATGCGATCTTGGAGTAGTAAATTATACGTTCATCATGACCGACGCACAGGAACGCCTTCGCTCAATGTTTTACCGTTTCTCTTATTTAGAGAAAAGACTGCACGGTTAATCATTTGAGCAGATCTTTTCACAGCTTCAGATATGTTATTATACAATGACAAAGGCCTGCCGTCTAAGTGCTCTTCAAAGGCCGAGGTCATCTTCAAAACAAAGTTGACAGGCTGATCTTTTCTGGCTGGAATTCTCAAGTTACGTGTAACAATTCAGCTCCATCACTAAATGCTGAGTCATTACGGCAGAGTTTAATTAAAAAATTAGGAAATATAAGTGTTTTAGCCAGAAATAGGCAATTCCAGAAGCCCTGCATTAAAGTGTACGACTTTTTAAATGACCAGATGAATTCTTTCGTAGACTTTAGCCACTGTGATTCTAATACTAATTAATTTGATTATTTGCTGAATTCCGACATCATTCTAGGAAGGAATCCGTCAGTGAGTGAGAGAACGCATCTTCAGATCTCACTGCACCATGGTGTTGCACGAGCTAGGAGACAAACAAAATGCTTGGAGGCTTCACGAGCTTTGTGTTCTTGTGATGAAAACTCGATTTCATTTCAAACACTCTTCAAAATAAATTTTTGTTTTCAACATGTACTGGACCAAAATTTACAATCCCTGTAAGATTTTGACGTCAATTTTGCTGCCGAAGAGATTAGTCTGATACTGAGGCAGCTGACATCATTTTCAACCTGCAGTACTGCTGCTGCAGAACCTGGTGATTTAGAAGTTTTCCTGTACCTAGTGCTTGTAGTATTATTATAATTTCCGATGATTCGAAAACATAACACACATCTCCATAAGGCACAATTTATATTAGTTATCTTTTCATCGATCTTTTAAGTAAGTTTCTGACTTAAGGTTGCTTGGGAAATTTTTAGGGAAAAATATTTCTGGTTTGTGAAAAGAAGCCGAGAAATCCATAGCCAGTTAAAACCAGTTGAATCTGTGATTTAACGTTTTTATGGAATGTTTTGACGAGGACATTCCTTGTTTGGGAAAAAGGAATTGTACAATAAGAAAAACCTAGTCAAATTCCTGATATAGCGTTTCTTAGGAAATTTTCATGAAAAAACATTCCTACGCAGGAACAAAATAAGCCGTACAAGAGTAAAATCATTGCCAGCTAAAACAAGTTAAATCTCTCATATAACGCTTCTAGAGAAAGCTTTAGGGAAAAATATAACTGGTTCAAAGGCAAGGAACCGTACAAGATAGAAACCAGAGCTTTGCTCTGTTCTTAATCAAGCTAAAATGGTTGATATCGACTCATTCGGGGCCGGCCAGTTGACTGGACTATTCAGATGTTGATACTTAAAATATTTGTCAAAGCAACGAGGGCCGAATTGGTTCAACTTATGAACCCGAAAGCTAACGCGCGCATTTGAAATTAAAGATTTCAAAAACGTGATGGACGGAGGGACAATTTTAATGTGCTCATAGCTTTTTGAAAATTCATCATGTTTTTGATATAGAAAAACGTGAAACTGTGTGACAATGGCTTGCTGCAACGATAGTTTTACGTTGGGTAAAGTTATTTAAATTTCTTCAGGTACCAATTGATATCGAAAGGGAAATACCATTTCATCATTACTGCAACAAGATCAACAATTATTTGCTTATTTCTTCATTTTACTCGGAGTCAGTGAGGGAACAAGCGGGTGCCCCATGATGATATTGACATTTTGCAACTTTTATTGGTATGCTAAATCGTACAGACCCAATATTTGTTCGCTATGTTTAAAATGTGTTGAACCGTACAGACCCGATATTTATCAGCTGTGTCTAATGTGCGCTGAATCGTACAGATCCAATATTTATACGCTGTGTCTAATGAGTGCTGAATCGTACAGATCCAATATTTATACGCTGTGTCTAATGTGTGCTGAATCGTACAGATCCAATATTTATACGCTGTGTCTAATGTGTGCTGAATCGTACAGATCCAATATTTATACGCTGTGTCTAATGTGTGCTGAATCGTACAGACCCAATATTTACACGTTATGCCTAATGTGTGCTATATCGTACAGACCCAAAACACAAATTCACTTAGGATAGACCACAATGATTCAGTCCTAAGTAATCTAAAATATTTCTAAACCTAATTGTTTTAGGCAAATCACAATCGTCCTATCTACGAAAAGATTTCCTATAATACCTATAAATGACCAAAATGTGTTGACTTGTGCAGACGATGGAGCGGGAGGAGCGACCTGGTCAAGCATCTTTACTGCCCAATTTTTGGTTTTCGCGCTTTTTAGAGTAGTATCGTCTGCTGTTATCTGTAATAATTGGCAGCCTTTATTTTCGCATTTTTCCCAATAGTGAATAACTTAAATAAATTATAAATTTGGTGCAATACCCTTCATTAGCCAGAGCCATTAAAAACTTTCTTGTCAAAAATTTTGAAAATGTAGCATGAAATCATATCTGTTTTTAAGAAAAAATTAATTGTAATCCTAACTTCATTGTAATAAACAGTTACATCAATCAACAGCCTAATAAAAAGATGGACGGAGCCATTTTTCACTGGATCAAAATGTCCGTACCATATATGTTGTAAACGCCACACTTCTCTATTCTAAATCTATGAAATCATTCTGTCCTCCTCATATTAACGTTGCTAGTTCACATCTGAATACTATTTGATTGCATTGCATGATCATTACTCTAACCTAAACATACAAACATAATTTAGTCGGCGCTTCAAGAGACTCATTTTCAATACTTCATTGGCTTCGTTTCATTTTTGTCGTCCGAGAAACAGGACTTTCTTCATTGCTCTTATTCCTTCTATTGGCAGGGGCAGCCGAGAATGCAGTCTATTATTATGCAAATTTTAGCGGCGGGTCGTTCAGCGCCAGCAAGAGAAGGAAAGTTTTCATTTCGAGGTCTTATCGTTGATGACTTGAAGGCATAGCTGTGTAACTTTCCCAGTTCCAAATTTGTCGTAAATCATCTACTATTACAAAGCGCGATGCGCAGATAAATGTGATAACAAATAAACCGTGAGAAATTGTGAAAATCATTGTACTAAAAAGTTCTGCTCATCTGGATCGAGAGTCTGAACGATAAATTTCAGTGGTCGCCTTCAAATTGTCGTTTTCTCTCATAATGAAAAAAAGACAATTTGCCATCCGAATCTTTCCAAAGCAACCCTCGCTGCACACTAAGTTTGTGAAAGAAGTTTATTTCCTCTTGTGAATTCAATTTACCTTGGAGTCAAATCGACGCAGTGGCAAAATTGGGAATAAAAAATCGACGCTAAAGATGCATAAAACTTGCAAGACTTAGGGTCGCAGGTTGACAGGGCAGCAGACGCCACACTAAAGCTGCAGGCACATTTAAGCTCCAACACTCTCTCTGATCGGCCGACCTCATATTTCACAAGACAAACATCGCGCTTGCCAAATGGCTGACTTTTTCTCGACGACTCTGGAGCCGGGAACTTCACGCAACTTTTACATATGTTGCGCATCCTTTTACATGCAACGGCTGTAGGATAAGTAGATTGTTTATTTTATATGAATCTGTTTTTGGACACGTCGATAATACCATTTATGAATCTGCTTTCATAAACTCGATTGTGTCTTTTATTTGCACCAACTCTAAAATGATCAAGCGCTTCAAATGAGTGGAACTTCGCGCAGTTTTTACGTGTTTCGTATACTTTTACGCGCAATGACTGAAGGATAAGTTGAATATTTGTTTTGTATGATTCTGTCGTTGGATACGTTGAAAACACCTTTTTTGCATCTGCTTTAAATGTCCGTTGATAATGACCTTTGTGTACATCGGTTATAGGATGATATAAATCATATACATTATAGAATAGGATAAATATTATAGGATGACATCATCTGTTCTAGACGATAAATTTTATTTGCATTTTCTACACAAAGTCAGCGTAATGCCGTTCATCTGGATATCCTCTTGCAAACATTGATAATGCCTCTCACAGTATGCGCATCTGCTTTAGCCAGCATAGATAGGGGTCATATGGATCAATGTATTGAAGAAATTTTCAAAAAGCCATGGTATTCGTCGTGTTTGATTGGTCGTGGTACAATACGCTTTTGACCAACTCTTTCTAATGTCAAGTAATCATTTGATAGCCAACATTCATGATTCATAGAACCACAAAAAATCGAAGCAGTACGGGAACTGGCGTCCCCAGAATAGACGACGCTTGTTTCGACCATATGGCTTGAGTAATCTCTCCACGTAGGTTTTTTGATCTCACCAAGAAAAATGAGGCCGGCGGGTCCAGTGATTCATTTTCATCGTAGGCTTACTCGCATAACTTCTGCCTCTCAATTTTTTCGTCGGCTGACTTCAGTCACTCATCAGCGAGAAGCTGCCGCGAGTTGGCCTCCAAATAACCAAGCTTGCGGAAATATTGGCCCAGAAAACTAATAATAACAGCAGCTAACTTGAAGTCGGAAGAAATTAAGCGGCCTGGAGGTGTCCGGTAAACTTTTAGGCTCGGATGAGTTGAGAGGCTGGGGCCGCTTAGCAGGAGTTTCTGAGGCCGTTCCTTAAGAGAATATCTTTGAGACTGTCAGTAGTCTGTCTATTAGAGAAGCAGACTCCATAGCTTGAGGGCACTCGAAACCTCGCCAGAAAAAGACACATTTCGTGGCCGAAAACTAAACAACAGGGTTTCTGGAACGAGAGGATTTTCCAGAAGAAATATCTGGAACTACACTGCTTGGAACTTTCAACTCAAGGGTTCCACCGTCGGTAATTTTTGTAAATTGAGCTAAAAATTGTGCTTCGAAATTTACCCAATTTAAACGAAATAGAGGACGGCTTCCAGTGAATGAATAGAGCACTACCTGGGTAGCAGAAGGGAAATGCACTAAATTTAAATTGTATAGCTCTTTCAAACTAAATTAAATAATTATGATTCATTCACACTATCACGTATCGTGGCAGAAAATTCTGGAACAGTTTATGCAACGTATCTTGGAAATGAAAAATTTGACGTAGTGTTTTCTCTTTAAAGCGTTCAAAAGAACATTCTTCTCTACCACCATCCTGTGGTTTCCATTACGTTGTACGACTTCTTCAAAATGTTCATGGCCATAATTACAAAGTACACCACAATATCTCTTGCTTGTCAGATTTTTACTCATTTGCCCCAGTGTAAATGAAGTTCAGAGCCAAACAAAGAAGCAATTCCTAATCTTAATTATTTCGTCTTGAGAGAGAATGGCCCATCCCGGCCGCTCTGCCTCAGAAGCCATTACCGTTATGGCACATTTTGTAGACGCTTCAAATGAAGCAGCGTATGCTTTAGCTTACCGCCGTGTGGTCTTCTAATTAAAAGAATAGTTAATCAAACACAACTCGAGTGAGAGAAGAGAGTCTCGCGTATGAGTGTGAGCGTTTGCCCTACTCATGTACGCCCTGATCTCGAGAAAGAATCGCATATCTGGATCGTTTGAGCATTCAGTTTATAATTTTGGAGATTTCATCTTATAAATGTTTCATTCGTTCACAACGATTGTATATATTATTTGGAACAAAAGCCAGCCAAGTCCGTTTAAATTTTTGTCGTGTATTAGGTTCTTCATGTGAGATCTTTTTCCTTCTGTACTGCAGCAATGTGTGAGTACAAGTATCATTGTTGCAAACGGTAAATTACTGCGTTCATCACGTTTGAATTAAGATATTTCAGTGACTGCTGAATCAAAACTTCAAAACACATTTTCGTGAATGTGATAATGTAATTTAACCGTACTGCTCTATCCGCTAATAATTTATTGAAGCAAAAATATTATTCATTTTAACTGCTGATTTTTCCAGCGCTGAAATGGATTGTTAAAGTGAGTGTAGGTAAATTATAAGCTGAAAAATTCCAATTACATTGGTCAAAACATAACTGTGTATTATATGCAATCCGGACCGTACACCAAATATAAAAGAAAAAAAAAAGAAAAAAACAATGCACAATGATGCATTTTGAAAATGTACTGCGTAAATTATCTCAGTTTTCATGATAATTTTGCCTGAAGTAACGCTTGTAGGAAAATTATTGGAAGTGGAAAATTGTTGCTCCAAAGAAAGAAGTGAAAAACGAATATTTATTCACAAGAAAATTTCACGATAGAAATTAGGTATATGCGAGCACACACACTGAGTCTAGGTGTAGTGCTTGAATAATAATGAGAATATTATAAAATATTTTAATGCTTGAATGACTGAAGATTAATTATGCACAGATTTTTCTGACCTCATTGTGTCGAATTTGGGTGAGAACATGAAGCGCCGAGTGAAATATTCGTGTCACAAAGGTTGAAAATATTCGGAATACTCATTGACAACATTCGTCATAATTTTTGTAGATCATAATGTCTGACGTACATTTTATTGTTGTAAATGTTGTTTTAAAATGAAAAATGACACGAAGAAAAATGGTACTCAATGAGGTGGAACGAATATTTATAAAGGGAACAATTTTATTTTAAAGTATGAATCGGCAGCACCTGACTATGGAAGCTTCACAATCTCTACGGGTAACGCAAACAAACATAACTGAGGAATAATGATAGAATTTTTGTGGCGTGTATTGAGCTTATATCTTTGTCCGCAAAGACAAGTGGGCCTTTTAAAAGCGCTGTAGATTATGAAGTATCATTGCTGGAAGGCTGAAATAGGTTTTATTCAAAAAAGAAGGATCACAAATTATATTATGTTCCCGGTTTTAAGGATAGAAATAGCCACACCGCACTCTATACATTCCACAATGCGAGCAACAAACCATGCTGAAGCATCCTTCGTAATTACATCGATGAACACAATGACTACTCAAATCTATCTGGATATGCTGACAAGAATTTGTCGAATAATAAGTGTTCTGATGAATGATTCGAACAAGACAGAGCCACAGCCCACACTGCTTGGGAAACCATGGTTTGGTTGATGCCCTGATTTCGTTTACTGCTATAGATTCACACAAATGAAATTCTTCTTGGTCAACAAGGTCACCTGATCTCTCTCCTTTAGACTTCTCCATCTGGGGTTTGGTGAAAGAAAGAGTATTTCATACTGCACCGTCCAACATCGCTCAATCGAAAAATTAGCTTCGAGAAGTCATTGCATCATCGATGGCAATCCTTTCCAAACTGTCGTAGCTAATCTTATTGTTCTTAGTGAAAATGTATTGAATGCAGTGGTTGTCATTTCGAAATTAATTTGGAAAAACCTAAAACTTCCGTCTTTTTTGTAAAACATATGGGATCGTTTCTGATGAAAATTGCGATCAAGAATACGCTTAGATTTGAAAAATGACAGCGCTTTTAACACGGCTACTATTTTAAAGAGGATACACAGCAAAATTAAAAAAAATATATATAATGAAAAATGTCTCTGGAGAATTTAAAGCATCTGTCCTTAATTTAGTTACAGCACTTTGATCTTCCTTTGCTTCTTAACAAAATCTGAACAAGAATTGATTAAAATAACAGCCCACTGTTTTTTTAGCATGGACATTTCAATTCATTAAGGCTGATCGATGGCTTTGCGTAGATTTAACTTTAGATTTCCTCCATGTCAGTGCATTGATGTAGTTGCTTTGGAACCATACAACAATGTCTTTTACAGTTTGCTTAGGATCATTGTACCGTTGAAACAACCATTCAGTTTGTACGCAAAATTGAACAAAACATTTTTTAACATATTTCAAAGTTTTGCTTGACGTATAGTTCATTCAGTTATTTTTAATTACTTTGTACCGTTACGCACAGAACGACTCCAGATCATTATGTTTCTGCGATGTGGTTCTATATTTGGGTTTTATATGTTTTTCTATTGCGTATAGGTTGCTTATCTTTTCTTTTTTCAAACACAAATGACACTCTTATCGCCACAAATCTGCACCTTTATTTCATCAGATCACCAAAATGTTTTTTTGAAAATCATTGCTATGCTTCAGTTTTTTTGTTCTTGCAAACTTCAATCGTGATTTTGAATTACACTTTTAAAGTAACATGTTTTTTCTTGGATATTTTGATTGAGTTCTTGCCCGTGAAGTTATTAACCAATAATTGTTCTTTCACTTCATGAGTTATAGCAGCACCATGATCTTATTGAACGTTATCTCGGTTCACAAACTGATCAGCTTCAACCTTGCCCAACATGATTTGTTAACTTCTAATTATATTCTAATTAGAATTTTCCCCTGTGCGCAGGATTTACAAAAATCATTCAGAGTGATTCTGAGCCTAATGTGTTGACTAACTGTTGTAATTTGCAACAGCATCAATCGTACAGTTATTGAAATCGCTGTTCAATCTTCACTAGAAAATGTATAGATTGTGAGCCAGAAATGGATCAGTTGTAATATATGTTGCAATTTCCAGACAATACTTACAGGGGTCAGCACAACATGCGTTCTGACAGCTTCCGGAATTTTTTCAATTTCTGCGAGAAAATGTTTTAAGGCGACCGTCCACTGTCTTTATTCAACTACGTAAATTGGTACGTGAAACTCATCTGGATATATCAAAGTTGCTCATTTTTGTGAAGTCCTGACATGATTTCCAGGAACAGAACGCGAAGGAGAACCTTCAAACTATTGAAGTAGTTCATGCGAATGATCAAGTATATCTGTATCTGAAAAAAATGAATGGATGTTACGTGAGTTGAAAAACGCAGAATGACTGACGATAATAGCTGAATTAATTTCATTGCTGTTACACCATGAATCTGAATAGTGTGTGGAATAGAATCCACAATGTGAGAATAATAATCCTTCATAAAAATTCGCATGCCTGGTATAGAATATATTTTTTAATAAATTTTCCTTCCTGATGAGAAATAGTTGGTAGGAAGAAATAAATCTCGTTGCCAGATGAGGGTTAGTTTGTTAAAAGAACTAACTCTCTTTACCAGATGGGGAATCGTTTGTTGGAAGAAGTAACTCTCTTTACCAGATGGGGAATCGTTTGTTGGAAGAAGTAACTCTCCTTGCCAGATGGGGAATCGTTTGTTGGAATAAGTAACTCTACTTGCCAGATGAGGAATAGTTTGTTGGAAGAAGTAACTCTACTTGCCAGATGAAGAACAGTTTGCTGGAAGAAGTAACTCTCCTTGCCTGATGAGGAATAGTTTGTTGGAAGAAGTAACTATCCTTGCCAGATGAGGAATAGTTTGTTGGAAGAAGTAACTCTCCTTGCCAGATGAGGAATAGTTTGTTGGAAGAAGTGACTCTCCTTGCCAGATGAGGAATAGTTTGCTGGAAGAAGTGACTCTCCTTGCCAGATGAAGAACAGTTTGCTGAAAGAACTAACTCTCCTTGCCTGATGAGGAATAGTTTGTTGGAAAAGTAACTCTCATTGCCAGATGAGAAATAGTTTGTTGAAAAAAAACACCATCGACCATTTTATTAATGGCCCAATTTCTGAATAATGCTGAAAGTGTGAAGAATATAAAAACCATGATAAAAATGATCAATGCCTAGGAATTTCGAGTTAGGTATACATCAAGACATATTGGTACACAAACTAGAATTCTGTTCGTACAAATAGTTTGAAATTATTCCAAATCGTAAATGAATAAAATGACAACTTTGCACCCTTTTGGCCGATATACTTATACATGGTGTTTGAACATTCTTAGAACAAACTTTAACCTTAGATCCATCAGAATTAATACACGTAATTCACTCTATTGAGGGGTATCTAAAAATGTTGAGTTTGGAAGTTCTCAAGACTTATAAATGTGAGCGTGTCGTTGGGTAATTGAAAAATGAAATTTCAGCTCGGTTTACTTTGCAGAGATTCGGAGTTTGACACTTTGACTTCGACGTTATCCGTATTTGGTCACTAAGGCAGTTTTCCTAATGCTGCTGACCAACCAGACACTAACAAGCTCAATGTAAAAAAATACCCAATCAAAACTAAATGAATACACGATCTGATGATGTTTGGTATTTTCAATATTGTTTACTACAATTGACTTTATATTCAAACTGAGTATTAAACTTCAGTTTTACCTGCAGCAGTCAAAGTGTTAAATTCAAGTTAGTAGTCACCACCGATGTTTGAAAGTCCGTCCATCTCCTGAGTTGCAAGTTTGGAAACGGCGGCGGAATGATTGGCTAACCCGTGTGAAGTCATCAGGAGCTTCAGCAGTCCTTTCGAAGGCATCGATAATCCTGTCGGTATGTTGTTGTTCTTCTTCGGACGGAAATAGTGTTTCATACTTTTATTTTTTTAGCTTCTCCAAAGGTAGAAATATATTGTGCCAGGAGACATAAGTGGCCAAGAAATTCGTATACCACTACATTTCATGTCTGTGTCACCTTTAAATTTAGTATTTTTTGAATAGCTACGCATAAAGTGAATTATGCTTTTTTATTCGGTTGGAATCTCAGTTCGGAGTTTATTTTTTAAAACTTGAAACACCTATAACAGCTAGCGATCATTCAATCAAAAATAAACTCTGTATTTTAGCATTTTTCAAGGAGCCATCCCACCTCTGAACACGTTATGAATATGAAGACCTTGAAGAAAATTAACAATTTCTTCTGCGCGGTCTAGTATTAGGTAGGATGCTGTATTTCTATGAAGAATGAACTGGGATATGCTGTGTGCTGTGATTTTGGGAGAAGAATTCAAAAAGATCCATGTTCTATCAGCATCGATCTTGGCAAGTTCCATTTATTACCACCAAATCGAGAATCAGCGGAGCGCTTCTCACTGTGGCGACTATAAGTCGTTTCCAAAACGATGTTTGGGTTCGCCATCAGCAGAAGTACTTGGAAATGCTTGAGAAAAAGGAACGTAGGATAACAAAGAGAAAATCGATGGAAGAAATGTTCTCGAAAGTTGGAGTGAGTGTCACTCAACAGACTGTGGCCTAGACCTAGGTATGAGATTACTTCTAAAGCACTCTTCTTCAAAAGAAGTTTTGTTAATAACTGTTTCATCAGCTTCATGATAGTCGCAACAGAACAAAGGGATTAACCACAATAATTTTAGACGTGGAAGGCTCTGGAATTAAAGATGAATCCTCTTGTGGCGCCCAAAATATTTAGCTCCTAAATGTTGAGCACAGAAGATGACGAATCATAAGCGTTACACTTTGTGTTCAGAAAAAAGTGAGAGTTGAATCAAAAGATCTTAAGTATCTTTCGTAAATTTGAAAGATCTCACTCATTTCATTAATTATTTTTTTGAGAACCCACTTGCTTTTATGTGAACATTTTATCGAGACAATTTCTTGATTGATAAGTTGATGTAGTTTAAACATTAGACGTTTGCCAACCTTAACACGTTCCCCCCGTTTCCGCGGCTGTTGACGGTTGCTTTTGGTTAGGTTGTGAGGAGCAGAATAGGGAAATCGAATTTACTGCTTGAATAAATTTTTATTCTTCCTGATAAATTTGAAAAAAACAATGTCTTTCACCTCGTATGGTAAAAGTTACTTTTTAAAAGGTCGGGAAACAAATAAAAATGTCCAGTTATACCGGTACATAAATGGATAATTTACCCGTTGGTGCACATGTGGTCCAATACGAGGGGAACGTGTTATTAAAGCAGTCCAGACCTACAGTGAAGGTCAGGTAGAGATAATTTTTGTATAATTGTTGGCATATTTATTCTAACTACTCCTTTACTCGTCGCACAACTCAAGTCATTTTGCTATTTTTACCATGCAAATTTATTATTACACTTTCATTATAACCAATTGATGAGTTCATTAACTTGATTAGACTAAGGCTGGCAACTTCATTCATCGTATCGTGTCTTGCGATTACGTGAAAACAAACGATAAAAAAAGGAAAGTTGTCAATAAAACTAAAAACGGAGTAGTTTGACAACAGATTTCTCGAGATCGGCAATACATGCCAATTTCGGACCCACATTGTACTGTGCCGTGAACTTGAAGTAGGGAGCGTTTCAGTTTTATGGCAAGGCCGGATTTTCCTAACACTCGGTCTGTGAAGCGTTCCCATTTTTTCTGCGAGTCTTGCATGCGCCGCTCCTGGCTACCCATCCCTGACTGGCCGTTCAAAGGAGCCGCTGAAGAAGCCTCCTCTGTAAAAGCCACCCGGAAACGCCTCTTGGATTTAAAACTCCGCTAGCATCCGGAGACTTGAAGTTAACGCTGTTAACGACACCTCCTGGAGACCAACAGTCCAGGCAGGGAATTAGAGAACTGCTGACGAGGATGTTCGAAGGAAAAGAAAATAATTTTATTAGTGTAGTGAGTGAGGTAATTACAAAGCGAACGGTCGAGTTCATTGGCGTCTATAAAAAAGTCAAGTGGAAGATCTGAAGTAATTGTTGAAGAAAGTCTGCACGAGGAGAGAAAGAATAGACCTTTAAGACACTTCGCAGTTAAAGCCGTTGATCTCTCGAAAGGGACTTCCTAAAAAGTACTGTTTATTGTCTCATAAACGTAGACACCTTGAGAATTGAACCAAGGACAACTCAAATCTAATATGGGATTTGCTCATCGTATATATAGTTAAGTTAAAAATAATTTCATCCCCATGTGACCCATCGATCATCGTCAGATTGAGTTTTCAGGTGCTCAAGGAGAATGAAATTCTGTTGTGATATTCCAAGTTTCTCAGTAAAATAATCTAAAATACTAACATAACTGATATAGAAAAGCCTTACTTAAGCCACCTAGACGTTCATAAACGAAAAAATGTAATAAATAAATGTTTACATTTTAACCACAGCTTCGATATCTTCAAAACGCGAAGCAAGGTCGTTGAAAATCACAATCGATATCGACTTATCTAATGAAATACTCTCTGATTGAAACCTTTTCAGAGACCATTACCAAGTGACTTACAAGCTATGGATGAATCGTAAAACACTGTCCCATATCACACATTTAGCATGTTCTTCTCAGGTCCGCACGTCACCTAACGTGCTTACGACTGTGCTGCAGCGAGTTCAAACAGTAATTAAAATTAGGAAATATGAATTCTCTAAAGCAGTTTTTCGGTACTTCCATTGAAAGGACGATGGTCAAGGCATTTTTCAATGGAATTTAAGTGTTTTTGACAATGATTTAACAGGGTTTTCCTGGCGTGATTTGTTAATCGTTTCTTAAATTGAATATTTGTTCAATTTTCTAAAAAAAAATTCCACGAAAAACTGTGGAATAATTTAACGAAAAAATTTTGAAGTTTTCTGATTTGAAAATGTTTTGCCAATGATGAAATGAAGGTTCAGAGATGAAAAAAATATCGTCGTAAATAAAAATTCCAAGGCTGCCACTCTTAAAGTCAACATTGTTAAAATTATTTATTATATCGGATTCTAAAAGATAAACCTTTCCAGCACCATGCTCATCATCAGTGCAAATTGTCTGAAAAGAACAAAATCAAGCTGAATTAAAATATATATACGGGAAATAGACACAGAAGTAAAAATTGCTACTACTAAAATCAAGAGGAAACTATAGGTGCAAGGGACATTTTTAAACTTAAGCCACCTCTTAATGAAACTAATAGTGCCCACCCTTGGTACATAGTTTCCTCTTGATCTAAGTTGTAGTATTTTTTACATCCGTGTTGAATTCACATAAATTTCGATCTATTCAGCTTGGTTTTGATCTTTTCCGAAAATTTGTACTGATGATGAGACTGGTGCTCAAAACGTTTACCTTTTAGAATCCGCCAGCAATAAATAATTTAAACAATATTGACTTTGAGAGTACCAATCTTGGTATTTTTATTTACGATTAGTCTGCTTAAGAATACAGTACACGATCTTCTTTAATATCGTCGTCATTCAAATCCCGCATGCAAGCATGCATGAAGGCTTCATGCCATTCAAACCCCTAGTTTCTGCTTTACAAGGTTGTCACCCTGGTCTGTTCGCTAAAATTTTAATTTGGTAAATATTTTAGGATCTAATGTTCACGACCTGTTCAACAGCAAAAAAAGAAAAAATATTAAATTGGTTATTTAATGAATTTATTTTTAGTACATTCAGCTTCAAAATTAGTTAAATTAATCACAGGTGTATCTGCTGTATGATAGTCTCAACGGAACTTGAGGAGCTTGTTCCGTAGAAGACGGCTATAGCTTCTTGCGTGGATACATCTTGTCTGCAGGGTAGGAATGACGAAAAGTAACATTCTACTAGGAGAAATATTCAAATTAGATATGCTAAATGTTTAAACGGCTGCAAAATCATTCGCCAAATACCACTATTTGAATGTTTGTAACAATGATAATTTCGTACCGATGCAAAATTTAGTTGACATTAGTGCTTTTCTATGCTTGGGCTTTTCATATTTTCGAGCGTAATATTTGCGAACAGTTCTATAAAAACAGTACAGCTTCACAACAATAGTTCAGAAATAATTTCAATTTTTTAGGAGCGCCTGGGAAAATTCATTCTTCTGAATTTGGCTTTACTGAGCAGTGAAATTTCGAGATGCCGCTCTGCTTCCCTCATCCTACTGAATATGTGTTACTCCAATCTGCTCCTCACTGAATTGCAATAATAGAAGTTTTCTAAGCTTTGCGCTTTTCTCATGAATGATAAAACTTGATATGAGGAACCTTTTGAAATGGTGTAACTGTTTTTCTCAAACTCAACGTCATTGTTTTTGAAGTTGATTTTTGTTTCACCGGTCATAATGAATTTAATGGATTGTGGTATCATTTGTTTTCATACCTCAAAATCCTAAAATTTCATTTTATCAATTTAATACAACCACGAACACGTGTTATGGATCATTTGCATCATCACAACGACTATTGAACTATGATACCGTTTAATAATCCACACTCTTTTAAGCAGCGTATTCATTCAGACATTTCAACAAGGAAATAATTGCATATTTTCCAACATAGAAGTCTTACCGTATACGCAGACTTGGAAATCTATCCATGACCCTAACATCAAAACAAAAAAATTCTCCAACGTAGAAACCAAACCATAAACTTTAAGCTGGAAATTAATTCATACATCCCAGCAGGCAAATTAATTTATACGCTCCAAAAAAAATTTCATTTCATCCATTTCAACGTAGAAATGTTAAGATATTTTTCCAAGCCACGACAAATATATTTAATGCTTGGCCTCCATTAGCTCCAGTCCAGCCACAAAAGAACGCAAGTGATGACGCAGCTCTAAGTGGAGGTCGTCAAGTCAGCCATTGCAGGGAAAGCAAGCGTTTACGACCCAAACAGCAGCAATCAATGCTGATTTCAGCACCGCGTAATCTGTGCTGACGAACTATAAAACAAAATGCTTTTATATTAATGTGAGTCTTCCCTTCACATTTTCTCAAGTTATTAAGTTATAGTTGCTTTTTATCCGACATTTGTAGCGTTCCTTGACAAAAGTAAATTTGATTTCAAATTTTATTTTTATTCTTTCAAATCTTGCAATTAGTTTTCAAAGTCCACATTGAATTTCATAGCATTTGCACATTAAGTAAATAATTTTACATTTTCGGTGATTTTTCTAACAAATAAAAGGGTTCTGTCAATCAAAAACGCTTGATGCATGATATATAATTTTCTATTTAAAACAAAACGCTTGTTTCCTCATTTATACACAAAATTTCACTTTTAACATGTAAAAAAAAATTCAAACTGCGTTTACTAACAGTAATATATTTTTTGTAAATGTCATACGTATTTTTAGAAGACGAAAAAAAGACTGTTCAGTTGTCTCCTCTCTCATTATACACAGCAATATTTTCATTATATAATCAAAACAGATCGAGCATAAACGACTATATGGGTCAGGACTACTAGCGAACACAATTTTATTGTACCAATGAGAATACAGATTCTATTCGATACATAACCAGTGAGAACTACAACTTTCAGGTACGAAGCTCGATTTGCTTTACTTGGGAATGTCAATAGCAACATATTCTAGCGTTATGACGACTGAAGCTTTCGTCTCCTTAAAAGGAACCTTGCCATCGTTGCCTCCACTGAAGGCAGATGGCACAAAGCGATAACCTTTGAAACATTTGGGAACTCGCCAGCTGCTACATGCTTAGCTAGCGAAGGCTTAGCGATATTAAAGATCATATAGCATCACTATCAAATGTCACTCAGCTTATTTCAATTCGCCTTCAGACAAGAAATCACAATTTTATACTTAGTAGAATGTGGTCAGATGTAACAGTATTTTATACGGAAGTACGTGTTGAGTTATAAATATTGTCCTACTATCATTTGGGACATCTGTCTCGATCGTATAGCATCAAGGAAGAAGATAATATGAAGTGCTTCATCAAAAATATTCACTCTTTAAAGAAATATTTATTACAACGGTAGATTGGGAATGCTTAATCTCTAAAATAAGAATGGATAAGAAATTCTACTGCAATTCAAAGCTATGCAAAGTTCTCCAGATTGAATGTTAATACGTAGCCAGCGGACAGTTTACTGTAAATTCAAGCGAAAAATAGCAAACGCTTCAAAAACCATACAATGTAGAATAAAAATTCATAAGGAATAAAGATGTCTGACCGCTTCATAAAATTTATATATAGTCTAATACCCATGATTTAAATAGTGCCGAAATTTGTTGAAGTTAAAATTTGGATTTCATGAGCAGGATTAACCCTTATTTATTACTCTTAGATATCTTTGTCTTTAAATCCTTGAGCACTACGCCGTCAGCTAAGTTTAGTACAATACGTTTGAAACATAATTGATTTCAAATAAGTTATAATTTTGGCATGTGTGTTGATGAACACATGTGTGTGAAAAATAACTTTCACTTCATTACTGAAAATGAAAAAAGTACAGGAGTTCTAACCGTCAAGCGCTCACTCACCATCAACATCATTTGAAGTATCAAGCTGAATATTCTTTATAATACGCAACCAAAAACTTGAACGGAATTCGTAACACGATAAACTTTACGAAAGCTTAATATTTCATGGTCGTTCTCTGCTTATTAAGAAGAACGATAAAATTCTCCCCAAAGAACGATTAGAAGCTCATTATTTGTATATGTACACACGTAATATTTCTGCATAACATGCATATTATTCAGATAAGAAAGTATTTTTGTTTCTTATTGTACAATAGATAACATAAAATCCTAGTGAAGGCGTCACCCACAACTTGTCCGAGACTCGAGCAACTTCCAGACTCCGGCAGCGAGCGACCAAAGCATCAGGACGAGGCTTGCGTCAATGGAGGGAACTCCCGACACTCCACACTCCAGGTCGTGCTTCAGGGACTCCATGATGGACTTGGGCCTGTCGCTGCACTGCGCCTGCCGCAACTGGCGCACTGTTTTCTGGCACCTCAAGTACGACAAGAGATCGCCATCGCCTACGCACACGCTGCTGCGCCACACCTTCAGCCACTTCTCCAACCATCTGGTGACAGACACATCAAACATCGAAATAATTTTATGACCATCTGGTGGCTGACACATGAACCATCAAAATAACTCATTTACTAACATTTTCAGCTAGTAACGCACTAAAAGCTCACATTTACTCACCTTACAGTAAAATGTAAGATACTTATTTCACCTATGTAGAAAGCGATATTTCAACAAGTGCGGGGTATCAATGAGAAAAAAACAAAGTAGGAGGCAAATGAACTGACCCAATGCCGCAGTTGCACGCCCACTTGTTGTGGTTCAAGCTAAGGTCTGTCAGAAAAATGGAGCCACGCCCGCCGGGGTAGGTGACGGTGGTGTACGGCTCTCCTAAGCCGGTGAGGCTGTTGTTGTACGCACCCAAGGCGAGGAACCTGCCGACACAGTGAAAAAAGAGTTTCATTATTGCAATAAGCAATCATTTATGAATTCATAGTGTGACTTTTTTACCTGCGTAGCTGTGATTTTAGTCGCTTCAGGTATCGAGCATTTGAACTGGGCAGGTATAAGCAAAAATATTCCGGTGAAAATGTCAGATTAGGTTTCATTGTCATTGAGATTATTGTCGGTGTTGAAATTGAAATGACGTGAATTCATTCATGAATTGGTGTTTTTTTGTGTTCTTACGTGTTATAAATGTTGCTTAGTTGAAAAATGCAGCGCAGGTGAGTTGTTACCGCGTGAGTTGGTATATCAAGGCACGACACTGCCACCTCTTGCAAAGACTTTTTTGTTTGCATCTCACGACATGAAGTACATTGTGAAATCGTATTCAACAGATCGAAACTTCAGTGATTTTAGTAACTTGGCGCCTGATTGGATTTAATTGATTTGGTTATTTAATTTTACTTGCAACCGAAATTTTAATCAGTCAAAATTGTTTGAGCGTGTGCTAGTAACAACTGATGTAGCATGATAGTAACCAAGGGAATATCAGAGCCAACATATATGGTTATCAATGGATGGCGTAAGCACAATACGTTTATTTAAATTGTATTACGGGGGCACAAGAAAATAAATATCAATAATTTTTGAACATGATAAAAAATAATAAGCCAAAAAATGATAAGCGTCATTGGCATTAACGTGAAAGAGCCATTCCATAGTAAACGTATCTAAACAATTAACGAAACTAAAAGTTATACTTTGAGGGTGATGAAGATTTACTGTCTGGTAATTTATCCTATTGGAGAGTGACATCTATTAGTCCCTTTAATTTCAATTAAATAAGCTAGTTACTCCTGTAAACAAAATCAAAATAAAATATACTTGAAAGGAAATTAAGGGAATTTTGAGAAGTGTTTCGCTGAATTAATTGGTCTTAAAGTTTATATTCAGCGAACTCAGATGCGGTTAGGAAATTTTCCATAGAATGCGTGCAAAGAGTCATGCTAATAAAAGTGGACTGAAGCGACTACTGCATGTACGAAGGGAAAATGAGTGTCAGTCATAAATGAGTACCATTGAACCAATTTTCTTGAGTAATTCCTTGGGAATGCGTTCACGAAATGCGTTCTTAGAAACAATTATTTTATGCGGAAAGTGATGGGTATTTCGATATCAATCGAGAAATTATGCGGAGATTTTATTAAATTAGTAATCTTAGAGCGCATAGATCGAGATCATTATTTGAATGGATGATGAACGCATGCATTTTCTTTTAAGTATCTTTCTATATAAGTAGCGAGGCAGGACAAGCGATGTTTCAGCTCTCAGAAATAAAATATAAAATCATTTCACAGGCAATATTTTTCCACAGATGTTTTATTTTAAATGCAGAATTCAATTTTTTAATGAGCTTTGATTTTTTTGATGAGGAATCACTAACTAAAAGGGTACAGAAAAAACTTGAGACTTTTCCCCGATGCTAAGATTCACATTTTTTACGATGGAAATTGTGGATGTCTACCTATTACTACCATGAAATGATCGAAGCTCAATTCTTCACTTCAATACGAGGCGCGAGTGGAGTTTGGAGCTTGCCCTGTAATCATTGGTGGAAAAAAATCAGCAAAGTTATTTCTAGGCAGCGTTTCTACTTTTTTGTCCTCTAAAAATTGAAGTTTACGTGTCACGCTACCCGTGAGAAATTCATAAAAAGCTACGCAGGCTTCTGGTGGCAGGCTTCATTCTTAATGCCTTAGAGAGCTCGAAATAAAGTTAAACTACACATTGCATCCGTGCTGGTCAAATATAATTTTTATCTTTATATGCCAGCAGGGTGAACACTGGTCTAAGCACGCACAGGAAATAATCGTAGGTCCATAAAATATCCGTATTCTGCAAAAAATAGAAGACACTTTTACCACTAGTTATTTTCAATCCCTGTTCCGTGTATTCCAAATTTATTTCTCAATATTCAGTAGTAAAAAGATCGATCGATGATCCATCTTAATTTAGATTGTACATCCAAATCTTCTGCAGTTTTATTAAAGAAAATTTCAGGAAAAAAGACTTAAGAAAAAAATGAGGCTATAAGTTTCAATAAATTTCACTGGATTGAAGCAATAAATTTCAGAAACGCATCCAGACAGCTAAACAAAAATTGTCAGATGCAACTTACTGATTCGTTATGATCTTCTATTATTATTGCATAAGATTTGAAAGTCGTTGCAAGGAATATCACTCGTCTCAACTTCGTGATATTGAGAAAATAATTGTTGATAATTTGAACTGATTTTACTGAAGCCCTCATTATACATTTTTCCATAAAAAAAAGGTTGAGAATACATTTCATGAACACTGAGCGTTTATCTTTCGTAACGATATCCAGCAATTAATTCACGATTGATGTCTGGTGGTCATGGCAAAAATTGCTTGTTATTTTCCACCGTTTGTCATTCATCATTTTATCATAGAAATATTGGTGCACATTTTGTTTTGCAAGGCTATGCCACTCAGTTTCTTAAGCAAGCCAATTTACTGAGATGTTTTGAAAAAAAATTCGCCATTTTTAATTCATGACCTTACCGTCATGCATTTCGTGGATGAGCAAACCGTCATCATAATAAATATCACGAAAATAATAGATGTTGAGAGACGTCCTCCACAAGGCGCTGATTCCATTACACAACCCAGTCATTTCACGGCGTTGCTTCTAGAACATTTCACACTACATAGTTTTGTTCCTAGCATTTCTTCAAGAATAGCAAGCCACACACACACACCTGACTCTGCCGAGGTTGGCGAACAGGTCGTGAGGGACGACTTGAAGTCCGGTGCGCAGGAAAGTCAATCGCAGCTGCCGCGATGTCAGCATCTGATAAAGTGGAGACAGACAGAGGTAAAACTAGATCGTCAGTTCAAGATGGAGTGTCGTGACTACGACTTGCTGTCTGCCTGTCTCAAATGTCTATTCAGCCTTTGTTTGACTTTATTAACTGGTTACTGTGTACTATTTTGCTTCAACGCAATGCTGATTTATGAGTTCCCCTTGAATGCTACTCTTCATTGTATTAAATAATATTGGATTGAAGATGGTGTCTATTTCTTCTGATTTTTGATCCATTCATATAAAACTAACCGGAGATGAATTTTCTTTTTAAAAAAATTGAATGCTAGGAAACTGATTTCATTTTTCAAATACTACTGAAAATCTGAAATATTAGAGCTGAAAAGGATCTCTTCAACTACTTAGCCTACAAACGATTTTCCACGCCCCATCACACAAGTTACTCATCCAGGCTCAGCTAGAAATTTCGAAAAAAATTTCCATTCTGAAGGTTAATCAAAACAAAATAAGGCGAGCGGGTATTTTGCTTAAGGAATTTTCGAGTTGTGTCTGCATATGGTTTAAAGATAACACCAATTGCACTGATTTTACTGGGTGTGATGAGAACGGCGCTTGTAAGTGCATCCAAGCAAACGCAGGAACCCGGCGCGATGAAATGAGTGGCTCGGGAGCTTGCTGGGGCACGTCATCAAGTAACGTTAATTACCACGTCTCTCCCTCGAATGATTGCCCCCACCAACTGAATTAGCGACTGGAGGCAGCTTTTCTCGTGCGCTTTTCCTCTGCGATATTTTCGTTGCCGGCTTCTCAGTGCTGATCTCCACGTGACGGCGATTGGTAGCAATATATCAAATTAGGTGGCGACCTCAGGTCTTAGGAAGCTCAAGCTATTGAAAATCTTTGGAAATAACACTGAAGTCAGGAGTTCTTTCAGTTTTTAGCCAGAAATAAATTCCTTCCATTGCTGTGCTCAGGAGGCAACGAAAACCTTCATTTCAAATGGTAGGGGAACCGCAATAAAGATAAATAAAAATTACTCCGCGAAGAAAGTTCGTCTAGTGGCTTTTGCATTTAGTTTTAGTTATGAATTCGTACCCTACTAAGCGATAATAATTATTTGCGTTCATGAGTCTCATTCAGGGTATGTGAAGGTTATCCTCACACAAAACTGAGAACCAGCATAAACGCTGAACTGATATACATCCATAGAAAGAATCCTTCTCAAGCTTGAATTGAAATCAATACCTCGATTGAAAATGTGTTACCGAGAAGGCAGCAAAATCAAGCCTAACATTCATAATAATGTCCAATATTTTTAATATTAAGGACTTTAATTTTTCATGAATATGTTTAAATGAAAAATTACCGATCAAGAAAAATTCGATGGTAATTCGAATTTGGAAATTTTATTTTTAATCAGAAATATCTATCTAAAATATTTAGGAACATTACTACCGGACAGTTAATTTGCCGTTCACTGAATGTAAAATTTACGAACTGAATTAATAGCGTATCCCTTCTTCTGAATTTACTAATTTAGGAAAAGCGTATATCTCTTGAGTCGACAGGGAGAAATGAGTGTTATAAGTGTGACTTAGATTTATGCCCCAAAATTGTGAAGTGTGTATGGCAGGGTCACTGCTCACTTATTTATGTTTAGTGTTAAAATCACGATGTAATAATTAATAATAATTTACATTGCTAACTCTATGAACGTGGATAAAAAATCATGAATACACACAGCAAAAGAAGTGTTGTTCTTTCACACAAATCAAGACCACAATCAGGAAAATGCAAAATAAGGAAAACGCATCGAAAAGATTGAGGGATAATATAGTAGAATAAATTTTATATATTTCAAAAATAAAAATGTTATGCGCTACGGTTTAACAGAAGAAAATTCACGGCAGAGCAGAGAATGTGGCAATCCTCAAAATATAAAATACCATTTGGCATAGTTGAATGAAACAATAGAGAAGAAAAAGGAAACTGTATCGAAGAAAAAATACACTTCAACTATATATAACATCGAATTAATTGGGTTGTGATGCAAATTAAAAAAATATTCGAATTATGACCTAAATCTGATCGACAAAAAGAATGATGAATAAAACCGCAAACAAGCCCGTAGTTAGTTAAATGTTTTTGTTATTAAAAAAGCCATGAATAAAAAAATTTGTTGAGCGTTTCGAACTCTTGAGTCATTATCAACTCTGAAAGAAGAAAAAAACACTATTCATATCAGACATCAATGAAAATATTTCATGAATGGGGAGAGAATTAGAGGAACAAACCATGAAAAAATTTCCAAAAATAAATAAAGTATGTACATTACACTGAATACTTCTTTCTATGCACTTTTATTTATTATATGGATCTGCTATAAAGCAAAACATTTATTCATAGATACAAATAAGAGAGGTTACAAACTGTGGCACAAACCCCCGCCACATATGTTCAGCGCACTCTTTCACCTCAAGTAAAAACTGAGTCTCGCACTTCAGGAGCTTTAAAGGCAACCTAAAACTCTACATAAAATGCTCTTACTCTTACACGGATTGTAAACTGCAGAGAAAGCGGTAATTGAACACTCTGCTTGTGTAGCTAACGAATGAGAGTGTACCAAAGCGAAAGAGCGTTTACGTTTGAGAAGACAACTAGAACTTGTGAACGGAGAATTAGGGTTCAAGTCCCCAAATAGAAATTGGAATTCCTTTACTGCAGTATCAGCGCAGTGCCAAAAGCTCAACGCAGCATTAGCTTTGCAGCGACACAGACGGCGGCTTTTATCCTCAGTTAGTTAACTTGCTGTATGGCCGTGCAAGTCAGGGCTGTAATTCCGTCAGCGATTTCTACTGAGTGGCGCCGAACTGCAGAGAGCGGCAAAGGGATTTAATTCGCCAACAGTGAGTACCGTAACGGTGCATTGGAGATTTTATGGGAAATACTGGATGGCACGATCAATTTGTTGGAGCCAAACCTATGTATAAGCGTGAAGTCCTGATCTAAATCGATCTCAACTTTTACAAATGAACTGCAAACCATCCTAGGAAACACAACCGATATTTAAATGCGTATGGTTGGAATACATCCATGAAATGTCTGTGAGTGTACGAGAATTATCAAGGGTGTGATGCTGCCCTGATGTTCTCTAAAATACTCTAGATACTGCCCAGCTCATTTGTGATTGACAAATACCGTTATGTACGTAGGTATTGTGCAGTTAGGAAAAATATGTGTAAATTTGAACTTTAGGCAAAAAAATGTTTATCAAATCACTAATGAAGTAAATTACCGGCTGTTGCCTCAAGTCGACAATAATTATACAATCAAGACACTCATTTTCATGTGAATATTTAAGAGAGAATATTTACGTTTGTTGTGTGTCTAAAAGTAAACAGACGTGCGGGTATGAATATACATATTCGTATAACTACCTAAATACGTGCGTGTTGAAACTCATGTTCTGCCCTGACTAAAGCACACTACTGATGGGGAAAATAAAAATACAGATGACTTTATCTTCATTTCTTTGGGGAATTTGAGCACTGTGTGCAAACGCTGCGAAGCGATTGGGTAAAAGCAGTTACACTTCTTCTTCTAGCTTGCACCACTCCGCTTAGTAATATCCAATTAGTGATGGATAGCGCATCATGTAGCAATTCAGCGCTGGACGAGAAGCTTTCACTCGTACCAACCGGGCTTTGCCCTGACACTTTCAATAGAGTAGTTACCCACCCACTGACAACAGGTCATTCCTCCATAGGAAATCCACAGCGATGAGATGACTTATCACTATCCCCAAAGTACCTCTACCTCAGAGAAGCATAATTTCGATTTACAAAAATAAAGTGAACCATCAAGGATTGCGTGGATTAGCAGTTAAAAAATAATGTCGCCTCGCATGCTATTACATCCTTTACAAATCACTTGAAAGCGATAAGAATAGTATAAAATGGCCCGTTGCAACAGTTATTTTAAGAGAGTTTGCGTAAAGTCTGTAGAGCATTTTACATTTTTCAGGGGATTTTAGGGCTTAAGATGAGGAAATAGGCCTACATGGGTTTTTGTCGAGTTGATTTTAGAAATATCTGAAAATTGCTGAATCATGATAAAGCTGTTTACGTGGTGTTACATTTTCAGTCACTTTGAAATTTAATATTTTATTCAGGGTCAATTTAAACACTAAATTGACCAAGTCAAATGATGATAGTACTATTCAAATGATGAATTTTCACATTCTTCTCAGTACACGAGTATAACTCATGACTATCCCCAGAAATGCGGACCGAAGGCAAAGCGTTACACATGAGACACATTCGTGAAGATTGACAAATGGTTTCACGAGTATAATAAGGAAATTTAAGTTTATTAAGCACAAACTCCTTCTTACTCAAAATGTTTAAAGATTAACTTTATACGTTGTTCAAAAGTGATGCAATGAAATTTAATAGACGGAACTAATTTTTGATATATTGTGTGTAGTTAGAGAATAATTTTTCGATAAATATTAAATAAGAAACATGCATGTATATATATTCCATGCAAAAAATTATTTACGAATCATTTTGCAAGTGAAAGCTAAAAAATGAAAGCTGAACTTTAATCAAATTTCCTCTTCTTTTACTGAATGAAAATAAGAAGTCCGTCAACGGTTAGCTGAAAATATTTTTGACACTTTCCTGTTTTTCATCTTCAGCAAATGCTTTCTGAGGGTCTCGCCTGCGTGAGAGCAATTTGCTAATTTCTCTTCAGGGTCAGAGATTTAAACAAGTTTTTTCAAAGGAGGTAATAGCAACGTGGCTAGCTTTGACGTCCAGTATACGATTGTAATTCATAAGTACAAAAAAAATCCTCAGTACTGTTCTTGAACTGTCTCTGGGACGACGCATGTCGTAATGTATTAAGTGGTCAAAACCGGCCTTTTTACTTGGTTCAAGAATTCCTTCATAAATTTTTTTAAACATCGTAGAGAGTTCGTTGTAGTGGACTACATTTCGTTACAGTTTACTCTTCCGAAGAGGGGGAGCATAGGATGGGCTATAGGCTTAGGTTGGCTAGGTTTGTCCATGCCATGTTATGGAGACTGTCAAGTTACATCAGTTATAGAAAGGCCTTCGGACGACTAACTTCAGAGCCCACTTCGATTTTTCAGAGTTCACGCATTCTTCTCTGTTTCTGCGTAGTCGTTTCTTCTTCCTCTTACTTTCTGATTGGCTGTTTGCGCAGGGTGAGCGCATCTTGGTCATGGATTCCCCGTTTTCTACAGTCCATACTAGAATATTTGTTCGTTTCTTCAATCTCCTGAGATCACCTTTGTTGAGCCAAGGGAGTTCATCTTTCTACTCTAATAATTATTCATGCACCCTCCATAGTAAATGCATTGATCTGATTCCAAGATTTGTCAATAATTTCCACGGCTGTCCTCACGTTGAAATCCTTCCAGAATGTTCTCACACTTTGTTCGTGTCCTGAAGTCGAAGCCATTAACTTCTGGAGCGCTTCCTGCATATAACATAGCTTAAATGTTCCTATAAGTCCTTGGTCCTTTGATTGTAGCAGCGCTGGTGTGGCAAGAAAACTACTTTGACGCGGAGAAATAAATTATTGAATCCTTCAGAATGGGCAGAAGCATCGTCTTGATTTGGGACTGATCTGTTATTGAGATTGTGTTCACCGACTTTTTCCCAAAAATGGTACGAAAACCATATCAAAAAAGATACTGATGTCATCTATGTTTATTAGTTACTGTGCGATATTAGTGGTCGATCTATGTTAATATTTTTCATTGCTCTGGGCTTAACTACGCGCAATAACAGAAACGTATTTCATTTTTATCTCTCCTGCTACGTTTTCTTCCAATGAGATAGTTTTTATGAGTGCTTCATAATTCATGAGTGCTTTACAGTAAAATTTTATTTCGTCTTGTGTATGACAGCAACAATTTAATTGAATCGTATACAGAAAAATATAAAGAATAATTTACCAAAGGCTGAACTCATTAAACTTAAAATTGCCTAACAAAGGGAATGCATTTTGTGTATGTTTTCCTCTCAATCGTTTGTTCGACAATTGACATGGGTATTAAGATACCCATGTATGCTGATCAACTAAGGATCTTTCCGTTAAGATATTTTAAGAGCCAATGACGGTTGGGTATCATCTTCTTTGAAAATAAATTGTTTTTCTTCTATGTGTAGTGTGAGTCTTCGCAAGCAGAGACTTCATCGGGGAACGTTTTCATCACTTGCAACCACCTTTCCTGATGATGTTGCTTAAAATTTGCAACCAAGCATCTGATGCAGCGGCATTAGCTTTTGTAGTTTTCTCTATTAATTTCGTATTGTTAAGTTGGACTTTTTTCGAAATTAGGCAACCAATCATTGCTCGCTGAAATGCTTCCTACTTCTCTTTTTTTCTTCTTCCATCGAGCTATAATTGAGCTTTTAGTATCATCACACTAGCACGTATGAGAGTACCTTTTACTCACCGATTCTAAATCGAAGCAAATAACAAACTTTCCGTTCTTTATGTCATATCACTAAGGGACTAAGACACATTACTTTACAATATATGCCATACGGGATACAATTCGAATTTTCCTCGATCTTATTTTCAGTCTTACCTTGTCCCTTACAGCTTCATTTACCCTGCTGGACTGTTCAGCAATCTCTGAAGCAGTCGTACCAGTCCTACATTTTTCCTGGAATGTATACTTTCAACTAAATGTTCAGCTTCTTTCTTTCACTGCTTCTTTTCTTTTCCTTTTCATTCTTGTATTCCATTGGTGTTTTTCAATTCTAAGACTATTATGATATCCAAAGATGCCAGCGGCACAATCTGCGTTGAAAAAACTGTACTACTTCGTACTCGGAAAATTATTGTAGAAAGAAGGATGACGTAGCTTACAATGTGAGTGACTTTAGAGTAATTCAAGGCAGAAGCATGAAATTACTGTCGCTAAAAATATGTAAAATTTGATACACGGGGAAACAGAAGAGTTGCCTGTGTTAACATTGAATGAAAGATCGTGATCATGATCGCGGTTTATGTGAACATTTTCAAACTACATTTGAATGATGGGACCAGTTTTTAGATAAAATAATCATAGATATTTACCCTGCTGTTTGAAAATCTTCCCCAGCAAATAGAGAATGGAACGTTATTTGGAGCGTTTCGCACCAAATCATGGAGCAGTGATACTTCTCAAGAGAAACACAACCGTTTTTCAACAAGCAATGATATCATAAAGTGTGTTGAAAACTATTTTGCTGATATCTGAGCGAGGAAGTGTTAGAGAAGTTGCTCTGCTAAGAGTGGGATCATGATGAGAGCTCAGGTCTACACCCTAATTAAGAGCCACTAAAGGCAGTAAATATTTTTTCAGTGTTCTGGGGTTGGTTGAGCGAATTAACACGAGGTAAGAGATTTTAATTTTGTATCTCCTGTTTAGTATCCTAAAAGAGCGTCCACCTTTTTTGTCTGGGCTTCATAATAATCAATGAACACTAAAGACAGTAGATATTTTTTAGTACCCTTTGGTTAGCTGCGCGGAATAACAGAAGAGGTTTTAATTTGGCCTTCCTTGTCGCGTTTCCTCCTTTTAAAAACGTCAACCTATTGATGTGTTCTTCAGAGTAAGGTTTTGTTTAGTTTCGAGCAACGTGCGCCTTCTAAGGGAGTGACTCCCAGTTAAAGGCAGTCTCATCTACGTCGAAGACTTGCAGCGAGAAATAACACGCTAAAAATTATTTTTCACTGCAGTTGCGAAGCATAGAAAATGCTAAAACCTGCAATTCCGATTGGCTTTGGCATAGAATTTATCACAAATATAAGAGTCAGGGGCCTCACAGCGCCTTCTTATCGCACGTTTTTGTCATAGCAGAGAGTACGAGTTTACTAAACAAAAACTTACGACCCAAGCGGAATGCAAACAATCAACGGAGAAAAATGTAGAATATCTCAAAGGCTAAATGAACTAAAATTATACTCGTGAATAAATATTTTACAACGATGTATTCTGGGGTAAAAATGTGAATCGCTACGATTTGCACAATATCTTTGGTCGCACTGGTCATTTCACAAAACCACACACTACGCACACCTCACTACCTCATCACCTGTGTTGCACATTCAGCTCAATGATATAGTTTCAAGCCTCAGAGGAGTTTGGCGCCGTCATCAGCATGCTCCCTCTAATCCACGAAGCCATTAAAGATAACCGTAAATTGATATGCAAATTTAATGGGTAGCCATAATAATTTAACTAGGGTGAAATCTGACTTACTGAGCAAGGTGGACGGCAAACAGCTTTGAAGATTGTTCAGTATTAGTAGGTTAAGCCTCGTGAAGCTGATGCTGAGCCGGCATTCTCATGAGCACTCTCTCTCTGCCCAGCGACCCCTGAAGTGCTGCTGGCCTGCGTGAGGGAGGCACTGGCGCCTGGCACCTCAAATGTTGCACAGAGAAGCCGGCGATCCACTTTTAATTATATTAACTGAACTGTAATCTTTAAATCCACTTCTTAAATCTTTAAAGAACTTTCTTACGGACTGAATTACAGTGCATAAAAAGACAGGCTCGATATTTTTTAACAGCCATCAGACATGCGGTGCTGTGTCTTTCGGTGCGATTGTAACCGATGCTGCGTTACTGAAATGTCATTTGCTGTCTCTGTGAGTGACCAATGTGGTGATGATGAGCAATGAGTTGAATTAGCAAGCAATGGGTGTGATAATAAGCAAAAGGTTATTTCAGCGGCCAACGTTGCTATGGTGAACACTGAACGTGTTGTATCATCAGTGACCGATGTGGTGATGGTGAGCAATGTGCCGTATCAGTGGATAATGTGTTGTATCTGTGATTAATGGACTAATGTGTTGTGTCATTGATCCTACTAGTAAGCAATGTGCTGTACTAGGGTCAATGCGACTAATGTAGTGGAAAGTAATCAAAATACAATGATATTAATCTAGCCAACGATGTGTGGTTATTGAGTGAAAAAAAATGTAATGTGCATGTTCAAAGAAAAATGAGGCTCCACTCAAATGTACAGAGCATTTGTAAGATATGAAAGTATACTAGATAGTGAGTCAACGTAACGAAATCATAGAAAAAAATGCGTCATTGAGTGCTTCAAAATGACGTGCCATTAAGTGGTGGGTAGTGTTTGCGGACAATATGTTGTTTTACTGATTCGGCGATGAGAAATATGAAAATTTCAGAGAATAGAAGCTTCATCACGTTACCGTTGATGCGAAATTGTTATCTCTCTCTTTCATTTTATGTAAAGAATTTATGAATCGGTGGACATTTCATAAAAAGTTCTCAAGGCAGTAATCATAGATACAGTCAATCTAAAGCGACAAACGATGGATGTTTTAACTAGTTAGATTTGACATTTGAAGTGTATTTGAAATATAACGTCACGAGGGGTAGAAAGGAATCTCTGATCTAGAGGTTTATAACACTAAGGTTTTATGCATTATACTAATCAAACAGTTTTCTGTGCGCTAAGTTATGCATTATTGAGGAACTCAAAACGTTTCGAATCGTTTTGTGAACAAGATCTCAAATTCATTCATGAGACTTTGTGTCGTAGGATTGAGCTTCAGTGTTAATGATAATTGTGTACCATTGCTGTGTAACTCAATGCGTTCGGGAGTAAGTTGTATTATAATAAGCGTTCAATATGTGCTCTGACGTTCAAGTGGCAAAAGATAAATGATTCTTTTGCACCATGGAAGTCTTCGAAAGTAGGATCAGTGCAGCCAACAAACATGTGCCGTACCAATCGAGTAACTTCAACAAACTCTTTTTTTAAGGTTGAATGCCTCCCAGCGTGGAAGACATTTACATTGGAAATTGGATATTCAAATTCATACTAGAAAATTGTGTTTTTCATAAAAAACTTTCTTTATGGAATAATTCCTTTCAATAGTGATAGTATAGCTCCCCTTCACGCATAGTTTGAACGAACATTCAAAGAATGTTACGCATACTTTCAACTATGCACTTCCATTATTATGACTGGCTTTCTCACCTATTTGTTTACGTAAACTGCGAATGCAAAGGCATCACTACATTTGTATGCGGCATACAACAAGGGAAAACTTCGGTTTTCAGTCATGTTCATCCCTATATTCCAAATAAAAATCACCGCCATCAAATGCGCAGAGTATTGTAATAATGTCCGCACAGCGCCGTCCAGCGCAGGAACTTTTGCTTGGGGGCAAGTCGGCAACCTCAGACGAGTAATTCGTAGAGGCTGCCGTGTGAAAGTGAAAAATGTGCATCTTCACGAAGCATGTTTGCGTTTGCACAAAAAATAACCTGTAATGAGGCGAAACAGACATTTTTGCGCAGCTGCTGCTCAGCGCCGGCTCTGTCAATCACATGAATGCAGTACTGATTGACGGCGGTTTACTCCGATCACGGCGGCGACTTGTAATAGAGAAGTCCATACCTAGCCTACAGCAACTACATTCGTTTTGATGAGTTAACTGTTTCCCGGGCTCAAGATATTTTCCCCTTTGCAATCACTCGGTTCGATTTGCCGCCAGGAAAGCCATTCCGAGAATGACGCTTAAATCTTTGGATGAAGTTGAATAACAATGATTTTATGGCAGTAAAACTTCCTATATCGTCAAAAAAACACTCGTCCAAAATTATACGAAGAAAATTCCACATTCCATTTCGTCACAAGTGAATAAGTTCGTTTGCTCGTCAGACACTCAGCATATAAATGGCTTCCGTCAAGTTTCGTCCCCATGCCTTCTTTCATTCAATCAGCACTCAATAAAATTGAGAAATCTTCACGCTCTGCCGCATAGAAATTGCTCTTATTGCCAGACCTTTTTTATCGAACAGAGTATTTGGGATCAAAGTTAGGCAGCGTGAAGTATCGAACTTCACCGGGAGGCTTTCAAGTTTATGAGCAGAAAATTTTTAAGGGAAACTGGAGACCGAGGAGGCTATTCCAAGGCATTCCATCGACCTGAAGCCTAAAGAAAGATTGGCAGCAAGCGACCTCACAAATCGATTTGATATGATGTTAGTAAATTCGGTAGTATTTTACAGAAATCGAGTGTCAATAATTGTTGGTCTGATGCATGCATGCACAAATTTGATTCTGGCTGAATTCATGTTTGTTTTGTTGAATCTGAAGAACTTCCCGTGAGCTTACGCTCAGTTATGCGTTCAACGAAAGCTGCTGAGTCTGCTTTGTCGTTGACTCGTTCACTTGACTAGCTTGTTTAATTTCAGGGGGTATGCTCAACGTACCTTATCTATATAGACTTCCATGAGGCACATGCTCTCAGTTTCTCCCAAAAGGTCAATATGGTTGCTTAACCCAGACCCCGCCTATCCCCGAAAGCAATAATTTTCATCTCACTTTCCTTGACACAGAGCGAAGAGAGTGATGCACTCGATGATCACTGTGAATGTTCATTGGTTGCCTTTATATCATTTCTTAATTTTAGTTTCGTCAAAATTGGGTTTAAAGTTCAACTGCAGTGCAAGAACCCCAAAATTTCACTGCACGTACATTTTTACTCGAAAAGTTCTTGAGGCGCAGAAAAATATAGAATTAATAGTCACTTAATGGCCGGGATGGCTTGCTCCCGAGTGGGTGCAAATCGACAAATTTCGCGTAAACTAAATTCGCTTCGCTACTGAGCTGTTTTTTTTTAAAGCTGTTCATGAGCGAAAACTTTTTAGGAAATCCATTCTTTGCACAGGTCTCGCATTCAAACAAGGATTCAAGTCATTGGAGCTTTTTGCATTTCACCTATGCTCGTAAGAACCAATTAACCCCTCTAAGCAAAAACGCTCGGGGGCTTCAGTTGAAATAGAATTATTCATGAGAATCAGGATACGAGCTTACGATCACTTTACCAGGGGGAGATCAAAACTAAAGTTATCGGAAATCTACAAACATTGTCGGAACGATCTAGTTTCTTTAGCATTTGCGCTTGTACCTTTTACCAATGAGGATCGAAAATTAGAAGTCATATGACACTATGATGAGGGAATGGTGCTGATGTTCAGGAAGGTGAGAAAGAGTGGCTGATTAACATTTCCTGACACATGCTGTGGTGGTTGAGAAGTAGGTGATGCTGACGCTGAGTGAGGTGGTTGAGAGATAGATAAAAGTAACTGGGTGACGTTTGCTGACGCAGACTGTAGTGGTTGACATGATCAAGTAAACCTTAATTTGTCACAGATATGCACGTATGGTTTTAAGGCTATTCAAGTCTGGGGACAGTTGAACAGAAACAGATAACCTGAATTCATAAATGATTAAGTGCTGAGAGTGATTAAGCGCTGAAGGGTAGCGCGGAAAAAGCTGCTATGGAGAGATTTTGATCTAAAATGACGAAACGTTTGTCGAATTGAGGGAATACAACGGTAAGAGAGTTTGTACGATCAGTGGTTGTTTACATACCTTATGTGAACTGGTGGTGATGTGGTACTGAAGAAAAGAATACTTACATATCATATTTCAGAAAGCGTCAAACAGGTGAAAACTATTTTCGTATTGACTATCATTTAAAAACGAACGAGTTTCCTACTCATGTTTATTGTTCAAACTTGTCAGCAAGTCTGCGCCCTCAGAAAACTGTTACTATGATTCGCAAACCTTTAGTTTCCAATGGATTATTCTTCTCGAGGTTAGTTTTATTTTTCATAATTAACGATTAATACCCTATAATACCGTCCTATGATTCTCCCCTCTGATGTATACCGAATATTTTCAACCAAGACTGATGGTGACAGAAGACGCCTTAGCTACCATTCCCTTTACCGTCCGTACGTCAGGAACCTACCTGCAATAGTTTTTTCACTTCAAATAAAATAAGATGATGGTGACATTTAACAAGCTTTTAAATATTTATTTTTAAATATTTATTAAATATTTCCCTTATTTAACAAGTCAGTTAAATAAGGTGACGGTGATGACTTGTGTCTCTCAATGAACACATCTCATACTTAACGGATGAGACATTGAAAAAAAGATTATACAAAATTAAACTCCTGTACACAGCACTTGGGGAAATTCTAAACCATTCTTAAATGTATTATTTGTAGATCTCGTTTTTTCAAAAGGCGTCTTTGGCATTTTGTGTATCTCGATTCTGATTAACAAAGAAGATACACTTAGAACCTCCCCCAGCTATTGTTCATGTGCAGCAACCTAGCTGACTGTGGTCGAGACAAATAATTGCTCAGCTATGCCGGTTTGTAGAAGATGTGCCATTGAAGTCGAAGACCTAGTTAAAAATAGTTGTTCAAGACCCAGTTATCAGAGCAGATTAGCTCAGTAAGGCCTGCAGTACAACGTTGTAGCGTTCGCATGGAGAAGGTCCCTGTGTACCTCACATGACGGCCAAACTGCCGTGTGGCAGCGCAAAACTGAGCAGCTGTGAGCAGTACACTTGCGCCGCAGGCAGCTACGGACTGCGTTAAAGGGGATATTTTTGCGCAGCCGCTAAGCAGCGTTGACGCTGTCAGAGAGACCAATGATACGCTTATTTGCCTCAGTCACAGAGATGTTTTTTTTTTAACGGAGATTTGACTTTGTGTTTTCAATCAAATTACAGTTTCCCGTTCAAAGGACTGGTGAAAATTACGTTTTTAAACGAACTTTGTCTTGAACACATATTTTATGGATGTCAGTTGTTGCCAAAAAATGTTCGGCTAGAATGTCGCCACTCTGTCCAGCTGACGATCAACGCAAAGACACCCGATCCAATTATGGACTCATATCTATATGAAACCTAAATAGCGAATGCGAGAAAGACGAGATCACAAACGGAGGGAGAAAGACGAGCAAAACTTTCCCCACAGTATGATGTGGAGATAACTAGTCGGGAAAGCACCTCAAACATGCTGCAAAAATATCCTCGTTAAAGCTTCCAATTTTCCATTTGAATCCTATGTTAGATATCGAATGATGAGCAGACATAAAAGAAAAGCCTTCATGGTATTACCGTTAAGAAAACAAAGTTCTGCGCAGGTGTATTTTCTCACAGTATGCAAAAATAGAGAGACCATGAAGAAGAAAACTGTAGTTCAAAAATCACTCGCATTTTGGATTTTCTCCAAGTAAAGTCCACAATGATTGTTTTTGGATTTAAAAGAAGACTGTCGAAACTGAACAGCGAGCACCAAAATACACACGCACTCCTTTTACTGTCCAGGCTACTTGACATTTGTAGGGTAAAATTTTCTTTGCTTCTGTAAATATTAAGTTGAAATGAGCTTTCAAATTTATAAGTCTGTAAATAAGGGAAAAATTTTTTGGATCAAGTTCCTGATCAAACTACGGCTTACAATTTTAATATAGATGTTCCCACTACTCCAAAGAGTTGTGTTTCTAAGAGTTTTGATTTTGAGATTTAAGTAAATAGTTTCAACATGATACCAATAAGCATTTGAATTTTGTGCATTTTAGAGATAGAGGATTCATTCGTTTTCATCCAAATTTTACTTCACCGCAGCCCAGCTAGCACCACACGTGACACGTGAGAATCAGTTATCCATTGATTGTGCTGCCTCATTCATCACAGAAGAAAAATTTACGTAGAATCTCATGCCGATTTAAGTACGTATTAATTTTCTTAGGGAACACTTCACAGCAGAAAGTTTTCCGATTCTAGACCACAATATTCTATTATAATAATTGTGACCTTTATCCAATCATTTCTTATCTATCAGATAATACATCAACTATAAATTGAACACAAATTTCCCTTTTTCAGCTCATCCGAAAAACCTGGAGCTGACCAATAGGCATATAAGGCTGCTAAGTTTTACTGACGAAACTTGTTGTCAACATCAAAAACTAAGGCAATTGGTGCTCTCCACGATTGTCCAAAATTTGTATCTCGGAAGATGATAACAAAAACTGCATCCTCGTTGAAATGTATGACATGAATATGAAACATTCTCTTTCTTACTTCAACATTACTTGGCACGAATTATGATTTTGCACACCCCAATCACACATCCTGTCTAATGTACTCACACCTCTAATACTTTGACCGTGGTGTGACCCACCGGTGTACATGGAGGGAATATTCGTAATGCTGCTGACCTGGTGAAAATGTTCTCGAGTCGTAACAAACTCAATTTTCTTATTTACCTAATCAAAGCTAAACGAAGGCACGATCCAGTAAATGTTTGCTATGTCCAAAATTGGAGAATTACAATTGACTTTAAATTTGAAATGAATGTTGAACTTTAGTTTAACCCATTGCAGTTAACGTGTTTATTTAAATTTAGTATTGAACCCTGGAGTTTCATCTACTTTACAATTTCGTCATCACTCGTAATTTGCTGTTAGTCGTCTTTGATCTTTCACGCATTGCACGCCAATCATTTCTTTATTTTTTCAATGCAGAATTACATTTTTCCACAAAATGTCAGTATCTGGACTGAGGGATTTTATAAAGAGTTAGTCATAAATGCATGTTTGTTATCATGTGCAACTGATTGTTGTTTTCGCACTTCTTTACGGTTTGAGAATTTCAGGACCTGCATCTAGTCGCAAAGGTCATGCTTACCGCCTGTCAGCACGTAAAATAATTTAGATTTTTCAATACGTCAGCATCGACAAACTATATTGCTCGCGAACAAAAAGCATAACAAATCAAACCTTCTTCCTGTCATGTTCAACTGGAGGAACAACTGTTATGAACTTCTACTGTCGCATATACTAATTGCCATAGTCTGTCGGCTGTTCTTTGCCGAATACAGTTTTTGTTGATTGCTATATTTATATATATGCCTACGGCATCCAGATTTGATTAAAAAAACATTTCAATAAACATGGGACACTTTCTCGGTTCGTTTTCACCGCGCTTTACGCAGTGTAAAAAAAACGACAGACATAGCAAACTTCGGGTACGTTCTTTTACTTGTTATGAATTTTCTTACATTCGAATGGAATTATTGTGATTCGTTGAGCGTGTTCATCGAAATCTCTAAGTTTTTTTCAGAAATTCAATTGATTGGTGGATAGATGTATGATGACTGACATTTGACAAATACTGCGATACTAAATCCATAAATCTAGTTGATAAATTGACAAATAAAATTTCATGTAAAGCCAAGTCTTGAATATTTTTTGCGTTCAAATCTCGACACTAATTATACACAGTGTTAAAATTTAGGAACATTTAACGATCTGAAATGTCGCCAGTTTTTTCATATGGTCAAAAAGCTCATCAAATTCAAAATTTGTTATCTCGCCTTTGATAGACTTAAAATAAACAATACAAAAACTAATTACACAGAGATTGTGGGAGAGCAATGAAGATGACTTTCTTAAATTCGTTTCTTTTAGGAATATTATAACATTAACAAACTCCAAAGCACATAAGAAATACATATATCACATGAAACTCAACTCTGTCCTTGTGCAAGTTGTTCCAGTAACCCAAATTCATTGTTAACATTCGTTCGTGGGGAAAAATTGTCAAAGTAGATCTAGCAAACCAAGGCAGGGTCCATCGAGTACCGACCGACATAATGTAGGGAAATGTTCCCAACTACGCCCCCTGCGCAAATGGAAGCTTGTTTCGTTGTTCAATTTAACAAGACAAACGCTTTATATTTCTCTGTGTTTTGAGGCTAATCAGAGTGTATTGAGATTTACATTTTCATGTTAAAAGACAAACCTGATAAACAAGTCAAAATATTTAGTTCATTCGAATGGATGCTGGTTAAGGATCAAGCATGGTATTACAGAGAGCATTTAGGCTATTTGCCCACAACCTCGAGCTTCCTACCGATTTCACTTCCAAAGAGTCGACCTTTTTTGTTTTTTCGCTTCGAAGTGCTCAAATTCTTTCTAGCTATGAAAAAGTGGAGAAGTGGAACAAAAAGACACAACACTGCTTAATGACAACTATGTGAAATTATTGACAAGAACTTACAGAAGTAACTTATCGTGAAGGACACCGAAAAAGAGCAGTTTCAGGTAAAAAGATCTGCTTAGATCATATTTCATTGTCATATGTAACTCTGCATTCAGAGAGTTAATGGGAAAAATGACTTTCAAAATTTCATTAGTTGACCATTAGAACTGAATTTAATTGACAGTTACGCGCTCCATGTGTGTAACCCTTAAGGGTTGGCTATTTCATCGGATGTAAGATATGTGATTAGAGTCTTCATGGGAAAGCCACGCTATTTATTCTCGTTTATTAGCATTTAAGATCAAAATGAGAGTTTTTCAGAAGAAAACTGCTGTTAAGTTTAATTCATGGCTGAATATTTCTCCAGCTGTAGCTTGCGGCCCATCAACAAACGACCTATTCTTGTACAGTTCAGAAAAAAAGTGAAATTTAGAAGACCATAGGACAGAGAGGCAGGAAAAGCTCACCTCAAGAGCCGTGGGAGCTATGTTCTTCATTCTGTGGCCGATGAGCGTGATGTTGGAGAGGCGGTATGGCAGCGCACCGCCCCTCAGTTCCGAGCCCAGTGAGCTGTCAGTCTGGAGCACAAGCGAGCGTTTACGCGCTGACATGGACACACGATATGCTCGCAAGTCATGACTTAACTCACTCCCTACAAACGGTGCGAACAAAACAAACGTGCATTTTGTTAGGCAACGATGTAAATAAAACCAACGTTTCTTTTGTTTGTCAGCGGTACCAACGAAATCGACGTTTATTTTGTTTGGTGAGGGTAAAAAATTTATCAGTTTGTATCAGGCAACAGTACGAACAGAATAAACGGTTGTTTTGTTTGGAAACTGTATGCGCAAAGTAAACGTTTATTTTGATTGGCAACGGCACGAACAAAACAAACGTTGAATTTGTTCGGGTCATCGTACAAAAAAAAAACATCGTTTACATTGTTGGGCAAGGGTACGAACGAAATATTCGTTCATTTTGTTTGGGGTAACGGTACGGTGTATTTTACCGGGACCTATTGTACTGAGCTTTCATTTCATTCAGTAACGTAGTCAATGAAAATTTGACAATCGGTGACCGAAGTCAGAGAAATTTAGAATTTGAACCCACTACCTTTGCGGGATTATTTGTGAGGAACAATTTCCAGAGAGAATAAAAATTTTCCTTATAATATTCAAGTTCAAAAAGTTTAGCTTTTTCTCTGAAGCTTAGGCAATTCAAAGTTCAGTTAGACGATATCAATACCTGTGAAAATAAAATTCACCAGCAAAAAGAACAGTGCTCAAGTAAAAAGTCATTGTCTCTGTACTGGAAGAAGAAATCGTTCTAGAAGTTGCGAAATAAAGTGAGAACTTTTACTTCACACTCCGTGTGCAAGTTTCCAAGCTTGCTCACATGAACATTGTGCTCATGTGAAAAATCATAATGGCGGCGTGAGAAATATTAAAGGTGCTGGTTGGGTCATATTCTTGCCAGTAGGGAGAAACTCTCACGGACTTCGCGTGAATAAGTAAAGTTTAGCAGACCGTCAAGCCCAACCTTCCAGGAGCAGAAATATTGTCGGAGGAGACAGAGTGATTCAGACGTGCGGCAAAATTATTAAGAAATGGAGGCCAAATTGGAGCTCGAATCTACAAATTTGCTCTAGTGTCAAAGTAGAGAATGCTTTGTGAAGTTGAGTTACTGTCAAATTGGTATAATTTGAAATTTTCTCCAAACCCTAATATTTTGGGGATATTTTCCCTCGCGCCAAAAGTGAAAAATAGCAACCCAAAAATAAACTAAGGGGCTCATTCTAGTATTTGTAACCATGTCCAATGCTGTGAGACACCAGTCACACAGGCACAATAGTAGGCGTGGAGGGGCAGAGTGAGGTAGAAGATGGGGAAAGAGAAAACGAATTGCTTGCCTCACTATCAAAAGGTACTTGTGACCCCCATCACTATACTACTACATTCTGCTGCACCGCAGGAGGCGGAAAAATTCGATCGAAAGAATGGACGGTCTGCATTGAAATGTGTCAATCTATTTGCATAAGTGAAGATTGCTTAACCAATGGATTAAAAATAATATTAAACGGTAATGTCAAGGCCTCAGAATCACAGAAAAAGTTAAGTACGTGAGTCTAATAAACGTACGAAAATTATATATGCGCAAGAAAAGTTGCCAAAACTTTCGAAATGTCAACATTTGAATTCCTAGGTTTTGGACAGGTTTCATCTAACGAAGTTGAAGGAATTTTTCTTAGTTGTCAAAGGTTTTCTTGCGCTCCCGTTAGCTTTTTAAATAGCTTAGTAGCTTTTTTTCATCAACTCATTCGTATACATCATCTTCAGGGACACTTCTACGCATATGATATAGTTCTGCGAGGAGTAAATTGCTCAAATGGACAAACCTGATATTTTTATTTCTGATTTCGAGTAATCCAAACTACAAACCTAAAAGCTGCTCGCCCACACAGAGAAAAGAGGACTCTTTTCAGAGAACTTATTCTTGAGGAAGAGAATACTTCTCCATTCTTCAATGAATAGTACATTTATTTGAAAATTCACATTCTAACTCAAGTTGGCCTACATTTGATACGAAGCGGTCATTTGTAAACATCAAACACAGAAAATAAGCTTTACTCCACACAGAAAACGCCTTGGAAAATAACAAAACAAGAAGATAATAGAACACCCTTGCTTAGTGATATTTTGCTTGGAATTGACGCAGATGAAAGACCCTTTAGAAATAGATCGAGAAAAAATAAAAAAGACACACCTCCAGAGTGAGGGCTTGCAGGGAGGGAACTTTGGACAGCGCTGCGCCGAGGTTGAAGCGAGGCACGTTGGGTTGCGTGTCGATGATGAGCGTCCGCAGGCACTTCAGCGGGGCTAGACTTCCTACCTGGGCGAGGGATGAACAAATTTCTTTGAATTTTTAATTTATCACTTCATTATTACAATAGCGTTATAGAAATAATTTTTAAATTTTTACATTAACATTAGGGGAGTGAGTGAGTAAGTGAGGTGCATGCTTATTGAGTAGGAGAGTTTTTCTCTGACATCTTCTATACTTTTTCTCCGTTTTCTATATCCTATAAGGAGCTGCACACTGTGCTGAAAATTTTGAAGGTGCAGTACTGGGATCGAATCAGGATTTTCTTGCTTAAAATGACATGAAGAGCCCCTAGCGCAGCGAAAAAGATGGAAGTCAAGATATGGCTATCCGTCAAACATTACAGCCTTCAAGATCAATTAAAATTATTTGAGAATGAGTGCAATTAGCTCTTTATGAAACGTCCATGTGTCTCGTAGTTTCATTTTTAGATCCAGGAGACACGATCGATGAAACTTGTTATGATCATACCCAACGTATAGGTATAAACACGGGTTGGCATGGATAAAAGAGATTTCATACCCAAGTAGTTACTACGCATTGGCCAGAACAACAAAGAAACTCCGTGATTCCTAACTAGTAAATTTTACAGTTAAAAAAAACGCCTCGTAATTACAATGACAAATGTGTGTAAACAACCCTCTGAGGCTCATAATTTGACCTGGAAGACATGAAGAGGGAAGTCTCGGATGTCGATGACTTCTAGCCTGCTGAGTGAGGCGAAAGTGCTGTTGGTGATGGACCGCACGAAGTTGCCCTGCAGGCGCACGTCCCGGAGATATGGCATCACCTGCCACGCGTTGCTGCCTGGCGACGTCAGCTCGTTGTGACTCACGTCCAGCACTCTGGTTGGAACGTGCGAATTTAAAGATCGTAATGCATCCTTCTTGATAGTGAAGGTCAGAGAATGTGGAAGTCAGGTACTGAACTGAGACGCAGTGCATAGAATAGAAGTATCTTCTTCTAGAAGATGTTACATGGTGCCGTCTTGAGATTCGTAGCGTTAGAGAGACGTCACTTGAAAATAATTTATTATTTTATTGTAACAATCACCCTTCTATTTCGATGGCAGTTGGAGCACTGAAGTTGGAACTACTTATCTTCTTTATACGGGGTTTAAATTGGCTTCTGCAAGCCGGCTGATGAGATCATGGGGCACTGTATTTCTTGTTGATCATTACTCTAAGTATATTCTAGGTTTATGACTTTGTGACCCTCTCTTACAATTGAATGAAACCACTCTGGCATTTGGATGAGTGCCGATGCCTAATTATTAAATGTGCATAAAATTTTTAAACGCACGTTACCAAAACTCAAACCCAAGTTCTGCATGATATATTGAAATTTACAAATCTATCTTACATCGTATTCAACTGCTGTCAATTTGATTGAACTTTTAAGAGACCGAACAAAAAAATTTTCCCATTGTGCGTTCATTGACTTCATTGCAATTTAGACCCGCTGAATTATTTTTAGAGAATATAATATACAGCTCAACTAACACCATAAGGCTATTTCCATGGATGATTTTTGACAAATTTTTTCAACAACTCTAAAAAGTAGTTGTAGAATGAATACTTGCTGATTTGATACAGCTAAAATTAAGCACTAATTTAACAGTTACAAACCATAACACACCAAATTTTAAAAACAAGCAAGCGCTGTTCATGAGAAAGGTTTTAGGATAGATGTAATTGAGCCGTACTGAGAATTGGCGTACCTGATACCCGTTAGGTTTGCCATGGTGTTGGTGGGCAGGAAGGACAGAACGTTGCTGGAGGCGTTCAGCACAGCCAAGTTGGGATGCTGCAACTCAGGGAAGCTCTCTATGCTTGTGTTCGCAATGCTCAGATTTTGTAGAGAATCTTGTAGTCCGTCAAATGTGTACATGTTGATATCCTGAACAGAAGTGAAGGAAGCGGTAAGGGGTTAGCGAAATAAATGGTGTTATTTTAAAAATAATGAATCATTTACATGAAATAAAAAACATTTGGATCAGCCTGTGCTATGAAAGCGATTTGAAAATAATGCGTGATTTATAATTGATGAATCAAAATATTACTTTATATTCAAACGTTGACTATCTGCGTACTGCTCTTATACTTACATACAGTGCACCTCTGTAATTTATCCATTTATTCAGAGAATTATTGTAAAACTTTCTCACCTTCACCGGATTGTTTGACACGTCGAGGGCTGTGAGCTTCATGAGAGCGTGGAATGACCGATAGCCAATGTGGTGGATTTTGTTATGGGAAATATCGAAAGCTATTAAATTTTCTAGGTCGCCGATCACAGCGTCAGAGACGTTCGTAAGAGAGTTTGAGGAGAGGTCCAACACTTTCAGAGTTTCTGTGATGTGATGAAGAGAATGGTCTGGAACTCCGGCGAACAGGTTTTTGCTAAGCTTTAGTATCTCTACCGGAGAATCTCTAAAAAGTTCATCTGGCATCCTATGCATCTGATTGCCTGACAGGTCAACGTATCTGAGGTTTCTATGATTCTTGAAGAGAGTTGAAGGCAAGTCTTTGATGTTGTTATGGCTCAGGTCTATGCTTCTCAACAGATCCGTTTCTCGAAATGCTTCAGGGTCAACTACTGCTATGTGGTTGTGTGAGAAATCAAGTAGCTGAATTTGAAACATTCGCGAAAAAATATTCGCGCTTAAATTGAACATGTTGTTGTGACTGAACCATAAATGTTGAAGAGATATTCTCACAGACTCAAAATATTCTGTGTCTATTGATGATATATTATTGTAACCGAAGTCAATCATTCTGATGCTTGAAATGGACAACCAGCGAGTACCGTTCATTTTCAAAGCTGAAATTTTATTATGACTGGCATCGATTTTCAAAGTGGATAAAGTCCCAACTTGTTCAAAGGCATCCAAATTGAGATTTCTCATTTCGTTGTAAGATAAATCTAAATGTCTAACTTTGGGAATATTCTGGAAGGCTTCAAATTCAAGGTCTCGAATGTTATTTCCTTCAAGACTCAAATACTCCAAACTCTCTAAATTTGCGAAAGCAGTTCGCTTTATTCTGGTAATCATATTATCATCGAGGTACACGTATTTTAGCGAGCTCAGGTCATGAAACGTGTGACTTTCGATTGATTTCAGGGAATTGAAGGATAGCTGTATGGTTTCTAAATTTCGAGTGAATTGTCCTCTGAATTGATGACTAGACAATCTATTAATTTTGTTATCCTGCAAATTGAGATGCTCTAACCTCCCCATTTGGCTCAAGCAATCATTCTGAAGAAATGTCAATTTATTGTTACTAAGATCCAGTATTCTCAAATTAGTTAAATATTGCATTGGCCTCGGAGGAAGCTCTTTCAGTGTCAGTCCTGCATTTATTCTTAATTCCTCAAGTCCACCAACGTTGGCAAACGCGTTGCCATCAAAAGAATTGATCACATTGTATGACAGATCAAGAACTTTTAGACCTGGGACATGCTCAAAAGCAAGGGATTTCACTGAAGAAATTTCGTTGTTCATGAGGTAGAGTTTCTCCACAGCTGGGCCAAACCCCAAAAAATCTTCATTGGATAAATAGAAGCCTGGAAATGTGCTGAAAGCAAATGTTCTCACATTCCTCATGTTCGTGAGAGCCTCCATCGGAATAATACCCATGTATTCGCCAAGAATGTTCAGATACTGAAGAGTATACGTAAATCCATTAAAGCTCTTCTTAGGATCTAATATTAATCTATTATGAGCCAACGAAAGCCATTTTAGAGAGTCAATCCTATCAAAAATATTTTCAGGAATTTCCGTCAAATTATTGTGGCTAAGGTCTAATGTCTGCAAGGTTTCTTCGATACCTCGAAATGATTTTTCAGAAAGGTTCCAAATGTCGCAATCTTGCAAATACAATTCCCTGATTTTCGAGCCTTTGAATGCGTCAGCCCCGATTTTTTGCAATGGGTTTCCTCTGAAAGACGAAGTGTTGACACTCTCAAAGTTTTGGAAAGAGTGAGGAGGGAGATATTCTATCGCGTTAAAATCTAAAATAAGAGTATCAAGGAAAAGGGCGCCCATGAACATGACATCGTAAGGTTGACTGATCAAATTTCGAGCCAAGTTTACATGCTTCAGGCCTCTCAGATACGAAAAAGCTGTGAAAGGTATATTCGAAAGAAGATTATTTGCTAAATTTACGCTGGTCAAACTCGATGAGGATCCCTGTAACAGACAAAAAATGACAGCATCAGCATCAAGGAAATTGAGGAAAAGTGAGTTAATTTCCTTATTTCAATGCCAAATGGCTAGAAGAAGCGTCCTAAGATTTTGCAAAACTGGATTTTTTTCTGAAATGCTATTTATGTAGTATCAAGAGAAATTTATGTCATTCAGGTAAAAAATATATTCCCAGTGACCATATTCCCGTGATTATTTTCCTTACCTCAAAAGCTCTATTCCTTATGCTGCGAATATTGTTGTCCTGGAGGTCCAGTTCTCTGAGAGACGCCAGAGTTGTGAAGGCTTGGTCGGGGATCTCGACGAGAGAGTTACTGGCCATCACGAGCCGGATGAGGTACCTGTTAAAGCCTTCGAAATCTTCTGCCGTCACAGTCGTGATGTGATTCCCTGACAAGCACATCAGCGGGATCAGCAGCGCGGCAAAACGATGTCAAATAGAATAAAAATATACACCGAAAGAAAGGAGGTGGTGTTCGACGGAACGTGAAATGCTCCTTTACTTCTTGGCGGCAAATTTGGAGAATATGGGTTTCAGTATTCTTCGCAGTTTTATCTAAAGTTTTGATAGTAATTTTCACTAACGATCTAATTAACACGTAACATTAACGATTTAAAAAGTGGGGATTAGATATTTTATAGAGCGGATGAAATCAATAACTTTGCTAATAGAAAACAGAACATTTTCAAAACGCAGACGTTTTGCGTGCTCTTTGAACCACTCACCTGTCAGGTCCAAAAGTTTCAATTTCCGGAGTTCCTGCATTGCTTCTCTCGGCATCCTCGAAAGCTCATTGTACCTCAGATCCAACTCGGACAAAGAACGACCAATGCCCGAGAAAGCTTTCTCCGGGATGCGGAAAAGGTCGTTGTGTCGTATCTCCAAACGCCACAAGCCTTTAGGGAATGGCAGAGAAGAATCTTGGTAGCAAGGGATAGATTTCTTTCTCTTGGAAATGGGATATGGACTCTTTTGATTGATCGCCACTTTGGGTAGACATTTTTTTGTCGCCTCTCTCATAGTCAGCGAAACCAAGAATTTTGTTTCAAATTGTTAAGTACATGTTTTGGTAACGTTGGTTTTGGGTTCTGACTTTTCATGTCTTGTTCAAATTTTAAAATAAGAAAGTTTGAACAAGATTAGCTTCAAATTTGTGTCTTACCTTAGAAAACAAACAATGTACATCGTGTACTGAAATTTCAAACACCCATTATTGGCTTGAATTCAAACGAATCTTCCCAAAATTTGTTGAAAGATTGAAAGCTGATTTTACCGTTTCGAAAAGCTTCAGGAATAACTCTTATTTTAAAAAAGGCTCAGGGGGCAGACATATGAAAAAAATCCTGCTATGCGAGCATAACGTGAATGAAGAGAGCGACGCTGTGGTAGTCATATAACGCAATCAACAATAATATTATTGCCAATCAACTTTGCGCTGCCTTCGGGATGGGTGAGTGCGAGGGTGAGAGGGTTCATGCGAAAACGGAGATTTAACATGAACCGTCGATTATGTACTTTATCGAACTCAAATTTGAATATTTTGAATTGTCGATATTTTTTTAATGATCGAATTTGTTTGAATAATCCAACAGTTTCGATTAATCGAAATTCTGGAGTTATAATAAGAAACATGCGAGAAAATTTCTTCACTTTACTTTCAATGACTAAACATTTTTTTTTCACTGCGCCATTTTGGGGAAAATGCAAATTCCTTTAGGAAGTTAAAAACAAAGAAAACGCTGCTCAGCAGATACAGAATGAAAAATTTGAAAGAGAGTTGAAGAAATAATCGAAGGAACCATTAAATAATGGACAGAGGATAAATGAGTGGCATAGCGTTGGGCATTTACGCGAGGAAACAGGTTCACTCTCCTACTTGTGTGTAGGTGGCGGCAACTTTTGTGGTGAAAAAAATATATCAGATAAAAGAAAACATTATTCTAGAATGAAACACAAATTGGAGGCAATAAATAAACGATGGGTGATAGAAACAAAACAAATGTACCCGGTCAATGGAGCATTATATTAGGAACCGAAAGTGTGGGAGCTTGAAACAGCTATGAGAGGAAAACTTGCAATGAAAAAAAAGTATTAATGCAAATTTTTTATTTAATGCGAGCTGCAGAAAAATCTCCCTGGTGTTAAAATTTTCCTGCCGATTCTTTCACCACAAAAGTATTTATCACAAATGACTGTTGCTGTGACAGAGCAAGAGCATATTATCGAGAGCTGTATAGCCCTTCATCGTGGTTGAATGAGGCGGACTCGGACACAGAAGAAGCTGTTATGAGAACACGTCTTCTAAAAATTGTGTGAACGATCGCATTTGTAGTACGCCGCGCTCCGCTCTGAGGAGAAAAGTGCTCTGGTCTGTTATCTCACGCGTACATGAAAATACCACGCATACTTTTTGCGAGCTGCTTTTTCCTTCGTAACGTTATTGGTGGAGAACACAGACATGAAACTCAATAGTTTGAGACGATTCCAACGCGAGTAATATATTTATCCTGAAAATTGGACATTTTTATCAGTGCGTTTAAATCGTTCCTATTTCCCATAACTAGGATACCTATTTTCCGATGGGTTTGATGAGTTCATCTCGCAGTATTTTGCTCTTCATTGTTGCTAGCGGCGTTTTGTTTGCCATTACGGATGAATACAATTCGACACTGTATGACGCACTAATGAGTCGCTCAGTTAACGGAAGATTCACTTTAGTTTCTTCCAAATTATTCGGTGCAGTCGACGTATGGAGGTTACAAAGTTGTGACCCAAAATTAGCACACCAAAATAAATTGTTACTCTGAATTCTCTCGTCCGTCATTCATTTTTATAATTGATTTTAGTTTGCTTTGGTACTTGAAGTGTGAAATGAAAATGCTCTAGTACGAAAATACAGAACGCAACTCAAATAGAAAGCCGTAGAGAATATAGAATTCAATAGCATGCAACGGAATCATAATCACATTTTACTGCTCCCTAGCGACTTCGTGATGGAATATTTCTCTACTGAGTATAATAAGATTACCATTTTATGCCCTAGTACCAGATGTATGTTTAATGTACGCTGTCTAGGTCACAGAAGACTCAGCATTTATTACAAAAGAAAATACTTAAAACCAAAATGAGCTAATTTCTAATTACACAACGGCATCTGCTTCTGAGCGAATACTTTCAGTTAACTCAAGTATAAAATGAGAAAACTCACCTGACTCATTGAAAGAGTTTTCACCGAGGTGGCGCAGCTTGTTAGACCGCAAAGTAAGTGTGTGAACTTTGGAACTGCTGAGAATGTTGGGAACTCGCCCAAGTTCGACATTCTCGCAGAACACGATGCCTAGGTCGTATGGCGTGTTGGAAGAGCAGGTGCACTGAACAGGACGAAAGTTCACAGTGTTATTCGCAGCATGTATTTGTTTCGAAACATTTGGAGTCATACGCACTTTCTTTCTTATGAAGAACCTTGAATATGTTCAAATTATATGAAAATTCATACAAATTCCGAGGCGATTCAATGAATTGGTCGAGTTACAACACTGGCATTGTAACGAAATTTGGTTTCGCTTGTTCGGAGACTCTGTTTGATCTCTAATGGAGAGATAAGGAGCGTGTGTCTGATATGTAGAGCACTGCCAGTGCCATACTGAGCTCCAAAGTTACAAAATTAATCTTCGGTAAACATCACGAATAGCCCAGCATTAAGAGCAACAATGAGTGGTGTAGCCCACGTTTGCAGGTTTAACGCTTCGTACCAAAGAAAAAAACATGATGCAATGCCATCGAAGGAATACAATTATTGGGACTCCATTAGCTACCATAACCTCCATTTTATACGAAAGGTTGACGTACCACGAACATGCACTTTAGTGAGATAAAAAAAATGATTATTAAACAATCATCAGTACTGCGCTCCTATTTTCGTATGCTACAAGTACTGTTATACTACATACACTACATTATATATGATACTACAAGGCTTCCTTCGCCGGACGTCTAGGGCAGTAGGTGGAGTACATTCGTGTTCCGGAAAGGCTTACTTTTAATGTACGTTTTCAGTATATTTTTTAGTCAAAGTGTCTAGGATATTATGAGCAGAGCGGAATACATTCCAAAGTTGATCCTCTAGTTTCATGATTTCATCCTACACATGTTTCCACTTACTCGGGTAAGAAAGGTCTCAGTTATGCAGATATTGCTATGCTTGATGAGTTCATAAATAACATGGACTAATTTCTAAGCGTACAAGCAGCTCAAAAATCAGCTATTTCCACGGTGCTAACTTCACTTGTTACTGCGGAGAGTTGTTAAGAGTTGATAATGAACTGGTAAGTGTCCCAGATGTTTATTCGGTCGTTCGGTTGTTCTTAGTTTCAAATTTTGCTGCTTATTCTTTTAAACTATCACCTGTGAGTTGAAGGAGCAGGGCGGGTAGTACTCGGGAGGAGGGTACGGGTCAGGCCTCCTTCTGTCCAGGAACTGAGGTCTCTGTTGGTTCACTCTCCCGCTTGTGGGGTAGCTGAGGGAGTTACAGAGAACATAGCATTTGTTTGCATTTTACGTTAGAACTCAAATTCACTTTCCTACTAGTTGGTTAGCTGGGGAAATTAGTGAGGAAATGACATCTGTAAGCAAGTTAAGTCATAAAGTATATGCACTCTCCCACTGGTTGGGTAGCTGGGGGAAATTATTCAGATAATAGCATTTGTAAACGTTTTCAATTCTGAAACAAGTTAACACTTCTTACTAGGATGTAGCTGGTGGAAATTAATGAGTGCAAAGCATCTGTTCTGCATTTTCCATGATGAAACAAGTTCTCTCCTCTACTAGGGGTAGCTGAAGGAAAATATTTCAGTAAAAGTAACTTTTGGTAAACATTTTACGAGACAAAACAAATTTGATTTTCCACCAGAAGAGTATTTGAATGAAAGTTGAAAAAATAACTTTATTTGAACATATTTAATGACAAAAATCATCGCCCCACTCGTGATTTAGCTAGCAAAAGTTTGCCGATGGAGACACACAACTTTCACCCAATATACTATCGACAAAACAAGTTCTTCATGCGCTCCAAAGGATTTTACGCCAGTGTTTTCTGTTATCTCATTTCAGTAGTGAAGGTGAAGTATTGTACTTCGAAACGTTCGTCTGTAAACTGTTCAGGTTTTTTACCAAAAATAAGTTTAATTCGAATTTTCATTTTTACGAGAGTATTAATTTTGTAAAGTCTAAACATTTTTATGGCAGCATTGACACTATAGTATGGTCCATGTTGAAAATATTATTCGAATGACTTTTTAACGAATGATTAAGGAACCTTCAATCATGATATTAAACTTTACGATGAAGAAAATAAAATGCACAAGCAGTTGTCATGATGAATTGCGGTGTTGAACTCTTTTGAAGAAATCATTGAGAGGTGAACTGCTTCACAGTGTGAGTAAATAACAATCAATTCAGGGTAATACTTACCTGCTTGTTCCTCAGTTCACTTGTTCAATTCTTGCAGCCTAAACAAGCTTGCATGACAGGATATATATAGAGAGCAGTTTCATCGCTGTTACATTCAATGAGCAAAAAGGCTTGAGTGAGAGAGATATGACGACAGTTGTTTGTGATGTGACGTTTACAGTCATTGAGGTCGCCTAAATGAAGGACGAAGTTTTGCTCTTTTACATTCAATGGCTAAGGAAGTGAGAGTGGCAGATAAAGCCACAGTTTTTTATGATATTGCATCAACGGTTAAGAACTTCATCGAAATATGGGGCGAAGTTTCATTTCATTTCTATTCATAGACCAAAGAGAGTAACGGCAAAACAGTTTTTACTATAATAAATTTGAAATCGAGTACCACACCAAAATGTAGAACGCAGTTTTAATTTTTACATTCATCGCCCAAGGTGAGAAACAGATAAGAAAACAGTTTGTACGATGTAAAATTTGAAGACAAGGACATAGTTGAAATGCAGAACGCAGTTTATCTCTTTTTCATTCAACGACCAGAGTGTGAGTGTCCGACGAGAAAACAGTTTTTGCGTGATGACGTTACAGTCTAGGAACTCACCGAAATGTGTAGAGTTCGGCAAGTACGCATTTGCTGAGGCACGGTGAGAAGAACACGCCGAGGATAAAGTGAATGGTAGACGCGAAGACCATCATCTGCACAAAAGAGATCATGCACAAGTGAGTTAATTTCCAGTCTTCTGAATTGCATTCTTCGTTACCACGCAATGAACTGTTCGTAAACGATATAAATATTTTCATTGGGCATTGGTTCCATGACTCTAAAACCTGAAAGGATTTTGAAAAAAAAAGCACAAGTGTTTTCGTCATCAAGGTACATGTTTCTAAACACACTATGCACTTTATTTCAGTGGTGCATAACGTTTTTTGCCCATCAAATGGGGAAAAAATGATACAGAAATAAATGAAGAAACATTTTAATTGGGTAAACACGACCTCAGCCTATATTGATGAGGAATGACTCATACAAGATGTTCCAAAATTTCCACCTGCTCAGTTGTTTGTAGGAAAAACTACGAAAGACCTAAATTTCTGTTTATATTTTGATAAGTTATATTTTCGATACGGTTGTCAATTCAAAACAGTGCAGGAACGATGACATTAAACAATTTGTGTCGTTTGTGTCATACGTTTGCTCAAAAAAACTCTCACCGTTCTGAAGGCTTAGTGTCTGAAATCACTAACTTTTTGTTTTTTATGTACATATCTCTCTTTTACACCAAATTAAAATTACTTCATCATTTCCCCATCAAACTCCCAGTACCAAAGAAGTAGAGACTTTGATCCAAATACGTTCGTATCAAAGTTTAATGTTACGTCTAAATCATCTCCGATGTGCGATGCAGACTCAAATCCGTTTTCCAGCCCCTAAAGCTCATGCACAATGGATAATTCCAGCGTTTGTTCATCAATTGTCTCTGTATATCCCTGGAGATAAAATTTTTTAATTCAGAACTCGTCACATTTCATCGCTTTAATTTTCCCCACTCGCACATGACACAATCACTGCTCTGCTCGGTGCCTTCGCACCTCGGGCGGCGCTTCATTATGTGGAGCAAGTCTTCCAGGTGCACCCGAGCACGCACAATTCTCTCACAATAGCCTTCCAACTTTTCATTATAGGAACTCTTGAATAAATATTATTCTTGGTTATTAACTCAAAAAAGAATGAATGGCGAGGAGCTCACAATAGCACGGAGAAGCGTCAGCGCCGCTTGGAGAGCTGAGCCAGACTTGAGTAAAAATGCGAACGCTGTTATGAGAAATAAGCACTCTTTCGCAGCTATACGTCAACTGCGATTGGCTATTCTCGGAGTTTGACAAATGATGAATTTTTCAGTTTATTGAAGTCAAGACAAAAACATAGACGAAATTCATTTGGCGATAGAAGAAAAGGATTTCCATCGACGCAAAATTCTTGCTCAAGTTTGAGTGTATTTTTGGATTAATTTTTGATTATTTGCTGAGGTAAGCTGAAACTTTCGGCTTAGACCGGAAAACCGTAATGAAAGGATAGAATGAATGCATGAGATTATTTTTTGCTAAAAATCCCTCATATGCTTCTTCATTCGTTTCATTTCGCCGTTTGACCCAATGTCTGATACACATATCATCAGCAACTGTGGGAGGCCAAACTCTCACACACAAAAAAAAATGTATGCTAACACATTATGGCAGTCTAAAATAAATATTCTAACAGGAAATTACCACTATGAAATGCACAAAGGTATTCGAAGAAGCTAAAATCCATATCAGTGGGCGCTTGGTATCACGTACTGAAGAGAACAAAATGTGTAAACAGTCGCTGTTTAGTGTCTTAAATGGAAGATGAAAGAAAAAAGTATGTATTTCTATCCTCATTGTCTTCATTAGAGGTTCTGTCTTCTGACAGCCCGGCTGAAACTCCATTATGTTGGCGTGATTTCATTTTAAGACAGAGTAATTTCATCAGCGAGGATAGACGGCAATGGCGCACGGCCTTTTCCTCTCTAAACTCGAACTCTTATATTCTAGAAGGCACATTTATTTTAAGGAAAGCACATTGAAATCTGTGAAACGCCGTGCAGTGAACTTATAAAATAGATATGGAAAGTATTGTTCAACAACCAGTTTTACAGTCTCATGATAACTCATGTTGAAAATTAATGACATGGTTTATTGTGGTGGCGCACAAGTCGTCCAGATCAATTTTTTCTTCAAATTATCATCATGAATACCAAACATTGCCAAAAGAAATGGATTAAATTTTGTAAATTATAATTTTGTGCTTCAATGAACAAAGAACATCGCAATTTAACCTTCTATAAATAATTTGGCTACAGCAATGTTAACAAAATTGCTGGGAATCGCAGTTGCATTCAGGACATGGTATAAATATACATTTCCTCAAGACAAAAGTATGCCACAAGAAACGAATTAATTCGGTCTTTTTAACTGGCGTTTCTGTCGTTGCGCAGTGATAAGTTGTTTATTATAGACAATTTCTCTAACTTTCAAGGATTAATCTATCTGTTTTTTAATAGTTCATTATTTTTGGGGACTCACAATCACATGTATTAGGTTCAGTTAAGCAATTCAATATATTCGAAACTTAAAAAGAAGGTACGTCAATTGTGTTGAAGTACATGAAGTACCTACGTTCTGAAATTCAAGCAAAAGGTTTATCAATTACTTCACATTGGTCGTTTATGTTGTGAAAAACATAATTACGTCAATTACACAGCTTGTGAATTGGAATCATTCCTTCTATAATAAAACGTCACGAATCTCCCAAAATTTTTAAATAAATGAATTCAAATATTTTGTGTGTAATTTTTTCGACGTTATCACAATGAGAATCTCATTGGATACATTAAATTTGTGGAGAATTTTATGCACTTAGTAATGAAAAACAATTCATAGTTACTGCTGGCTTGGTTTGTCCGTCTCTCTGTCACGTTTTAAAGAATGCTGAATGACCGTATCTGTGATACGAATTTGACCGGAGCACAAGTACAAGGATATTTTAATCGCAGTTACCGTAACGATGGATATAATTGTTTGCCATTCATATATTGAGATTCATTTAAGGAAACTCGAATTCCGTCAACTTTGACGGGAAGGAAAAAAATTTGAAAGCCGTCACCAAATTTACATCAAGACATGCTCACCGATCATACCGTGGAAATTCGAACAGCGGTTTCATCTGTCCGCAGTGACCAAAATGTTGAAATTCATTTGGAACAAAGGTGATTTTTTGTAGCCGTAGATCCAAATTAGATATTGATTAGTAAAATTTAATAATTTGAATTTTAAGGTCTAAGTAATTATAGAAAACAGAGTAACTTCAGTTCACATTCAGCCTCCGAGCATTAGAGGCTTGTTCAGAGATTCATATCACAAAACTTCAAGCAAGATTGACGTTTTTTTTACCAACCAAAATTCTAAAATTTTGCCTGCTTTCAAGTAAAATTTGACAACGAAGTCTACCGAGCATTCAACAACCTGTAGAGGCCAACATGCTGAGTATCCTTCATGGCCAGCTTTCAATTTCATAAATCCAAATTTGGGAAAGTTGAACAAAAAGGCTATTTAGGCGACCGTATAGTTTCTTAACTCGCATCATTCGCGCCTATCCCATGCGCTCTGATGTAGTATAAATACACCGGTGTGATAGCGACTCTAGCATTAACATGGTCGGCTCTAGGTAATATGATGAAGGGATGAGTGTGGCAGGCCTTAAACAATATCATCAGCTCGTCAAGCACTGGACGGTTAAGATATGTAAGCAATTATAATAGCTCCTTAAATTCTGCCTCGGTCTCAAATAAAATGAAGAAATAAATAACATAACTTTAACGGCCTCTCTTGTTTAATTTTGCGTTTAATTTGACTTTGTAACTTCAATTTCTCCTCATTCATATTTTACCGTCAAGGATCGACTGCTTCATTAGTCGCGGGATCTGAGAAATTTTAGCATTCACTAGTGTAAATAGTATGAACTTTCCATCAAAAGAATATAAGTCATGAATAAAGGAAACTAGTTTGTTTAGTTGTATCTGCAGTTCACTGATGGAGTATGCTATGATGAATCTGTTCCATCATCCAACGGCCTATTTATAGATGTAAACAATTAATTCTTTGATAATAAATTGGAAAGACTTGCGTGGTTTTCAAACTGTGATGTAGTAGTTCACTTCCATGGGTGGAGTGAAAAGTTCCACAGTGACGCTTGAGTTAAGCTTCAGGTGGTTTCACTGACGCTCAGTCGAAAACGTTGCAGAAGATGAAATGTCACTGGTTTCACAAAACAGAACTTCAAGCAAATACCATAACTTGGGTAGGATTTATAGTCAAATGCACTGTATCATTTTTTTGCATATTATAATTCATGTCCACTTTACGAGTTGCAGTTCTGAAGTGCTGACGCTGAAGTCCACAAAATTCAGCAAAGTAGAAAATGAAAATACCGAACTGAGGTTGCAGTGAGTGCCAGCTGATGAAAAATAATACATGGTGCTACGTCCTGCATTTTTTAGCTTCCACAGTGTTCTTGAAAATGCAGCATTGACTGCCGTTCCCTGAACATGCATGGACGAGCAATTTACTCGTTACACGAACATCCCTACCGTACACTGCCAGCTGAAATGTAGCGGTAAAGCAATGGTGCGTTTCTACCTATTTTGTGTAGGGTATTATCTATTATTGTCTGACTTGCGATCTCAAGTACGACGTTAAGTCCATGTTACTCAGTTTATTCTACGTCATCTGCAGTTCAAAATGATGATCCGAAGTACCCTAGAGAGGTAGAATACAGTTCCGTCAGTATGTTTCTAGATATCAAAGGTCTAAAAGTGTTCTCAGCTCGCATCGTCACGTAAACAGTCAAGGGTGAGGGATTTTTGTGGGCTAACCACAATGATACGAAAATGAAATGCCTGGGCGTCCGCCTCGTCCTTTTTGTTATTTCTCTAGGGGGACCATACAGCACTGGGTAAAGAACTTCCTTACCGAGTGTTAGTTTTTCGACTAATTAACTCTACTTGTAACCGCTGCGGAAGCGTTAGAGAAGTTCCCATTGTGGAGAAACTTCAATATTTCATCTTCCACTTGCAAGTAAACTTCACAATGATATTGCATGTCAATGGGAAATTACACAGTGCTGCATTTCAGATTTGTTAATAATTGAGTGCATCAGAGGTATAAACATGAGATCAATACTCTTAATCTCGTGTAGTCGCGTGAGATGGTGTCGTCAGTTAGATAATGGCCAGTCCGGGAGATGGAGCTACTGTTGGATTTATCTTTATGATACGACCAATGTCCGCATTAGGGTGACCAAACGCAAGCTCAGATGAAGAAAGTTTAGTAGTAATTTTATAGAAGAGATTTATGAATGAGATTTTGTGTAATCTGAAGTCTGTTTTTAATCGTTTAAACCTTAGTGCTACTTGTGTGATGCACTGCGAAAAGGTGGAACGAATTATCCACTAAGTCATTTTGCCAATTAGACTTACACAAGAATGCCGGTCACAAATAAGCTTGGTTCTGTTTGATATTCTTTGCAAATCCTTAATTACAAATCTTACGTCCTAATAGAACAAAAAAAGGATAACCCCTTCCGTTTGTCAGCCGAAAAAATTCTATGGAGGAACTCAGTTGAAGAAACAAAGAACCCATAAGATATGAGTTTGGCTGCCTAACTTTCGTTATTGCCAGAAATACTTACAAACTACTTCAAATTCAAATCCCAAAAATTTGTCTTCACTCTATATGAAAACTTACTGTATCTTCCTCATAGCTACTGCATAGATTTTATGTTGGTTTCCATATATTGCATATGGGGAAATTAGATGTAAAGATATAAAATTAAAGTCAACAGTGCGAAAGTACTCGCAATTAAAAAGAAATGAATTAACTTATTGACCTTCGCTCAGAGTGATTTCACTAACTACAGCTACATTTGTTTCTTCCACGATGAAGACGAGGACATGCGTTGTTTATTGGCAAGGTCAGGCGCGTGTTCGATTGTTCATTACACTCACATGCTCACCGCCACCAGTAGCAAATTACGTACTGCGACACTTGATACAATACTATTGAGGCTTCACTCGCTTAGCGGAAAATTCAAAGTTGACTTTCGCATCGTCTAACTCTAACATGGGGCGGGATACCGAAGTTCCTTCACGCCACAAAACACCGAGGATTGTTGGAATCTATTATTTTTAATCCTTATTCGGGCTAAAGGATACCTATGAAGACCCATACAAATTAACATTATGCAATGTTTGACTCTCAGGCAAACTACAATGAATCCATTGAAAGAATAAAAATAGATAAAATGTCCACTAAAGTAAAATTTGGGTAAATGTTTGGGTAAATGTAAACAACAGTGCCGGGATTTATGGAAATAAAGAATGCAAATACGTTTTCAAAATCCAATGAAAAAACTCTTTTCGAACACTCTTTCAATGCATTGCAACTTAGCTAAACTTTATTCCACGGTCATCTAAGAAAAGACAGCCGTTCCTATTTAATTACATTTTTTTATGAGGTTATCAGACTGAATTTTAAAACTTTGATCTGGTTGACTCATGTCGTCAGGATCCTGCTAAATTATGCGCTTCAATTGGTTACATTTTTTTTTAAACTTCAAGCTGCCTGTTCCTTGATCTCGATGATAACATTGATTCCTTTAAAATGAGCGATCTCCACATGAATACCATGTGTTTAGCAACGTGATCATTTATACACTCATAAACATTCCACAAAAAAACTCGTTTCCATGAATAGAAGTTGGGATGTTCCAAGCTTCTCTGGTGCAAGTAGAAACGTAAGAAGGAATGGAAAACTACGCCTCGACGAACTGACTGCCTTCAAAAACATACCAAGGTGATTATACAGGAAATCTGATTGCAAAGTACTTCATATTGTAGGAATGTAAAAAATTCAAAAGAACAAAGGATAAGTATGGATTTTTATATCCAGATGAAGCTCGAGTTATTTTATAATTTTATCTGAACCTCATTTTGGAATGAAAAAAATAGAACCTTGTTATTCTCGTTTATTCATAACTTGAATCAAGTATCGCATTTGTTGGGAAACTAAGACTAATTTATTATCAGTTTGAGTACAGGTTTGCTCAGGATGGTGTCGTATATTTCAAGGAAACATTATTGTGGTGCAGGTAATATTTACAGGCGAGTGAAATTCAATGATTCTCTATCCAAAGTTAGCCCAGATGAAAAATGTTTATGAATCGTGTCGCTCAAATTTGTGAAAAATAACATTTGTTCAATTCATAAAAGTTTAATGGAACTTCCAAAAATATTCCATCAGAACAATGTTTTGAAAATTAATTGCTCAATAAACGCCAATTCGGAATAATTACGTGAATCAATATCTGCAAAACGATTCTTCCTATTTGAAGGATAGTTTTATCTGGAATACTTTTCTAAAATTTAAATAATTTATCCGCGTTGCTTACGATTTTTTGCAAAATGAAATTGTATTTTTTCTACGCGTCTATTAAAACCGCTACTCACATTTCAAAATAATATCGAAAGTTTCCATACAACTAAAATATATCTGACCAAATTTTGTTTGAAGAATAAAAATATTGTTTGTGTATAATAATCATTTCGACATTATCTCTACTTGACGAGTGACCTTAGCAAACCTTGCCAGTGTAAGAATAATTCACTAAAAATTTTGAACTTCACACGAAGCATTGTTAATTCTACTTGATAAAAATGAAATCAAAGGTGAGTTCCAAAAATGCGTTCGTTTACACTGATCTTGGAAATTGAAATTGAGTTTAATTCCATTTGAAAGCAAAATTTCCGTTAACATTTTTCGGTGTTCGATGTCACCAAAAAAGTTTTCCTTGGTTACGAACGACCGTTTGCCTACTCTAAAGCACTGGAATTGAACAATGAACTTTAGAAATATTGCTCCACGAAATAAGATAAGTTTCAAATCAAGTCCTCTTACTTCATACTCTTCGCAGCAATGGAAGCAGATTTTTTTCGGTGATGCGTGCTGATTCTGCCACCTGTGGAGGGTTCTGTACCTTGGAATGCTGCTCCCAGAAACTTCAAGTTCCATAAATAAGAATGAGGAGCAAGTAGAATGGTCATTACGCTTAGCTCGCCAGCGAACTTTTAAAATTAGTGTTCTAAGTGACTAGATGTGCGCCAAAAATGCTGTTTCACTATCTTGTTGCGCACCGTCAGAGCTACAGGTGAGTCAATGAGAGAAGTATGATACCGTAAGAGAAGCATGAGGGAAAACTTAGGGTGTATTCTGGGGCTGGAAACTTGGTGCGTCAGTTGCCTCATTAGGCGCCGTTGGTGCAGCCCCTGAAGCGCGCCTTCTTGAGAAGCCGTGCAGGCTCCGCCAATGTTAACTCGGTAATTTTGTAAAAACTGCATCAAATGTAGGGACCCAGAAGATGAAACACACAACTTGAACTGCAATTGTGATTTAGAATGGAAGGAAACTGCTTATTGTTCTCATAAGGTGAATTTGCTTCTACAGGAATTTCAGAAAAAATGTCAACGAAAATTTAACATGTGAACAGTATACATCAGTTCTTTGATTCACTAGCGTAAAAATTATAATTTTCTCTCTGTCATCAAGAGAAATTGTCTTCAAGTCTTATTTTACCCTCACTACAGGACCATTACGTACACAAGTCATTTATTATTTGTGCTTAGAATATTGAAACAATTTGCAAAAATCATAGGACATCAAACATTCCATAGACCGGATCTTCTTATTCGACCAAACGACTGTTTCTTGACCAAAGTTTAAACATTGAAACTTCTGTCGCAGAGGAGCAAGAGAGAGAGAGAGAGAGAGAGAGAGAGAAAAGAGAGTGTAGTGCTTCAGGAGCAGATTAGCAGGGCTTCCGTGCATTTTTACGAGCTCACTCACATCATTGTGTTCCTCCTTCAGTAAATGGCACAAAGCGAACTATTATGCTAATTCATGTCGTTCTGGTTCATAAAGAGATCAAATTCGTAGGAAATTGATAATCGTTTCTAGGAAAACGCTGTCAATTCATAGCATGTTTTTACGTCAAATTTTAATAACTGTTTTTAAATATTAATGACTGACCATGTTGATGTATTCGAAAATATTGATACAGATCTCAATCACTTGAATAGACTGCATCCCAACCTAAATGAAACTGGAAATTGTAAATACCTACATATTGAAAAATTCAATGAATCGATGAGAAAAACCTGCAACGATTTTTCCCTATTATGTTGGAACTGT
>JACJUY010000154.1:314380-329249 GCA_014220935.1 Platorchestia sp. MABIK
CTCAAACTTGACCATTGTACTAGACTTAAGAAACATTCTACCTCTGTATCACCTGTGGTAAATAAATGTTTTTTTTTTACATTGTTTTAAATTGTTTTAAAATTGTTTTAAATATTACTGTCTGCCTAAAAAACATGGCGTTTTCGATGTCATGAACATCACCATCACGAGTGAATCTTTTTAAGAGTTGTTTTGATATAAATGTAAACGAAATTCTTAAGTTGCATCAAAGCAACACAAACATACAAAATCACAGCACAAGATGTTAGATAAGGAAACATTGTAAGACAGGAATATATCAAATCATCGGACGACTATGTAGTTAATATTGCAGAACAGTTATACTCGTATGTAAGTCCATTGCGACAGCGACAAAGGCAAAATGGACGGTAGTGTGGATGTTTCCAACACTTTGAACTATAGTTTAATGAGCTAACTTCAGAGGTGAAAATATTTTTTATTTTATCTGACGTCAGTTTACGGTTGTGACTTCGCAATGCTTCAATAAGTAGGATAAATTCTTTTTTGAAACCATTTAAAATATTTGTATTTGTATATAGATCGTTGCTTGCCTGCTAGCAAGTATCATCAACACGGAAATGTTAAAAAGAGAATTTTGATGTTTGTGTGCAGTTACTCTTTGTCTCAGGGTCTTCTTAGTCACGCCTCTGTAACATTTATCAAAAGACTCACATTCTCTTCCATGACACATGAACTGATACACCTCACTGGCACTGTATGTAGCATTCCCTCTGGAACAGTGAATATCATTTCTTTCTAAGCGACGACTGATTTAACGATATTTATAATAAATCTAGACTTTGATAACCATATCCAGACTTGCATTTAACGACTTGCATTGTTCTTAATTTTTCTTGACTGTTGTTTATCAGAAAATCAATTACAGCGATAATGAACTAAAAAGCAGACTACGTTTACTAATAGGCGGAACGAGTTAGTTCAATAAAAGGAACACATCAATTATACACTCATGCAATATCAAATGACATTCTTCTTTTAATTCTACGTATTATTGTCCAACAGCTATTAAGCTTTTTTCATATCAGTCTTAAATGAACGGAACATTCGGTGAATGGCGCGCTTTGAGAAGTCAACACTGCTAAAATTCTCCACTGTGTGCGATGCAATAATGTAATTGTCGGAAGCTGGTGCCTGCATGAAATATAGATTGCTCGAATAAGATGTGGGCAGGGTGAGATTAAGCGTAATGGCATCAGTTCGAAATATATTGTGCACATCTGCTCTGAAAACTAATTTACCGTTAGAATATGTTATAGTTAGATTTGATGAAAACGAGTAGTACTGTTTTCGGTTAGAATATCACATATAATCATTTGAGGGTAAAGCGCTCAACCTCACTCTTCCGCACAGGAATACGAAACCAATCACGTAGATGTGGGTAAACACTTTCTTCGTAAATAAAGTGCATTCCAATTGTTGATATTTATTTTTCAGGTAAATTGAAGAAAAACTTGGCCTTCCGTGCGATTTAAAAATCTCATCGTGAAAAATAGATTAGAATGAAATGCATATTTATCCTTCAAACATTTAAATAATTTTAAATCTCACGACACTTATATCCTAAAATTGAACGTATTGAGTATATTGGGATTTAATTCTCATCATTTCCTTCAGGTTCAAATAGAATTTTAGACAAATTTGCTCTTTCTGCATCAAAGGGCAGAAGAAGATTATTACAGCTCTGAAATTAAGAAAGAGACGATGTTTCTGCTCAATGTCTCTTGGAAACATTTAACATCATTGAGAGTAAAATATAAGTTGCATGTGGCAACTGATCAAGTTTCTTGATGGCAGCTAATTAAAATACTACCTTAGCAATTTCTTTTTGAACTTCCATGATAATGATGGAAAAGACGTTGTCACAGATGAGCCAATCGTGTTGGGAATAGATTCATTCACGCTAATTCTGCTAATCTACGCACCTTTAACGAAAATTCTGCTTTTCTAAGCACCATTCACGCTAATTCCGCTAATCTACGCTCTATTCTCATGTTAAAATCTTTTGCAAATGTGGAGATGTTCGAGGATTTATTAAAGCATCAGTGTTTCACGAACACGTTTCCCAAACAAATCCAATCAAGTCTCTACTGAGAACCTAAACAATATAGAAGCTCTGAAGGGTTAAATAGCGTTGAAGTAAGTTGTTGTAAAACGTGTGTAGTAATAATGCATGATTATAATTATGTAGTAATTATATTCACGAAGTGCGGTGAAGGCTTGTGAAGCTATCAGTATTTGAGTATTTATGAAGTTTTCAGTGTATGAGTATCATGGAGCTCACAGTGTATGAGTATTTGTGGAACTACACCAACACTTCATCAGTGTGATTAAAAAATAATACCTAACGATGAGTCAGCAATTATCAGAATAACGTCAATCGATTGCGCAAAACGATACCACACAGATATTCTACTCTTCCGACGATAAGATTATTGGAAATTAGGATTGCCTCAATCTCCTTAATACAGATAACCATTTCTTTTTCTTGTCCACTGTTCCAGAGGGTTTCCTTTCCAGAAAACCCTTCCAGTTCCATAAAATGTAGCCACACACAACTAGGGAACCGTTCTAAAATTATCTTGCCATGGAACCGGCCATGAAGACCTGAAACACGGCTCCCGTCATAATAACAGGAGGAGGAGAGGCATCAAGATGGCCGTCATTAGCGGTTTATTGGCGGCTTTACGGCCAAAAACACTGATGTCCGGACGATGGCTGCAAAACATGGCATCACGAGCGTGCGTGCCTCCACAGACCTGTTGAGGCAGCACCGTATTGCTTAGCAGGTGAAGAAAATCATAAGTGGTCCTAGCCAATTTAGTGTGGTATCTTTGAGGCACCACCGTATTGCTTAGCGGGTGAAGAAAATCACAAGTGGTCCTAACCAATTTAGTGTGGTATCATTGAGGCACCACCGTATTGCTTAGCGGGTGAAGAAAATTTAGATATGAACGGAAAGCAGTAAGCATATATGGGTTAGTTAAGAAACAAATGGTACTCAATTGTTTTTTATGATCCAACTGTGATATCCTAGCCTGGCTAATTAGACTCATAGGATTTTTTGCCTTTCCAGGAGAAATTTACGCCACAGGCTACAATTCTAGATGAAAATCTAGCTTCACGTACAAGAACAAACTTTTTTCGACCATACCCTAAATGCCCTAGCATTTGGGGCCCAACCCCGGCCGTTGCCTCGCTCTGACGCCAAAATAGAGCACATGAAATCATTCCAGACCGCAATGGCTGACAGCCCCTATTAAGAATTGGCCCGAGCGCCCTTATACCGAATAACTCCAAAAAGAGAGAAAGACCTCGCTTAGTCGGGCGATCCCTCAGCGATTAATTATGGAGGGTTAGTTAGCTTTGGAGCACAAAGTGTTTTGCGCCTAAAGCTGCCGTATCAAGGATGCCCAAACAGCTGTTGATCCCCACGCTAAAAATATGGTCGCAAGAAGCCCTCTAACTAATCGATGCAAGAGGGGAGGGTGGCGGAACAGACGCTGAGCTCTCTGTTGTTCAGCAATTTCTGACGACGAGAGAATTTGAAACATTATCGTTGGAAGATCGTAGACCTCTAATGGTTGAACATGAAGTGCTTGCACGAAATACATGCATCTAAAAACATTCTCTATATTAGTATGTTTGAACTTGTGCGTGATAGATTTGAGAATGGGACGATCAATTATTTAAATTACTGTATAATAGTTTCCCGTATTAGTAGGATAGACCTATGATATTCAAAGACTTTTTCAATTTAATCTGGCGACCGCTTTTATTCTTAACGTGAAAGGCAGGAAATCCCCTCACGAGCGAATTATTTCAGACCGGCTCGTGAATTGTAGTCATCAGGATTACGAAGAGTGAATGCCAACTCCGGGTCCGGCTCTTCCTGAATTTCTGACCCCGGTTTTGTTTCCTCAGAATTGGAGCGAGTTGTGTGGCAAAAACTAAGCCCCGAATTCATTTATATCATTCATCTCTGTCAGTTGTGGGCAGTTTTCTCGCTGTACGTTAACAAATTTTGAATTCCAAATATTAATCAGAACATTGTTTGAAAAAATACGCGCATCGTTATGCTGTAAATCCATTTCAAAACAATTTCTAACTGTTATGATAAATTCCAACCAAGCAACGCGACACACTCAAAATACAGCAAATTACAAAACTTTTTTCGCGGAAACACTCGCGTGCCGTGACCACTACCTCTAGTGACAGACACAGGAGCTCGTGCTGCTGTGCAATTTTAAGTGGGTGCACCTGGACTTCCTGAGGCTGGAACTGCTGGCCATGGTAAATACACGGTCCCGCTGGGGCGCCATGAATGCTTTATTGGCAGCCGCTGCTGCGAAAGAAACAAGAGCCCAACCGACGTGACTTGAGTGCTTCCTCACTCCTGACAACTGCCGTGTGGTGTGCTCTGGTGACCCGTGTGTGTGCTCTGGTGACCCGTGTGGTGTGCTCTGGTGACCAGTGTGGTGTGCTCTGGTGACCCGTGTGGTGTGCTCTGGTGACCCGTGGGGTGTGCTCTGGTGACCCGTGAGGTGTGCTCTGGTGACCCGTGTGGCGTGCTCTGGTGACCCGTGTGGTGTGCTCTGGGGTCTCTGTCGGACACTCCCAGGAGGGTTATAAAGATTTTATGGTCCGTCTATTTTGATTTTGAACATTTCACTAATTCATTTTAAAGACCACAAAGTCCCCGGTTTCCCCACAGGGCCGGCAACCGTACAAGGTTGCTGGACGTTGAGTGCTCTTCATGATAGAATTATGTCTGAAAATATTTTTACCCGATGATTTCAGCTTGAACAAAGAACAATCTGGAAAGCCAGCCTCGAATAGCGGGTGGGGTTGAAATAATTTATTTGTCACACATAAATGGATGTACCGATGCCATTAGGTATTTTAACCTTTAGTTATGCATGAAGCAGCAATACAAGCATGTGAGGTATCAGCTTGAATTATTTCATGAACTTGATATCGTGCTCACTAATTTCTAAATTGTTTTCTCTATAAATATGTTTTCTCTATAAAAATAGGGCGAAATAAGAAATAGTGACAGATTTTCAACTCTGGACATCAACGATTGATTCCCTCCCCTATTTGAGTTGTAAAATTTTTTAGCGAATGTTGAATTTGAGCGTAATTGACTTCTGATTTTGTCACGGAAAAGAGACATTCGAGAAGCAGCAGATGAAATTTTTCCTATTTCAAACAATGAGTTCACTTATAGCAGTATATGTTTCGGCTCCACACAGCTCTACATGTCCGATCGAAGAAGTAGATGAAGAGCAATAATTATGTTGGTTTGATTTCATTTGTCATCAAAAAAGAAATAAATATACATTCATTTAACTGATACCATGCTCAACTTTTTTTAGAGATGAATTTAATTGAAAAATCGTTCACCATTTAGTAAAATGCCCCGAGAAAAAATACTTAGTAAAGATCAGTTATCATTCGCACCGCGCCCTCGGGAAAGACAAAAAACAGCTTATACGGCTTTAATACGGAGAAAATACAAGTCAAAGATGTTGCATTTCACGCTGTGAAGAGGCTCAAATAATTTTTACAATTTTATGCAGTAACTTGCTTCACAAATGCATTAATGAGAAATGCATACAATTTTCCGTCAGATCTGAAACACTTGTATCATAATTAAGCAGTTAATTTTCTTTGTACTGTATTTTTAGATGAGTGGAATGAGTAGCGTGAGTTAGAGATAGACCTAAAACATGAACGTATCGCGTAATATGCTAGACAGCTAAAGTTCTCATCGCTGCGGCTCTGGAGCACCACATCGAATGTGAACTTTTCACAGACTCAAGGGCTCGAGTTTTTTTCCCATGACTGAATTCAAAATTATTATTGAAGCTAACTGAGAGTCGTGCGCGCGAAAAATAATGGTGTCGGAATGGCGAGCGGAAAACAGAATGTGCGTTAAAATATGCATGAGTACTTCACTACTCTCTTCCACTGTAACCAACCAAAAGCCGAACAGAAACAACAATGTCTTAGTCAACTATCGTTCATCTCACACAGGGCAAAAGGCTCTGTCAATATCAGGCGCCTTACTGTGGAACAAACTTCCCATGAGTATTAAAATCCCTCAAAGACCGAGAGAATTTAAAGCCAAAATAATTCGTCATCTTACGTCTCAACGATAATTCTTCGTAACAGAACATACCGAACACGTATTGACGAATCTCATTTGCCTGGTATCTTCATTGCTGAATACTCTCCCTTGCTCATTTTTTTATGATTCTAGACATCACACAACAGTTTGGAATGTATGCGTGGGTATTATGGTTTGATCCCCTATACGCTGGGATTTGCAAACATGCTTATTTGTACATGTGTGAACGAATATGGGTGTATGTGCGCATATGGGTGTGCATATGTGCACATACACCTGTGTGCACTGGACTAGCAACTGGTATATAAACTATGAATACCAGCTTTTTTTCTCACTCTCTACTTCTAACACTACCCAACACATCATTTCATTCTATTATTGCAAAGCAATCCAAAGCTTAAATGTCTTGTACATGTAAAATGTGGCACCTATGTATGTTTATCAATTGCAGACATTTTGCGCCTTATTTCAAAGATAACGTGATTTTTTTCTAATATGAAACCCATATGGACACTCATGTTTTTGTTTCTTATTCTCATCCAAAAATGCTCTTGTTAGGCTAGTGTAGTGCAATTATCATATCATCTCTTACGCTCTAGAGCATATTATAAAAACCGAACCTAGGCCTCACATATTCTGGAAATATTTCTGTACTTGGGAACAGTTGTAGGACAATCGTTTTCATGTTTCTGACTCAGATAGACTGTTTTGTGCCAGTATTTCTAGCACGGAAATTTCATAAAATTCAGGCCGTAATAACAGGTATTTTCTCGTTGTTTCTCGACTGGAATGCTAGTTTATACTGACTAGTTTACGCTGATATTTGCGCACATGCTTACTTGTGAATGTGTGAATGTGAATTCATGGGTGAATGTTTCACTACATAATACTTCATTTCACTTCATTATTATAAAGCATTTATAAAAAATTTATATATATTTGTTGCGCGACCACCCACATATGATAAATCAGACGCTTATGACCCAATAATCTTTTCGATACAATATTTAATTAAACATCGTTACAATATTTTATTAGAAATCGTAAGCAGCAACACATACTGAAAAAGTTGTCACGAATTTCCTTTGCTCATTATCCTATATTTCAGAACATCGCACAGCATTTTAAGGAACGCGTATGTATCGTGATTTCCTCGATGCATAGAAATGTATTTGTGTACGTTTACGTGTTAGGTGTATGTATGTGCACGTATATGTGAATATATTTACATGTATTTATTCACATGTGTGTACTAAACCGGTAACTGGCATTTTTAGCTAGAAATGGTGGTCTCTTTNTTATGTTAAAAGGATTTAATTAGAAATACAAAACTTGTAATCCTCGTGTTCCACATGCTTGTATATATATTTTTTTCCGCTTTCCTTGAAATTACATTTTGGAACATCGGCCGAAACAAGCGATTCATATGGTATTTCCTGGCGTCAAGAATTGCGAAGTTTTATGTCATGAATATGTAAACTGTCATTAGTCATGAAGTTGTGTTATCTCTTATAATTATCATTACATGTATCATCAAATGTAGTTTAAGCGAGATTAGGAGTACATTACACTCAATCATTTTTCGACTAGTGACATGGGTATTACAATACTCGTGTGTGTGTATCATTTAAGTGCGTTAACTTTATGATATTTTAAAAACCAATGATGGTAATTTTGCACCATCTCTATTGGAAATAAACTGTTTTTTTTCATTTCTTTTTCTTGAACTTATAACTAGATGGTGTGCTCCTGCAAAACTAAAAGCGATGTCAGGGGAATTAATATTTTAATGCAGAGTATCTATATAAAATTCATGTATTTCATTTCGATTTACCGACGTAAAAATGCCTCTGGTATTCAAATTAAATAATTAGTTGACTCTACGAGATATTTCCGTGCAATTCACTACATACATATTTAATATTATTATTAGATTTATTAGCTGTCTACACTTCGTGTCTCTACAGATTAGCTGTCTACACTTCGTGAAGTAGAACCTTCAGAGAGATTTTATGACTTTACTACCAGAATATAATCAGCAGATTAATCTTCATTTCAATACTTAGCTTCATCCTGAACAAATGCAATCCATTCGGTAATTCCCTGAAATTTGTTTCACGAATAAAAAATTGTTCTTTGATGAGTTGGCTATTCAATATCACAGTGCGAATTGCATTATTTGCTTGTATCTTATAGTATCTACAGCATGAACAAAAATGTTGAGAACGTGCATTAGAACAAACATTTCCTTGATGCTTTCTTCCGAAATAATTTCTTTAACTTTATTGACAAATCTTATTTGTTCGGCAGGAGATGCACTTTTTAAAGCCGGTCCTCAAACCAAAACGACTTATTCTGACACCTTTGTCTTATTTGTGTTATACCAAGGCTGCAGATTCACTCCATGCTGCCCCTCACTCATACTAAAATGTTAAGCTGTTGAGTTGTGTTAATTAAAGAATTTGTGTGCTTGATCTTAGGAAAAAAGCTGCTTCTAAAAGTTATTAGACTTCAATTATCTTGTTGGTTTGCTTACTCGGTTTCTGTCATCTACTCATTACGCTCAGGAATAATGTTGGATAAAATTCAACCCACCGCTTTCGGTAATAAAGATGGCCAAATCAGAAATTTTCCACTGCACTCTGCACAGTGAATATGACGCGTTTCAAGTCAAATTGAAGGTAAATTTTTTTTGTTTAAGTTATACGAGCAACTGAACTAAAAAGGTCTAGTCTACATTGTTTCTTCAATATGTCTGTTGAAATAAGAGTATTTTATCAAACCAAGCAAGCAATTCATCATATTTATGGATTGTTAAGCACATCCCAGATGTCGATATTAATAAAACTTATCCAATAAATTCATCAGCAGCGAACGTTAATTTCCTGACGGAAATTGCCGCTTATGATTTTGGAAGAGTTTTCTGCAACGACCATCTATGGTTAAAACTTTCTGAACGGTCAGAAATTTACAACTTCATCAAAACTGCTTGAGTTAAATAATGAGTCAACTTTGCGAGATATTTCTGTGCAATTCACTACAAGCTATCTGCAAAACCTGCCGTATTACAAGCACAATGATGAATTTACTTAGCAAAGGCTTTATAGTCTTAAATTTAATGTTGAAACAAGAAATACGGTCGGTCGTTTGTAGATGAATTCCGGAAAGTGGATCTCATTGCGGCTAAAAGTGTCAATTCCCCTCGTCTCTGATTCAAAAAGTGAGCAATATGAACTTGCAATACACAGTATGTTCATCTCATAATAGTCAAAAGTGTCTGTTCTCATCTGAGACGTAAAGTAAACACGAGCAATTTGAACTTGCCATACGCAGTGCAGAGAGCTGGATCTATTCCAGGCAATTTAGGCAAGGAAGCTCCATTTGCTTGATAGAGAGCGCACATGCGCTGTACTTGGCCAAGTCAGAGTTTTCAATTCAGTCAGGTCAACATTGAGTTCATAGATACTCAAATGAACCTTCGATTGCATTGACCTCACGTTGAGAGATGATAAAAATAGTCTTCGATCATGTCAACATTCAATGTGAGGAAGAAGATATTGACTTTTCAACACGATAATACTAAATTTGAAAATAGAAATTTCATTTAAACGCTCCAGTTTTAAATTTAGGTTTAGGATTTCGCCACCCTGCTTATCGTTCTTGCATTTTCAAATTTGCATGGAACATAAACACAGCAAACACGTTGGCAAACCTTATCACGAGACGCAGTAATTCAGCACTCGATTTTCATGTAAAGTCGAACACAGCCGTATGCATGACGTGCAGACAAGAAGTGCTGGATATGAAATTTGAACTACAAATTTGACTTGAGCATCTAAGAGTGAAGCAACCAATACAAATCAAATTTTACCTCCAAAAAATTTCTGAAGGGAAAACCATCTGCAAAATATTTTTGCTGCGTTCTGTATGAGCTACTGACGCTGTATCTTTGAAACTCAACTCCCAACTTAACTTTCGCTGAGCCATCATGATCTGAATTGTGAGTGAATGTTTTAGTAGAAGCTTGAATGCCCAGTATAGAATAAATAACATTACATAAATAATAAGTTCGCTGTATCTCTCGAAATATATGATTCAACAAATTTAAAATTTTTGCACTCGCTGAATTGTGATATGGAACAAAATGTACGACTCGCACTCTATGAGAGAACTAATTATGAGTGAAGACTGAATGAAGTTTTCAGTTGTTCAAAAATCACTCTAATCCTTTGCACTTCATATTTTGTTATCATGTGTGATAACTTTTACGGATTCTCCTTGTTACAACTTTCTGCGGCAGCTCTCATTTTTATTCATCCCACCGTTACTTACTCAGTTGTATGATCTCAATTCAATAATCCCATCCCACTTCACTGGTAACATGAAAATAATTCAATCACACAACTGCAGTCAAGACTAACAGCACCCACCTCAGATGTTAAGTAAACACGAGCAATAGGAACCACTATGCGCAGTGCGGAGGCCTGGCTCTATTCCATGCAATTTAGACGAGGAGGCTCCACTCGCTTGATGGAGTCTACAAGGGGAGCACAGGTGCGCTAAATCAACTTCAATTATTTGCCGTTTTGGCGATATACCTTTAAATAACCATCAAATTAGATATTTATGCATTTCTTTCAACGATTTATTAGCAATACTGAACTTTTAGTTAACAACATTTTGATTAGAAATTAAGATCAAACGATAGTTAGTAGCAAAGTGCAGGATGCTTCTGCTCTGAGATAGCTAAAAGGATTACGGACGCAAGGTCAACCGTTTGGAGCGCAGTCAAGGAGTGAAAAGACGACGAAGAGACTTCAAAGGCCTCGATCACAAAGAATCGCATCTCATGTTAAGGCCGTTCGAAAGCGGATCAAGGAACAGAGATCCTTTCGGGATAATCCTTTAAGGAAGATCATTATGAAAAAGTGGCTAGTGGAAATAAAGCCAGTCAAAGAACAATGAAAATAATTGTCCACGACTATTTATGAATGTCTTCCGTCACCATACAAAAAAAGCAAACTCGCGGAAACAACGGATGGAGAAAAGTTCTTGAGCGATCGAGATCAAGAGACACACAGCATGCTAAATTGTCTGGTCTGACGAGTAATTGCTCTTAGTTGAAACGACTCATCATAGGCATAACTGCTTCATTGGGAAGAATGCTTCCGCATTTTCTCTCGAATAAAGTACAAATATTTTGTCAAACCGCAAAACCAGCTTCTAGTATGGTTTGGGGAGTCTTTCGTTGATCATGTCAGTTCCTTCTCATTTTTTTAAGTCGAACCGTTAAATCAATGCGAAAGCAGATGTTAATGACATTCTGAAGCCTACATTTGATTGTGCTTCCAAGCACTGGCTAATTTTGAACTGTAGACCTTTCAGCAATGTGAGGAGTACCTAGAATATCACACATCGAGAATATCACCCAAGTCTGTTGTGAAGAAAACTTGACGAGATTTTGTTCAAGGGTTGTGTGGAATCCTTTGTGTTAGATCCCAATACATGGATTTCTCTGCATCGATAAAACATGTTCGAAAGCTCACCGTTATGTTCAAAAATCTGGTTTTTACTTGTGCGTCCACGGGAAGACATTTCCCAGGACTGGCTCTTTGCTCCAGCTGCTATAGTGGGTGACGCTAGGAGAAGTCAAGAAAAGCCATTATGTTAAAGTACGCTTGTAAAATATAAACTCATTGCATAAGTTTAAAAGAGGTTTAAAAGTTTTACCAGATCGAATAACAATTACTCGTGGTTTTGATACGCATGTCCCACCCCGGATGGTAGCTCAGACTCTAAGGCCTGAATGAAGAGCTCTTACTGACACTTAGTGCGAATAATCGTAACTAATGCACACGGTAGCAGCTCCGACTAAGTCCAAATTACTTTTGGTAGTGATTTATTTAATCAGATTGCAAATTGTAATGCAATTTATGGCTTAACATATTTGCTGCTTGTTCCATGGTACTTGTAGGGAAGTAGCCCCATCCTGCACAGACATTTCTTTGAAGGTAAATTTGCGCAACCAACGTCTCAGTATGATATTACTCGAGTTCAGAACACATACAAATGAATAATTTATTGTTTTTTCTAGACGTTAATGATAATGAATTGTTGAACTACTCGTTAAGTTATCGGATTCCGTATTTCAAAGTAGCAGCTTCTTCGTTAGAGTGGCCAAAAACTGATTTACTTAAATCCATAATCATAGTATTTGAATTTTCCCCGCTTAAATTCACGAGGGCGCATGGGAAAGTTGACTTGAGTGTTGTTCTGTTAACGATCGTAAATTATTCACTGACGTGATAATAGAAGTTGATTCGGAATGTGTATTGATGAATTTACAGTGTGTTTGAAATGATGTATTGCCTCATGCAAATTTCCCTGTTTACGTAGGGAGCAACGAGGTTATTTTACTTATGAATTGAAACATAAATTTACAAATGTTACGATTACAGGAGCCTTGTGAGTAAAACTATACCACCAATACATGTCAAAGTACATAGCATTGAAAGAAAACTTAAAAGTCGTGTGTGCATTGAAAAAATAATATCCTGCATTTCATGTCACTTTCAAATCCGGATTTGAATTCGTAAAAATTTTTAGGAGAATAAAAATTCTATTTTCTCAGAGAGCGAATGAAAAATTTTGTAGTTGTTAATGCTCTGTTTTGGCGATATCTGGGCCTAAAACATGTTCAGCGTTAAAACTGGGTAAATAATTTTCTAACGTTACTGGAAACCAGTCGTGGGAGACTGGAATACCGTGGCTGCCTGCGGTGGAGAACCTTTTACCCGAAGTGGTCACCTCATCATCACCGTGCCGATATTTGCATCCGGTCATCGCCATCAAATCACGGACCGTCCCTAGAGAATTTTGACCCCAGCCACATAAAAATAATGAATTCCTGTAGAGCATTAAACATAGCAGTCACCGAGTCAAAGAATTTAAAACTGTATGATTCCCTTCATTTCCCTAATTGATGAGAGAACTGCAAATGTTAATTTATTTGCGGCCTGTAACACAAAACATAAAATTAGTGTTGTTTTGAGATTCGAGACTCAGACCAATCATTACATGGAATCTGTTTGCATGCAAATTTGAGGTTCACTCCAACAATGAAAACTTGATGTAACAAATTTACCATTGTAAATAATCATGAATTCAATCATGTAAATATTATTGTGGTGTTAAGGAACAGGAGAAGAAGCTTGCTGTCGGCTGACGTTGATTTGAGTACTGACGAGCTCATCTAAAAATGAGCTCTGAGTGATCATCTTTCGGCCCAAGAGTATGCGTAGTAAAGGTTTCCTTTCGATTCATCACATAAACCGTCCACCCAGTTAAAGGAGGTAATTCTGTTTTAAGTGAACGAGAGCATGCTGGCAAACGTTGTAAATATTCGAGGAATAAGCTTTAAGTTGAATTACAAATTAGTATCTAATCTTACTCGTGTTTCCATTCGAAAAATTAATGAACTCAAACTTTTAATCCGTTGTATAAATTAAATCAACTTAGACTTGCTCGCTAATAAGAGTTCTAAGAAAAAAAAATCTCCAGAATTGCGTATGCATTGGCTAAGGCTTTGAATTACAGATCAGCAACAGATAAAGCGATTGAGTTGGTGCAAAGTCTATCCCTAATCTGACCATTTCTCAAAGGGCTGTTAGCTCTCAGTTTCAGAAGACAGCAAGAGGAAAGGCAATCACCATTAGGTGCTCGCCGTGGCACAGTGGTTAAGGGCATCGCCCTTCCATGTAAGAGTCGAGGGTTCGTATCCCGGCGCTGGCGCGGCGATTTTCCCCGTTGGGTATATGGGAAAGCTCAAGCACAATACCCCACTTAACCCAGGTGTCGGAAATGGGTACCGTCTTTACGGGGGAACCGTCATGGTGTCCTATATATAGTGTAAGTTATAAGGCATTTGAAAAACCAATGCTCAAGATCATATGTATCAGGCTTGATTGGAAATAAAGCATCCTAAGATGCCGATGTTTGTTTAGCCTAAAGGCAGATCAAAGGCGGAAGTATCTCGCACAACAAATTTTCTGATAACATGGCAGACGTGATTCAGAGAAGGGAAGACTTTTATTTCAGTCCTTCCTGTCAATATGTCTTGAGCGAGCAGTAATTAATTTTCGGTATTCACATTTGTAAATTATCTTACCTCAGGTGAATGTTGAAGTTAAGAAGCGAGTACATGCCATTTCAAGGGCCTCATAACTTTTAAAATTTTAATTTCGATAAGTCGACATTTAATTTATTATCAAGGAGTACAGAATACGTAATAAAGTCTCTCTCTTTTTGTTCCATGGACTTTGAAATACTTAGCACCTTATCTTTTATAAAGTTTATAGCTCCCTTTGCGTATATACCTCACTAATTTCAGTACGCTACTGTGAATAATAAGCATGAGCCAAAATGTTGTGAAGCATACAATGATTGTGATTTGTAATGAGCAATGCTTTGAGACCCTTTAGGCAGTGGAATGTTTGAGGTCGATTGTGTTAAAAGATGGACAACGACTTGGGATCCCTGTTGAGGGGAGGGTTTTCCCAAAAATACGATGAATTTTAAAAACTTGTTTTTAATCATTAAAAAGTACGTATACATGTAGAGAACATGTTGTTGAATTTTCAGACTCCAAGGATCACCGGAAGTGTGGCAAAAAAGGGGGGAGGGGGGTTACGAGAGAGC
>JACJUY010000155.1:0-28068 GCA_014220935.1 Platorchestia sp. MABIK
CACGTTTCTTGTTATAATGTTTTAATTCAAATGCAATGTTTCTTCGATCCATGTTCCCAGATACTGGTTTTTTACCCATTCTGGTAGCTGATGTATATAGTATAGTGGGGTATAACTTCTTAATTTTAAAAGTGGAATCCACATTCCTGCCAACTCGCTCGGTCGCAAGACAACTCGAACAGTTTGAGCGCAACTAATGCGTCTCGTGAGCATGATCGAAGTTACTTATCTCGGTGGAGCGGAACCTGCTTGGCGTGATGTGTTGAGTTCGTGCTGACGGCGGCGAAGGACTGAGCTCTGGGTCGATCATTGGAGCCATTGTTACGCTGATGTCCTTGGCATTATCCCCTGGGTGCATTAGCGCCGGAAATGAATTTCTGAGATCCTGTGAGGAAGGCAGAAAATCTGCAGTTTCGATTTGGGTGCAATCAATTCTTCTGTGTGCCGATCCAACAGCCACAAAAGGCCTTTTAATGCGACTCTAATCGTCAGGGAGAGCAGTTTTGATTTTAACGTACGATACGAGACGCTTGACTTTCTCTATTTGCGATGCATGACAACATCCTCCTTGTATTTTACTTGGCTTACATAGCCACTGTATTTTATCACTGAAACTTAGAGGTTGTCATTCATTGTGGCAACAAAAGGAGCGTTTGGCTCGCGTAACCAGGGTAGATTATCATAAATTTTGCTAATTTAAATTGCGGAAAAAGTCATCGCGGACTTTCATCGAGTAAATCATAAGCGATAGCTGTTTGCCAAACTTTCTATTCCTTATTTTAGCTAGAGCTTTATAAAATGCTGGAAATTGTTGCCTTACTTGGTCTCTTGCTCTTCACCGTCCACTTTCAATAATATGACCATACATAATATGACTACTTCAATAATATGACCATACACGCCCCGTCAAGAATGACGGGATTCGATATTTTCCTGGAACAAATCTTGCAGATGTGTAAGACAAACAAATATATCCATCCCAATAGTACCCGCGATTAAAATATTCTTGTACTTGTGCACTGGTGAAACTCGTATCACAGATACGGTCATTGAGCGTCCTTATGAGCGTCACAGACACACCCACCAAGCAAACAACAACTACGTATTATTAATTTACTAGTGTGCACGGCCCTCCAAAAATGATGGTATTCAATACCTTTCTTGAACAAACTTTCCACTCGTGGATGACTAACAAATATATCCATCCTTACAGCACCCGTGATAAAAAACATTATTGTACTTGCGCAGCGGTGAAACTCGTGTCACAGATACGGTCATTATGGCTATCTTTATGAGCATGACAGAGAAATGGAAGAAGCGGACTCTAAACAAATAAACCAAGGGTATTGTTAGGTAGTAGCAGAACCCGTGGAAATTCTTTGGACAATGTCATCATTAAGCTAGGTGGACCCATGAAAAAAATCTGTCAATATTACCAACCAATGCTAACCTATCCTGTCCTAATCTGACCAAACCTCTCCTAAACGAACCTATCCTGATAAAATGCCAAACATCTCAATGGATGTAAGGCCATCACACTGAGGAATTCGGTATCCATGATACCGCACACTCAGGCATCTTATGTTTCTTAAGAAGCGGACACCAAACAGATACAAAAATAAATATTTAAATAAACACACAACGGGTATTATTAGGTTAGATTACGTAGTGGATAAGGGAGAATTAAACACCCTGATGTCAGTAACGAGGGAAGGCAAAATATGATATCCAGCGTATAGATATAACGGAAAGATATTTAACTCTCTCTTTCATGTTGAAGAAAATTCTAGTCATTCAGTGGTAGTCGGAAGACATTAACAGTCTCATTGGTCTAGATGATATTTTTGAAAGATTAACGTACCAATGTCATAAAATGTTTAAGCATTAAGCTCTAATATTTTGACTCTCTTATTATTACCACACCCTGTATTGTGAATGAGGTCTGATACAAACCTGATAGAAATTAGATGAGTATACAAGATGTTCAAAGTAATATATGTGTATCAAAACAATGTCTAGAGGTTTAAATTTCATGCATTCTCTTTGATCCTAAAATCTGAAATTAAGTCAATGATAGTTTTGCCAACCTGGATCATGTTTTTTATTTCTCATAAATATCATAAGCCAATACTATCAATATTATTATTAACAAACTCCTGTGAAGTGCATGAAATTGTTAACTTACAGAAAAGTTTTATAATACCAAAGTAAAGTTCTCTGACCTCTAGCCCATGACGTAGTAAAGTGATCAGTGTTATTTGGTTCAGTGTTCGTGAAAATTGAATTGCTGAGTCTACATCCTAAAATACATCGCACTACAAAGATGAGAGAATTTGGGATGCTCAGTGACGAGTGCTGGGAGGTAGGTCAATAAAAGATTGATCTATCAGTTATTTGATTACATATTCATATAATGTGTCATTATCTTATGAACCTGAATTCGAAAAAAATTTATGAATACGAAAGTTAAGCAGGAAAATTCATGTTAGAAATAAGAATTCAACATGCAAAATTACTACTAAGACATGTTTGTTAAATAACTAGATTTCTCCTCGTTAGAATAGTACGATAGTGCAGGAATGGGTCGTAGTTCTTGCTCGCTGTCGTTGCCTAAATTATCGCCTCACAAACCATGATTTAAAAAAAGTTTTGTCGGGTGAATCTTGTGTAGAAATTTTTACTTACAGTTGAGATGGAATTTGAGACGCTCGCAAGAAGTGGTCATTCATGAGCTCTAAGAACGCATTAAGTTCTCTACAATGAAAATGCCCCACATTTGCCAGCGATGAATGATCTCGGCTTTTGAATCCTACACAATTTCCGAAATTCTCTCGCAGCGACTAAAATTCCGAGAGATTTCACCAGCCGAGTTAATATTTCTGAAGATGCCTTGGTTTTTCTTCGGTTTTTGAGTTCTCCCGTTGTGCCTTTGCGCTAAATTTGGGCCTTTGCGCCCCAACGCTTTTGTGACCTCAGACAAATTATTCGCAGCTTCAGAATTTTGCAAACTGAATTCTTATTTCCAAAAGGAACTTTTGCGCTTAACTTTCGTATTCAAATATTTTTCTGTATTCAGATTCTCAAGATAATGTTTTGTGGTATGAACATTTAGCTCTCTGATAAATTTTAAAGTTTTCATTTTTCAACTAAACGAGATAACAATAACTAACATCGGTGTAATAAAACGAAGTAGAAAATTCCCATGAGATAATGACATGTTGTGAGAACATTTGATGCTTTGATGAATTTTAAAGTCGGAGTTTATTTTTACAGCCAAACGAGATTCGAATGACTAACATCAATGTAATTCGAAGAAGCAGAAAATCCCAATGAGAGGTTTTATTTTGTATTTCTCAAAAGAGACTTGAGATCACTGCCCAGCTCTGGAGTTTTATTTCAAAGAAAGAATATTTTCATTACTTGACAATGACATTTGTAATACACAGAGCGGGATACAAGGAATATCTTGTTTGCGTCGCTACTTGACACTTTGATAGCGCTTGTAATGGCTAGTAAATTTATTTTTTTAGTTAGGACAAAATTGGTGTAGGTCAAAAAGCAAACTTATTAAAGCATAGAGAACGACAGCTTAGGGTCATAATGCTAGTTTTCGATGGAAACAGTCCCTGATTAAGAGATTTAATTTTGACTTTTAAAATAAAATCCCATTTAAATGGAAATGAGGTCATATGACTTCAAAGATGACTTGACTTTGTTGACTACAATTTGGTTTGTCATAGATTCCTCGTACTATATAACAAAAAATATTTGCGCGGTTTTTAAGCTGATTCAAACCCACGTAATTCAGGGAACATCGCTGCGCTTTCTCTCTGAAAAATTCATTCATTTCCATGAAAGTACCCGTAAAAAAGCTCTGTTACATATGTGTAATGTGTTACTTCCTAATTCTATGTCGTGTTCAACGTGGTTACACTACATTAATGTTAGAAAAAGAGCGTCTACTTCCTTTCTCTTCAGAAGACCAGAATCACTCAGCAGTGTAGGCTGAAGGCCTGGTATTAATATTGAACTCCGAGCTGGGCGAGGGAGAGAAACGGCATGGCACTAAATATAGAGCGACAGCACTCCAAATTTGTGCTGCAACTGTGACTTTCGACCACCACATATCCTGAAAAGAAAAGAAGAGAAAAAGCAATTCATTTCTCTTAAAGACACAGGTGAATGGATTTTACAATGACCTCACCTAAAGATCCTAATACATATGTATAAAAATAAAAAATTTATATATATATATATCCCAGATACATACATATCTGGGAGATATTTGAGGGTAAAAATTTTTAGGTATAAATAATTACGCTCGTAAGACTCGAAGGACGACTTAGTAGAAATTTGGAAGTTTCTTCTCAGAATGCGCCACACTAGCAGTGTGCCACACCAGAATGAGCCACACTAGCAGTGTGCCACACCTGAATGCGCCACACTAGCAGTGTGCCACACCAGAATGAGCCACACTAGCAGTGTGCCACACCAGAATGAGCCACATCACTGAATTAGTATTCTCAAAAATTCTTCGAGGTCACAGGTAAAAATTTTATATTTTCCAGTGTTGAAATGAAACTCCTGCGTGAAATGCACATCTTAGACTAATGCGTTTAACAAGTGGGAATCAGACCGAGTTTTTCGTAATGACCTTACATATTCCCCATTTCGTTACCTGATTTTGTCGTAATGATGATGTTCAAAACCCAATGTTATCTTTGAGGAAAAATGATGAACTTCACGTAAAGACTTCAATGTTTCTCCTAATAATTAAAAATGAACGTAAGATTACGTCTAATTGGTAGCAACTTAAGAATGTATCTGGGACTATTTAGTTCAATTATGTAATTGAAATTTCAAATTAAAAAAAAATTTTCCTCCTCTCGGTTGCACCACAACTGAAACAAGGATGGATTTTTTATGATCCGAAACGTTTGTTTTTTATCATGATTTTCTTAGCTACGTTGGTTTTCCTTTTTATCCTGAAACTAGGAAGCCTGTGCAGGGCTGGCCAGCAACCAGTTTTGGATAACTCGTTTCCATTTCATCTTCCATTAAATTTAAGGAGGTAAACGAGCGCTCGTGATCCCTCGACAGAAATTCGTCGTAGGTTGCACCGAAGCCAACAGCTCCGTCGTCTCCTGTCAATATTTTAGATTCAACAAAGCGCATATCGATAACAGATATGCTGGCTGCAGGCGACTTTCTGTACAATAATGTCCCTGAGAACAACAGATAAAATTTAAATTGGGGTTTTGAGTGCGCTATTATTCGACGTCAGAAAAATGATGCACAATCGATCTTTGATGTGAGTGACGGAGCAGATATTGCACGCACTTGGAACGCCGGCGTATTGCATTTGAAATCATTTCAGGTAGATGGCGCAATTCGTCGAACGATTAAACAATATCATCACTGAAGGCTAGTTGCGGTTACCTCGTAATTTAGAGATAGCTAATCGATATTTACCTTGTGAATTGGAAAGCAAATTTTTGATGCGCTTAAAGCATTGCCTTTTGTTTCTTGATTAGATCCACGAATTTCAGAATTGCATGCTTTCATTTTCAATTATTTTCAGGGGCCATGCACGATTGAGCTCCAGTTGAACGTGCTGCTGTTGACGCTCGCCTATACAGTAAAATAAACACCTTGTTAAATGCTTGTTAAAGGAAACCGGTTGTCGGTGCTTGTAACTCGAGTGCAAGTGGCAAACAATTCAATCGGGCTTCCCGAAGCGCAAGTGAGAACTGAAACGCTGTTCTTCGCTGGATTCACTGCAAGCTTACACTGCCACTCGTAATTTGCTAAATCACAATTGCAAAAAGCTTTATAGACAACTTGACGTGACATATAACTTTTTATGACAAATAAACTTACCGAAGCATCGATACGTAGTAGTACTCACACAAGAAGCTTCAGACAGAACTTGACTGTTAGTCGACAGTTTTCATGACATGAACTTACCAAGGCTTTAATATGTAGTAGTACTCACTTTATAGTGCAACCTATATAAACAATTCAGCTTTCCTGAACTAAAGTCATAAATATAAGTGTAATATGAGTCACAAGGTGACGATTTAAAGACTCAAGATTCTCAAAGTTTTAAAAAGAAAGTTTCTAATTTTTCAGGCGAACTACGGAAACGCAGGGTGAACAATGAAAATATTTTCTAATCCGAACTCATTTAAAAGAAGCGTGTCATAATGAGAGATTAGGAGCTATCCAAATTAAAACTAAACTGAATTAACTGATTCATAATTATGATTCAACTATGATTTTAGATTTATATATTTTATAACGCGCCATAGTTCTTGAATCAAGGCAGTACGAACACTTTCTACGTAATTGAAGAAAGGCTTTTTTCAGGAAGAATAAAAATTTTCCTGCACGCACTATGAAACTATACAACCTGCAGTGCGCACATCGGTGGTGGACCATCACAGGGAGTTCAATACCCGTAATCAAAATGATAAGTGCTGGTTTTGGACACAGTAGCGAGGTGAATATTATTCTAGACCGCAGGCTGATTACGCACAAGAATTTTTGAAAAATGCAGCGCAAATGTGTTCAATTCTCATTCAAAGCGTAAATTATTTGAAGCAACATTATGAGTGCAAATTTTTAGGAACATGTTGATGCGCCAAACAAAGAAAAGATTTCATTTCAAACGGTAACAGTGCTCTAAAATTTGAACGTGAAATTGATTTCATATTCGAAATAGGAAAGTCTAAACGAGCGTTCTAGTTCGGTAAGCTGGCAAACAATAGTTCATATTAACTAGCTGGCTTTGTTTGTTATGTATTTTCTTCCCTTCGATGAATGCCAAATTCATTTAATGGATATTTTTCTGCTCAATGCGGATGTTAGAGTAGTTATTTATAAATGTACATATGTATACAATCGATTGTTGGTAAGTATGGCTTGGCTCAGCGAGAACTGGTATTTCGGGAAATCATTACGGCACGCATAAATTTTTCATAAGATACGACCAGAATTCAAACCTCTCAACGAAAGAGATTGGACCATTTCAAGGGCATTGATCATGGAAAAAAATGGCCAATACGAAGAAAAATTACAGTGTGGGAGAGAGTGAGAGAGTGAAAGTGAAAGAGAAAGCTGGGCTTAAAATGAACCCCTTCACCAGATCATAGAAGCGTACCCTCTTCCAGTATTGCTAACCGATCCAAGACTTCTGAGAGCACGCTTTCTTTTACCTTCATTTTGATTTTCTCGTTCTCCCGCAGTATGGATCTTTTATGCAGTTTATTAGAGCTGAAAGAACAGAAGGTATCTCTCTTCATCGACATAAGTTGTTGACACAAGCTCCCTTGATTTGCTGCCAAATGGCAAATTTCCCATTCATGTGTTCAGTTCACATGCTGACAAATCATTGCTTTTAGTCTTCGGCTTTGGTCTTGAGTTTCAAGGCTGAAAAGGCAGATTGGAGCTTTTTACATTTCCCAAGCTCTTGCAGTTGTTTTTAATTTGATACTCGCGTGCATCAAGGCTCGAAGAATAACCGCATTCAAAAGAAGTATCGCATATCATTACAAATGAATTAGACTCTGATTATGAAGCGTAAAGCACAGATGTGGTTCGCTAATTAAGTATTTCGAGGCGGAAAAACCTCGAAATGTGAGATCGAACAGGATTTCGATGAGAAAGAATGCTGAAACTAGCTTTTTTAACACGATTTAGATGAGAAAAATAGTGAAATTAGCTTCGCTCCTCTGATTAGAGAGTCTATTAATCCACAATATAGCAGGTGGATTCATTGAGCAGGATTTACTATGGGATTTCAATCCGTGAAGTGACCCCTTACAGTGAAGCTGCGATGATACTTGACGTTCCGATTTTCAGGTTTAGAATTGATTAAATTAGAAATGTTTTTTCCTCTCTGCGGGATTACCACCGCAGGGCGAGTGTCGGGAGCAGAGTTGCAAATCAGAACTGAAAAGAGAAAGGCATTCTCGTCCCTACGTTCCGCTGAAATGTGCGAATCAGCAGCCGTATTTTGCAGCTTTGCAGTGCTGTGTAGCCGAAGTAGGGCCCATTCCACACAGAGCTAGCAAAGCAGCATCTAGCAAGCTCGCATGAGCTATCTAGCAGATGGTCTGCGAGACTGGTAGGTAGGAATAGCATTTTCACCTCGCATGCTGGATGCTGGATAAAACGTGCCAGTTCGGTGTGAAGGCAACTACTCGCAATAGTGCTATTCCTACCTACCAGTCTCGCAGAAAGTCTGCTAGATAGCTCATGCGAGCTTGCTAGATGCTGCTTTGCTAGCTCAGTGCGAAATGGGCCTTAGGGGCTTGCTATGAGTTGAAATATGTATGCATATTTTCCTGCAACGTAAGAACGATTCTCGAATAAGAACTAATTCACATCCTTAAATATATTTTAATTACGTTGTTAATTTAATTAACAAATTAAATTAACTTTTGAATTCATTTATGAAATAGATTGAATCTAATGAATTTGATTATTTGATGTAATAGCTATTGCGTCAATCAACTAAATTATGCATAAGTGGGATCGGACAAAATACACAAATTAACAATCGGCAGCTGCTTTCAATAACTAATAGCAAATCTTAGCTCGAACATGAACTCAGCTAACTCACATTTGTATTTCTAAATAGTTGGTTCATAGCATACTTCTATTTTTTGAACAATTTTGTTATAGTAACTCCAATTTTAAAATGGAGCTCTGACTAATGTATACTTGCAGAAAATGAATTGCTTTAATTTTAATATGTTTCAATTTTTTTAAGATCCTATCGCTCGACAAAGTTTGTGCAGCGAACTCGAATTATTTCGCCCTGATTTTACTCTCATCATTTATCCCTCACGTCACCAGTGCCAATGGTCGCATGCTCAAATTTCAATAGAAGTGCGCATTAACGAGAGGGCTTTCAACAATGCGTCACTAGGATTGTGTTTTCTTAGTAACTTGTATTTATTTGCATTGTCAAATCGGATTAACGCAACGAATGGAACGTATTTTTTCATGCTCTCCTCTCGATCATTTGTTTCGACAATATCAACTAATTAAGGATTCTTGATGTGAAGATATTTTAAAAGCCAATGTTACACATTTCATGCATCAACTTTATTGGAAATAAACTGCTCTAATTTTTATATTTCTCAGCTGAGGCAGACCCCACAAGTGTGTGTGTGTGTTGGAGGGCTGAGGTGGGCATGTGTGTGTGTGTGTGTGTGTGGGAGGGCTGAGGTGTGCGTGTGTGTGTGTGTGTGTGTAGGAGGGCTGAGGTGTCTGTGGGAGGAAGTTACCCCAATAATGTTGGACAGAAATAGACCTCAGCAAAAGGAGGGAATTTTCCAAATTTGTGGAATTCCTGTTTCCAAATTTATAAAATTCCTGTTTCCAAATTTATAAAATTCCTGTTCCAGAATTTCCGGAATTCCAGTTCCCCGTGAGCTAAGCACTGCATGCGAGACTGCCCGGTCCGGACTTCTGGAGAAGGGCGGAGAAAAAGTGCTCTTGTCCTCTATGGAACTATTGCTATTGGCCTGGTCTGGCTCGTGCTCAATGGCGTTCTCACTCTAATCCTGGCCGATGAAAAGAGCTCCTATCGAGCCTATTGCTGGACGCTCTCTGAGGAACAACTTGAGGCCTACAGCAGAACTGTTACTAGGCACTTCGCGGGAATTTGAAAATTACAGACACGGAAAACTCACAGGAATTGAGGATGCAATTTCTTGTTAGCTTGCGCGAGACCATCGTCATGATATTGAGTGCGTGAAATGTGGGTAGTGAAGTGAGGCAGTGGAAGGCAGTGCTTTGCTAGTTAGTGCAGAGCGAGGTAGTGTAGTGCAAGTTAGTGTAGTGCGAGGTATTGCAGTGTGAATTAATGTAAAGTGAGTTACTGTATTGCTAATCACTGCAGTGCTAATTAGTGTAGTACAAGTGTGCGGTATCAGCATAGCTCACAAGCTCTCTGGATTGACAGCACTCAATAAAGTCAGCGTCGGAAATAAAGTATAAAGAGTATATTATGAAATATAAAATCAAATTACGGACAGGGATCGATGAAGTCATGCAATCATTTGTTGTACAAAAAAGGACGAAGAGCAGTAGCGACGTGTGTGTGTGTTGTGCGTGTGCGCTGTGTGTGCATGTGTCTGTGTGTCACTACACAAAATTTGAAACGCTAATGTGATGAGACACGGCTAAACTGGTCTTCCATGTGGAGTAAGTGACTGAAATAGCTGGCATTGATTGCTTCCCATCGCGGATCACATTTGTTGTGATGAAGCTGCTGCAGTTAAGCTCCATCTTAGTTCAGTCGAAATTTAATTAAAACTAGAGGTCAGTAAATTTACGTATAACGATGTTTACATTTTTTCGCCGCCTGCTTGCATGTTTTTCGCCACCTTAGCGATTTAATCGCTTAGGTGGCGAAAAAAATGCATGCAGGCGGCAAAAAAGTTAGACTGGGCAATGATGTCTGCATTTTTTGACCCTGTTCCGGTTTCGTTGCATTTGGTGCCATTTGTTCTATTTAAATGAAGTACTCAGCGAGTCTGTATTTCATTTGAGGTTAATAATAACCCTGACTATTTTTCTATCCCACGGAATTCCAAATGAATCTTCTAAACACACTTATTGCGGTATCAAAAACTGCAAAGTTCAATATGCAAGAGAATTTTATTTCCAAGAATTTTGTGAAAAACACTCAAAGGTTTAAACTTCGAATAAACAAACAAGAGCGGAAAATATGATTAAGTTTCACACCGAGAAAGGTTGCGCTGCTTCACGAATATTCGTCTCACAAATTACAGATTATTACTCTACCTGAGCTCAGCTTTTCGAGACCAACACAAAACACGCGCCATTAAAACAAGCAAACATCTAATGGCTGAGCTTCCGACAGCTGAGCAACTGTTTCGGAGAGCTTCCTCTCTATGTTTTTACTTTATTGAAGTTCTTTTCCTGGAGCGTGTTTTATCGGGGCTCCAAAATTTTGAATATTAACTCACGAATGAAAAGCGAGGATAATGGCTGCTCGGAAACTGAGAAACAAAAGACGTAGAACGGAAGTTTTGGTATAATTGCACACCCCGCACACTCACTATTTTTTATGCTGTCAGTCTTTGAACGAGAAGGATTTTCAGAAATTTAAAAGATCGAAATTCTAGCAAGTTTTGGTATAATCGCACTCATTGTTTTTCCATTCCGTCAGTGAGCGTAAGGGTCGTCTTTTCAGAAAATTTCAAAGATCGAAATTCACGATATTTGTGCATTCGAAGTCGTTGTTATCGAGCAACTCAAGAGGGCGTGAGAGGTTAGCTGTCATGTATAACCTAGGATGCGCAAGCGAGCGGCGTCTGCCACAAGATGGAAACCGAGGACGCCAACAATATTATTGCTGAACACAGCCTCTTGGACCGCATCACGATGGGAGTGAGAGCCTTGTTGACAGAACTCACGGGGGAAAGCACCACTAATCTGGTTAACGAGCTCGGGCTCGGTTGTGATAAACTGAACTCTAATGCTTGTAATGTTGGTGGGAGAGTACGTTGCACAAATTTTAACTGCCTTACTGCGTTGGACTCTAACGAAATCCTAAAAGCACGAGGCAAGCACCTTGGAGATATTGAAGTGTTTGCATTCATCTGGTTCTGGTAAGCCGTTGATGCTTTCAAGCTCCCTCACACGGCGTTCGTTCTCCCTATGTGAATTTTACATGTGAACAAATATAGTTCTATGCTCCTACACCACATATTGAGCTCAGTTCATGCATATCTGGGGATGAATTTATTTCATCGACAGGTAGTTTTCCTGTGAAAAAAGAATAACAGAATTTCAAAGCGCACAGCGAATACTTGCTCACATCATTGTCAAAACTGTCGTTGATTTAGAAAGCAGCTTTTATTTTTTGCATTATTGTGGTTATAAGATGTTTTAGTCCATATCCTTAGAGTTGAAGCAATATAATGAGTAGGAACTTTTAATGGAAATGCCATCGCCAACTTTTGTGCATCATGGCTGCGAAACTTCAACTTTGCAACTCTTCACAGCGCCGGTGGGGTATTTTGAGCAACAGAAGTGGTACAATTTGCCTTGCGGAATGTGAAATGCTGGACTTCGACGTATACATTGCACTTATAATCAGGATAGTATTTATAGCTATAGCTGATGTTGGGAGGTTAGCTCAGAGGAAGGGATCTAGCTTTTTTCCTTTCTTTTTCTCTTCTGTTCGCGTGAGATCTCTGCAGCACAGCTCAGCTCCGTCAGCGCTGAGCTGAGCGATGGAGTCGAGGCAAAGTCATCGTTCGCTTTAACACTTTGACTGCGGTAGGTAAAACTAAAGTTTTATATTCAACTCAAATTTAAAGCAAATTGTAGTGAGCAATGATGAGAATAACAAATGTTAACTGGATCGTGCCTTCGTTAAGCTCTGATTAAGTTTTCATAAAAATTGAATCTGTGACTACTGGTCGGACAGCAGCATTATGATAACTCCCTCCGTGTACCACCGGTGGCTCACTTCGCATTTAACATTTTTCTGCTATTTTTTGTTCGTCATCTTTGCAGAGATTTTTCCAGCTGCATGACATTGGTGTCTCTCAAAAAGAACTCATTTCAGCCTCGGATAATATCAATAAGTTTCTAGCAGATTGCGGACGCCATTTCAAAAGATGAGATTATAAATTTCCTGAATTCCTTAATTTTTATTTCTCATCTTTAAATTTATTCGGATCTTAAAGTTACTTTTTTGCTTGAAATAGGGCAATGTGTTTCTAGTTCGGGGGAAGTTCCTCTCCCAATCAAAATTTTTTCCATTAAGAAAATTCGTTAGTTTTCTACGGCCGTCGTCCCAACGCGAAGACGAATTGGTCTTTGGACGGGATTGATTTTACGGAGATAGAAAATTGAACAATTTCCGGCTCATATAAAGACATCCAATTCATATTCCATCCTACAAAACGAGGCCTTAAATTTCCAGCCGAGCAATATAAATCACGTTAGCTTCTTAATGAGTTCTGCTCATAACCGATTAGTGTTATTACATGAGGAAACTTGAGTAATCTGATCGATGCCATGGTGTCTGCTATAAATACTGATAAAATGATTTAAAATAATGTCGATGAAGTGCATTAGCCGGAGCAGTGCTCCCTAGGGGCCAGATTTAGGGAATAAGTTACAGAGTTTCAGAAGAACAGCAGGCTGTGAAAGTTCTTCTGCTGATTTGGCTTCGCTTCGTGCTATTTATTTCTGGGCGAGTTTTTTCGAATTAAATTGGTGAACTGAGCATCTATCAACCGAGATGCTCAGGACTTAATTTTTCATCTATAAAAGTTAAAGTTTGAGAATTTTGAGCGAAGAAAAATGGCACGTAACGAAACCAAGTCAAGAGAAAAACTTGCACAGCATCCGACGATCTAAATTGCTTCAAATTCCAGTCTTTGACCTTGTAGTCTCCGTTGCGTCGCATTTCCTCGAGTCCATGTCTCAAACTCATACATCCACAGACGGTTTAGTGTCTTTGAAGTTCGAGAATTCAAAGCGCGGACAAAGCTTCTTGCGCTCGGAAATCACAAACGGCGCATGAATTGCAATGCGCCTGTTTTCTGGAAAATGTGGAATTCATATTAGTTACTACACATTTATCAACAGCTTTTTGGTTCAAGCTTAGTAAAGGTTCTCACAAGTGTCTCGTAGCAGATCGATGGTCGGACTTGCTGTAGCATTTACCAGTCAGTGTTGTAGCTGTGGGAAAAATTTGCCTGTAAACAGGGCTTCCCGAATTAGTCATCAGGATCATGTTGTTAAATTCAGAGTGGGTGACCCACATAAGAAGGCTATGAGAAGGGTTCGCTGCTTAATTTTCTGTCCCGATACTTTATCTCTGCAACACGTTCATTACCAATTTACCACTAGGTAAAAATAAACAGCATTTCAGTGATTTCAACATCATTTTTTGAAAGAGATTTAACCATACGAGGTATAAAATCCTCATGCGATTACATTTTCACACTTCTTAGGAAAGAGACAATGTTTTTCCGAGCAGTAATGTCTTTTTTAACTTTGCTACTTACAATCTTACATAACATGAGACTATTGGACTCACATGTGCGTTCAGTGGCAGCGGACGTGTTACATCTGTGTAAGGGAAACCAAGAGTGACGTCACACCTATCGTTTTACTCAGGCTGGCCAGAGGGAAGTCTGCCTTCAACGAATCTTTTACTTTTGGTTTCATCATTTTAAGGATTCTATTTTTATTGATACCTGAAAACGACTTGCTGTGTTATCGAACTTTAGTTTCTCACCTAACATGTCTTCCAACCTTTTTGAACAGTTCGTAAACAATTAAAATGTTGGATTTACTGAGTAATTCAAAATACATTTTTCTGAGTTCACTTTTCTGAAACAGGCTGCAAATTTGTTTAATAAAATATCAGGCTTTAGAGCGGAACTTGACAGTCGCCTGCCAAGAAATTCTGTTTCAAAGTTTGGCAAAAAGTCTCCTATCAGTTCTCACCTTACTCTTGAGAACTTAGCCTTGGCACCGCTGAGGCATCTCTGATCGTGGCAAATATTTGAAGTCATGTGTAAAGTTTTCCAATTTTTCAACTTTACGAAACAGTTCAAGTTCATCTCGCGTTAATTGAGGTTGAACGACACACACCCTAAAGTCGCTGAACTTTTTCGGGCCCACAAGTAGCCACTGTAAATTCAAATGTGTCCATTGTACTGGACTTAAGGTCCAGTATCAATTGTATCAATTGTTGTAAATAAATTGTTTAAATTGTTTAAATCATTTAAAGTTGAACATTTTCACACTTGTGGTAATTAAATTATTCATATTGTTTAGAGTTGCGCATTTGTCCCTTTGTGTGCTCAAATTGCCTTCTATGCCACAACCGCTCGCATAATCTTCTAAGCAGCAGCTTGCTCTACCATCTGCGGGCAAACTACCGCAATTATTTCGAAGTTTGATGCCAGAGCCTCTTCGTTTATCGAGTAGTTGAGCATCCACAGATATAAATATGAAATCTGTTGCTTAAAATAACCCTATAATCATTTTTGATGGACGGCTAAGTAAAAAATTTCGAATTTAAGTAGAGCCCGTGAAATCAGTGAAATGGTAACCATTGTTACTGGTACGTCGATGAGCAATTCACCAAGTGGTACTCATATGTACCAATACATAGTGAACGTGTTAAGTTTCTGAAAATTTGCAAACTTTGTATAGCCGCCTAAACCCAAAGGCCAACCAATCGCTCACCTGAAATTAATGGAGGACTTTGCGAGACCAAATGGATACTTTCGTACAAAGTACTTTATCGGATAGGCTATTGGTAAATGCAAATTACAGGAGACGGATGACTGGAATTCATTTCTAACAGTTTCAAATAGGCTACAGACCTGCAAAAATTTGTCAGTTTTTTTTCATTTCACCTGCATGTTTGATGATGCACTCTCCTTATTAAAAAATGATGTATTCCATCGACTGCATTTGCAGGAGAAACAATGCATGCCGCTGCATCATTGCAAGACTGTCATAACTCACAAATTTAAAGTAGAGGTACAATGTTTAAAAGAATGCTGAATTAATTCTGATTATTTTGGCAGTAAACTCGTAAGTCTAAATGTATTTTTGGTCGAGAGATGGCGGTGTTGATTTGCGTAAAATTATTAAAGTTTTGTGACTTAGATACTTTGAAATACTCCTGAAAAATCACGAAATTTGAGTTACGTCAGTCCTGCAATGATGTAGATCGCTTTGTGTTGGATGCAGACATGTGTGCAGAGTGAGCACTGTTGGGGAAATAAATTGTTCAGCACTGCAGCACCTTGAAGGCACTATACATTCACTTCGTACCACAACGGAGGCACTTTCAAAACTTTAGATTTTGAAAGTTGATTACAGCTCCTCACATACATACGAACGAACACACAAGTACTCACGAATTTTCAGCGAGCGAGTGCAAGACAGAGTGAGTTAGGCTTCTAAAAAACCAAGCAGAGGTGTGCAGGCCTAAATCTCAGTGTGCTTTTTCGTACTGGAGTTGAGCTTTGCGGCTAACTGGATTTGTTCTCATGCTTGTGGGTCAACAGTGGGGTGGTAGTGTGGTGGTGGTGGTGTGTGGTGCTGGTTTGGTGGTGTGGTGGTGTGGTGGGTATGGGTGTGTACAACTGAGTTTTGAAGTTGTCCAAAAGCTTCACTGCTTTTGGAAACACTGAATAAAAAGATGAAAAAATACCGTAAGGGTATATCGTTATGTTTTTGACAAAAAATTTCGCATTCTAAAAATTTTTGACATTTTTTTATTTCTCACTAATAATAGGGGAACACGGTTATAATGTTAATCACAGATTGAATCACCCAAGTGAAGACCCGAAATTAAACTTGCAGGTTAGCACCTTTTTCTATAAAAATTTTTTCAGAACATAATGAGAATAACATTCCTATGAAATTCCGAAGCCAGCCTGCAGTGTGTGATGAGCGTATCTGTGATACAAGCTTCATTAACCCCACAATTTCCAGTGTATTAATCCATCAGATTCGAGTAGGAATGAATATCACATGCATTCTTAGGAAATAGGAACGAGTGTCATGTGATTTGTCGAACATTATTACACATTTTTGACGGGCCGTGTGCACTCGGCCTCATCAACTCTCGAGAGATTGAATTTTTTAATTTCTTGCGGCCTTTCTTTCATTCCTTCTTCTTTCTCATTTTAAATAAAGGGGGATAGACTATATAGTAGTAACATAAAATGGCTTTGGACGAAATGACAGCGTCGACTTAATGAATCCTTGGTATTGTTTAGGGCATAAGCTACACCTCACTGAGTGGACGCTGCACCAAATGAAGAATTTCCTAACATGCAACAAGCGAGATGTTGCACATAGTAAATAATCACTAAGCTTGAACCAAAAAGTTGTTGATAAATGTGTAGTAACTAATAAGAATTCCACATTTTCCAGAAAACAGGCGCATTGAAATTCAATCGCCATTTGTGATTTCCGAGCGCAAGAAGCTTTGCCCGCGCTTTGAATTCTCGAACTTCAAAGGCACTGAACCGTGTGTGGATGTATGAGTTTGAGACATGGACTCGAGGAAATGCGACGCAACGGCGACTGAAAGGTCGAAGATGGAATTTGAAGTAATTTAGGTCATCGGATGCTGTGAAAGTGCAAGCGAGAAGATAACGGAATTAAATTCTTGGCAGTGAACGATGCAACAGGTGAACTCTTGCTATCATGCTCCTGAAATTCGTTTTGAAATACCGCATCATTTTATCTGCCTTGATTTTAGGGGTTCCTTCTCGATCGCCTTGTTAACTCCGGCAACTGAAGCAATGCATGAAGCCTGCAACCATATAGCACACTTATTCGATTAAAGTTGTATTTCCCCTGAATATTATTGTTACCACTTCTATTCTCATTTCAATAGAAAATATTTTTTTTTCAATTTAGTCGCATAGAGCAAATTATTTGCTCTAGATGACCATTTTTTGGCTAGATATAAAAATCTTGTACCTTCGTATATGTTCAAGTGAGAAAGGATCGAAAAATTTGCTGACGAAGAAGTTTAAAATTGTTCATATCCGACTACAATGGATGATGTGTAATATTATGTATCTCGTCTTGTTCCAAATATGAATGAAAGGTAGTCAAATCTCTCGCCAGTGGCACGTTTTCTATCACTCTCTTAAACTCAGCGTCAGGTAAACAAACAAACAAACAAATAAACAAACAAACACACGAACACTTAAACCAAATGGATTAAAGAAATAAATTTAAATTTTCATCATTAATTCGCAGGAGTGGTGACAGGAATGTCCCTTCCCATGAGTTATATGACATCACCTGCCAGCCACCGCCTCACCACTCAGCCACGGCAGCGGTGGCGGCTGCAGCCGAGCTCTCGCGTTGTCTGCAGAGCTGTCTCTCTCTCACTGCCTACAGCAGTTGAAAGAAAGAAAGAAAGAAAGAATGAAAGAAAAAGATGCAAAGTTAAGGATACATACACATTCATACACGAAGTAAAAAGAAAGAAAATGAAACCTCAATATATGTATTTGTACAAATAGATGTATATATATATACATGGAAATGTATGTGTGTGTGTGTACATAGTACATACACGCACACATACATACGCATGGAAAAGATCAGAAAAGAAAAATAGTTCATTTCCGACACAGTTGATGCAAGAAATGTAGTACACTGGTTTTGAAACATCTCAACATTGAGCTCCAAAGTTGAAATTCACACACGGGGATCGTAACACCCATGCATGTCAACTGTCGAAACAAAAATGATTGAAAGAAAAGCACGAAAAAATGCATCCCCTTCATTGCGTTGAACACAATTTTGATTCCAACATAATGAAGGAAACGAGATTGAAATCCAACCTAGCAAAAAGATCACGACAAATAAGAAATCGATGGCAAAATGAGATTACAATAGCTTACAAGTGCTGTGTAATGGTATCAAATGGTGTTCAAACTGCGGAAAGTAGAACTGTTTCACAAAGAAGATTTTCAGGGAATAGAACTGTTGAGCTTGGTAGATTTTCAGGGAATAGAACTGTTGAGCTTGGTAGATTTTCAGGGAGAAGAACTGTTGAGCTTGGTAGATTTTCAGGTTGAAGAACTGTTGAGCTTGGTAGATTTTCAGGGAGAAGAACTGTTGAGCTTGGTAGATTTTCAGGGAGAAGAACTGTTGAGCTTGGTAGATTTTTAGGGAGAAGAACTGTTGAGCTTGGTAGATTTTCAGGGAGAAGAACTGTTGAGCTTGGTAGATTTTCAGGGAGAAGAACTGTTGAGCTTGGTAGATTTTCAGGGAGAAGAACTGTTGAGCTTGGTAGATTTTCAGGGAGTAGAAGTGTTGAGCTTGGTAGATTTTCAGGGAGTAGAACTGTTGAGCATGGTAGATTTTCAGGGAGTAGAACTGTTGAGCTTGGTAGATTTTCAGGGAGTAGATCTGTTGAGCTTGGTAGATTTTCGAAATAAATGTTGGAACATTTTCTCCACCGCATCAGTTTGGGTGTAATCAAGGGTACAAAGAATATCTCCCTCCTGCCTTCATAGTTGCTAAGAAATTATCTTCAGAAATATATTGGTTAAAATTAATTTTTCATTTTAATTTAAAACAACACCTAACGAATAATAAATCCTCAGGAAACACCTGCCAGAAAATTCAGTAGAGGGCGAGATTTTGGGGTAAAAAATAGGAGTATAACGCTTGTCATTAGAGGATATTCTGCGCTGTTTTTCTCGTAGAAAATAGTGAAGGAGTCAGGCATGGCAAAATCATTCAGACCAATTTTCTTGACTGCATAAGTAAAAAATTTTAGAGGTACAGTTTCCAATTCTACATTTTGTAGTTTATTAACAGCTTTTAAAGAAATTGCTACCAATGTACGATACAGGAAAATTTTTGGTTCCAATATTCAATGAGGCATCAATATTTATAAGCCTGAACACAGGACTAGTTTTACTAGCAATAAGGGTATACTAGAATAAAATCTACTTTGTGTAGAAATATCCGTGGAGATGACAGGTGAGTCAGTTCAGGGGAGCCGGTTGTGTTCAGGGGAGACAAGCATGTTCAGGTGAGCCGGTTGTGTTCAGGTGAGCCGGTTGTGTTCAGGTGAGATAATCATGTTCAGGGGAGACAATCATGTTCAGGTGAGACAATCATGTTCAGGGGAGACAATCATGTTCAGGTGAGACAATCATGTTCAGGGGAGACAATCATGTTCAGAGGAGCCACAGCAATGTAAACAAACAGCCTACAACACCGTGAGAACATTTGCATGTTCTCCCATCACAAATATCTTTTACTGATTAAGAAACACACCAAGAAGTTTTAAATTTGGGAAATTAAAATACATATCTCATGAACAAATGCAAACACATCTCTGATTTAGGACTAATAGCATTGAGGTCGATGTATGAGACATTATGAGGCTCTACTTCGCTCAATATAAAACAAAACTGAACTAAAAGAAAATTTGGTATCATGGCTGCAGCCTTGCTTTGCTCGCGGTAATTAAGATCTGATTTTCCACAAGGGAGCCTTGACTGTCACTCGAGCCTCCAGCCAGAACTTCAGGTCTGATCTCGCGGCCTGGGCGATATTTAACGCGTCCAGCGGTCTCATGTTCAGTGAGGTTGAACAGTTTTCCCTAATCTCTAGACATTTCAAGTAAGAAATCAGAGTATTTTTTATGTTTCAATTATATAATATTTTTCGTGAGAAACGAAAGGGACAACATTGAAATATTGTTATCAACAGAAAAACTCAGTTTTTGACTAGAAATTCGTATAAACATCTCTTAAATCCCGTATGAAAATCGGTCTAAAATTGGCAAGTTGAATTTCGGGTCTTTCTTTGAGCGAATCTCGCTGAGAATGACTTTATAAACTCTTTTTCCCATTCCCAATTCATTCCTAGTGAGAAATCAGAGAATTTCAAACATCTTTATTTCCCGAAATTTTTGACAAAAACGTAAGGGGTATACCCTTAGAATATTTTTTGACTTTTTCAGTCAATGTTTCCAAAATCAATGACACTCTTTGACAACTTCAATTTTCGGTTGTACATAAGAAAAACTACTTATTTGACCACGTTATTTAACACTGGAATATTTTATATTGCATGCTGTCTTTAATGTGCTTGATTTAGCCGTACAACAATTTGCAATAATTATATACAATATTTGATAAAGAATGTCATCAATAGCATTTAGTCATAAAAATTTTTATTACGAGAGTGATTTAAGAATTCAACGCCAAATTTAGTTTACTCATTTGCTCTAAAAAAGAGCCAATCAGTAAATTTACAATGGAGCGCAATATACTTTTTGACAGTTAAACATAATTCAAAAGTATGAACTTTGTCTGAAGACAATTCAGCACAGCCTGAGTCCGCGGAATTTCTCCATTTTTTCCATTTTCCGCCCTGGAAAGTTGATCAGGATATTCCACGTGGGGGAAATCTTTGCCACCACGTTACCCTCTTAAAGGAATGGTTAATTTGCCCTCTAATGATGGTAGCACCCGAGCGCCTGTACCTAGGGATCGCTAGAGATGCTAGGCCTTTTATTTCAACAGCACCTCCGAGCCCTATCTTCCCTGGGCTTCCTCCGCTCCAGTTGTGCTCCATACTGAATGAGAATGAACGGTTCATCTTGGAATAAACGATAACGTATGCTTCAGGTTAGCAGAAGCTAAATGACATTAAAGATGGGCGTCAGAAAAAGTGGCAAAAGCTAAATGATTTCGAAAAAAAAACTTTCCGTTACTGAATGATTGATGAGGTATTAAGTTACACCAGAGAAGAACTCGGCAGAATAAATAAAAGTACTAGAATTATTCAGTGCTTTGATTAGACGGTATTGTTCCATGGGAGGTGGAAGGGAAGGACTGTTGCAAAGCTTTTAAAATCCAGGAACTGCTAACGATAGACGGTTCGAGTCTTTTGGAGCCGTGAAAGTTGGTCTATTATGAAGAAAAGGGAAAAAACGAGAAACGAAGACAGGTCAGCAAGAATATGTAAGCAGTTAGTGGGATAAAATATTTTACTTCAGTTTCCGACTTTAAATTTCGAATGGAATAGAAGGAAATTTGTTTCCTCGACGGATCCTCAAAAATTTTGATTGACTCATTTTGAATCCCTCATTACGAGCGCAATCTTTTGTCATCGTTTCTGAAGTGCGTCAGAAAAAGGAAGATTGGAGCATGAGAAGCAAGGCAAATTCAGCTTTGACGTCACTGGTTTTTTAGAGGAAGTACGAACAGTTCAGATTAAACAAAACTTACATGAGTGATCGTTTTCACGGGAAACTGCAGAAGCAAGAGACACATTGTAACCATTATAAGTGGATTTCACAATAAATCTATATTCTCTGAAATGATTTTAAGAGTGGAAAAACGGTGGCGATGGTGTCTGCAATTTGCTATTTACACAGGCTCCCTCACGGCTGCTAGTCGAATGCAAATGAAATGATCTGCAATAATTTTATTGAAGCTACGTGGTGTGGCACGCGAGTGCCTCCTACCGACGAGCGAGGTGGCACTTTTGAAGATTATTAAATATTTTTCACTGCCTTACACATCACTTCGAGTAAGTAAATATTTTTCTTATTTTGAAAAAATTATTCATTTACTAGCGGGAGACGAAAAATCTATTTGAGAATGATTAAATTATTACTACGTATAATTTCAAGAGAAACAGTTTGATGGGAACTGCTGATATTATTCCCAGGTTGATTCCAAATATTAGGAATTGACTCAAAAATATTCTCTTCTGCTCACCATACATGTACCTTCATGTAAGTTAATGTTCTGTTTTGGGATATATTTTTGATAATCTTTATAGTTTGACAGCATTGCGTGTTATTTTTTGGTAAAATGCAATATCTTTTATATGTTAGAGAATTCGAGTAAAAGAGCAATGAATTGACTGGAAGTTGAAGGCGATGCTCACAGGGACAGCGAGCATCTCGATTAAATAAAATGCTGCACACACAAGGCCGTTCGTCGTCACAAAATTCAAGTAGTGGCAGTAATTAGACAACTGGAGAATCCGAACATATCGTCAAGAAGAAAGGCTTCCAGTACAAAATCCTCAATCAGAATGCAGCTCCATAATGAGCAGCGTCCTGTTAACAAATGCATAATTCCGTTATCAAAAGTCTACTAATTGCCATGGAACTAAAAGTCAAGCTAATTATGTTGCGATTAGTAAATTAGTTGCGATTATTAAATGAGCAAAAATAAAAGTTAATTTGTCCATACCAATTAGTGATATGAACTGAGATTAAGTTCAAATTATGAATGAATAGGAAATTGTGGATGAGTTCTCCCTTTTCCCAACTGGGAGAAACACCGGGTGACACTTCCGGGATTCGAACAGCCGACACCTTCCCGTGAAGAGCGCGCTCTTAAACACTCGGCCACTGTGACCGATGACAAACTGACTGGAGTGGCAGTTTTATATTTTACGATGAAAATTAAAAATATGTGAAATTTTAAAAGTGTGACATTCTTAACGTGGGCCGCAGGGCAAATTTATTTTGAACATGTGAGTGTCCCTCTCGCATGCTTGTGATTTCTCAGTTTCAACAAATCTAAAATTTTAATTAATTACTGAATTACAAAATTACTCAAGTCGAAGTCGATGTCATCCGAATTTTGGGTGGGAAGTAAATGTGGGAAGTAAATCATGTTTCAAGGAGCAAATTCCTTCATGTTATTGGTATTGGATGGCGATTTCATGATCCATCGTTTGAGTTACCCTAGAAGTAAATGAAATTTTGCTCATTTTCTCTGCCACCAAATCCTATTTGATGCACGCACACGAGCTTGTCCTGATCTTGCAAAGCAAGTAATTTCCCATCGAAACTTCTTGTGGGCGCAATTAATTCCATCGGTAAATCCTTCCGTCCCTCTTTGGTGTGTGGATATATCCGGGCTGAGCTGAGTGGTGCCTCTACCTCACGACCGCCTCACGACCGTCTCACGACAGCCTCACCTGGCGGAGTGCTGGCGGAGTGCTGGCGGACACGACCGCCTCACGACCGCCTCACGACCGCCTCGCTACCGCCTCAGTTTGAGAGTTTGGTACGAAAAATGAAGTAAAGAACAGGTAGGACTCGAAATACCAGGATAAATGAAACAAGTTAACTATCGCAGTTATTGCTTACGAGTTAATGATTATATCTATTGCCAACGAGTGAGCGATTACAGCTATTGCCTACGAGTCCATTATTACAGCTATTGCCTACGAGTCAATTATTGCAGCTATTGCCTACGAGTCAATTATTACAGCTATTGCCTACGAGTCAATTATTACAGCTATTGCCTACGAGTCAATTATTGCAGCTATTGCCTACGAGTCAATTATTACAGCTATTGCCTACGAGTCAATTATTACAGCTATTGCCTACGAGTCAATTATTACAGCTATTGCCTACGAGTCAATTGTTACAGCTATTGCCTACGAGTCAATTATTACAGCTATTGCCTACGAGTCCATTATTACAGCTATTGCCCACGAGTCAATTATTACAGCTATTGCCTACGAGTCCATTATTACAGCTATTGCCTACGAGTCAATTATTGCAGCTATTGCCTACGAGTCAATTGTTACAGCTATTGCCTACGAGTCAATTATTGCAGCTATTGCCTACGAGTCAATTATTGCAGCTATTGCCTACGAGCCAGCGACGCCGCTGCCAGGGCTGCAGGTATATCGAAGCCGAGTTTTAAGGAGCAATTTAATCATGCCACATTTTGCAGCCTGGAGTGGAACAATACAAGTTGGGAGAGGCGGAGGCTGTGGAGGAGGCTGGGCGGGATAGGAAGGAGGCAGTACCGAAGTAATTATGAATCTCCGCGGCCAAAATTTCTTGAGAAAGGAAAGATTTGCCAGCGAGCGGGCCAGAAGATCGCTTAATTAGTGGAGCAGAGACGTGCCTTCTAGACTGCATTAATTATATGGAAACTTTTGGGTGCCCGCGTGGCAAAGGTTATGCTAAATTTCTGGAAAGGAGTGCTGTTTTTGCCCTATCTTAACAGGGTAAGGGACCCTAATCAGGAAAGGGATGCTGTTTGTGTCTCGTCTTAACAGAGTAAGGACCCTAATCAGGAAAGGGTTCAACATGGATAAAATAAACTCGATAAGTCTTCGATGTTCCTGAAGCAGAATGTAGTTTAGGCAATCTTGCTGTTTTTCTATTTATACCAAATCATGATTCAAGTCTACACTAGGTGCGGAATAACTTCTTTCTTTGCTTTAAAACTTATTTTAACGCATTGCTAAGCTCTGGATATTATAAAACTAAATCTTGTTAAGGCATACATTTGTTCTTATTTGCAAATCATTGTTCATGAAAATATACAGCGTTGTCCGGAATTAGAGCTCGTTTTGTCTTTTCAAAGCATTCACGATGTGCTCGTTAAGTCTTGATTCTCGTGAATCATTTCAAATTTCGCGATGGTAAAGTTCGACGAACTCGGTAGCTCAATGCAAGGATTCAGAGAGCGAGATCTAGAGCACACACTTGATCATTCAGAAGTTTAACCTATATGTCGTGCCAAGTGAAAGTGTGCACTACAAATCTGAAGTTCAATGGACAGCTTACGTTCCCGTTAAATGCATGACTTGTTAACAATATGTAGACTATATCGGGCTCATCAGAGTAGCTGATTTAATGGCAGTATAGGATAAATGATATTTACGTCGTAGTTGTTACATTCGAGCAACCGTTGCACCGACAAAACCGAAAAATAAATAAAAGCACATTTCGTTAAAGCGCGAACTGGAGTGTGATGCGAGCTTCATTTTCTATTTACAGCGCTGCACACGCGACATAAAACTGAAGGCCTCAGTACTGGCCTAACGAGTGAGTGTTATTGGGTGCTGAAGTCAGCAATGTCTTGTGCGCTCTGCGTAGTACGAATAGCCCATCCATCGATATTTGATATTGAGGTCATTCACGAAAACTTAAAGTGAAGATATGAATGAACTTTGGAAACAGTTTACTACATAACAGACGCTGATGGTTTTTAAAAGTTCCTGTTTTCAAGCTGTCAGAGTTGCATGCTAGAGAGATTGAGTGTCTGTAGCGACGACGGCACCACAATCTGGTACAAAATTAGAATAATGAAAAGAGTGATCTCTTAAGATCCTAACAATTAATGATGTTTCGCGAGTTTATTCGACTCTTTATTTGAATCAAAAATCATAACATAAAATTAAATATTTCAACCAATGAAAACTAAATATACAGTATGTAAATATGCTGAAATATGAATTTATATCACTAATGTTGTCATGAATAAGATCACTGAATCATCATTCCGCGTTAGAGACCATTGACTTCGAGCCCTTACTCTCGAAAATGGCTTCACACTGACATGGTTACACTTAATGCTTGGGTGAGTTGAGGCATATCTTCACCCCAATTGCCCGTCAGTGTTTGGCTGTCTCTCTCTCTCTTCCTTTCTCTCTCTCTCTGCACAGCCACGACGTCCGCAGGTATAACGCCTGCGTCACGGTAGAGGAAACAAGGTGGAGTCATTTCTATGGGAGAAAATACACCACCTCTTGTTCGGCTAGCCAATAGACAGGCTTCATTTCAAAGAAACTTTATGACGTCACTAGTGTGACATGTCTTGAGGCCAATAGTGATGCCAGATTTGGAGCTAGCTGTGTTGCCAGATGCAACATGAGAGCTGCTATTGGGTCGTTGCCATGACGTCAGCATTGCCACACGGTCGACGAAAAATGATTGGTTTGACCCTACCTTGTTTCTTCTACCGTAGCCTACGTCTACGGAGCAGCGAAATCACAAGACACGAGGCAGAGTGGAGACGATCTTTGGTCGTCTTTAGGGCGATACACGTCCAAGTCTTACGGCGTTTTCATACTACATGCAGCGAAATGGTTGGCCAGATATAAAGTGTCCACGACAAATCTATTTCCGCGGGCGCAACGTCGCTAATGACGCAAGTGTCAACCGCGAGCAGCACGTCCAAGTGCTCAGGCGTATCCAGACTACAGCGGAATGGTTTCAAGTGTCCACCATGTGTTCACATCAGTGATCACAACGCATGTAATGACGCAAGTGTCATCACCGAGCTTGTCAAATGGCACCGCGTGCAAAATGACAGCAGTGCAAAGTGCAGCGGTTGTCAAATGGCCCAACGTAAGTGTTAGAATGCAGTTATCTCTCAGTAAAGAGTGCAGTTATCTTCCAACGCTGTGTCGAGTGAGGCAGTGTTGTGTGTTGCGAGTGTTGCACTCACCTGTAATTGTTGAACGCTTTTGCTATTTTTTCGTGAAGTGCCGCCGTCAAAGATGGCACAACTACTCACTTCTCTCCAATAACAAAATTCAGTCGTTGCAAACAAATTTTAGGGCAAGTCATGAATCGACTTTACGAGCATCCCAACGAAGAGTTAGTTGAAAGCTTTTAGTTGATTGAGCATTACAAATATTTGCAGATCGTTAGTGCTGGGCTGCAGCGCAGAGTCGGCCACTAAAAATGCCATCATATAAAACCTAGCGCGATCGTACACACATCACGGAACGTAGGCTGCACAGAACGCCTGCGATGTCAATAACGGACAAAAGCGTCAGTCGGAAGTGGGCGACAGTTCGAGATTTGCTCCTCAAATGACGACGATTTCCGCCTTCTCGAAACCGACCAGATTTTGTCATATACAATAATATAATGAATTCTATATTCAATATATATTATTACATATATTTCGTTTATTATAAATAATGTTAATGAATGTTATATATAATAAAATGAACGAATCCTTAAAAAACCAACGCTTAATTTAACCGTATTCAACTTGATTCGAAGGCATCATTAGAACCATGGATCGTGCAAGCCATTTGAACACATTCACTGGCTGATGAAATGCCGAGATGCCTCCATGAGGTCCCATTTTTCACTTCTGTGGAACCGCGCCAGTATAAAACTAACATCACGAACCAATGATGTGAATTTTATTTCATGCTCGTACTCAGTAAAATTAAGCTGGAAACACCAAACTTAAATTCAGGAATCCAATCAAACACACCCGTGCAGAAGCAGGGAGCTGTTCCAAAAATAACCTGCCAAACTCCTCGGTAAGTTCACAGTTGCAGAGTGACAACCAAGACAATGGAGCTATGAGTGGAGGACAATAGAGGTATGAGTGGCGGACAGTAGAGGCATAAGTGGAGGACAATAGAGGTATGAGTGGCGGACAGTAGAGGCATAAGTGGAGGACAGTAGAGGTATGAGTGGAGGACAATAGGGGTATGAGTGGATACAATAGAGGTATGAGTGGAGGACAATAGAGGTATGAGTGGAGGACAACAGAGGTATGAGTGGAGGACAACAGAGGTATGAGTGGAGGACAATAGAGGTATGAGTGGAGGACAACAGAGGTATGAGTGGAGGACAATAGGGGTATGAGTGGAGGACAATAGAGGTATGAGTGGAGGACAATAGAGGTATGAGTGGAGGACAACAGAGGTATGAGTGGAGGTCAACAGAGGTATGAGTGGAGG
>JACJUY010000155.1:48228-70192 GCA_014220935.1 Platorchestia sp. MABIK
GTGGGTAGCTGTGTGGTGTGTGGGTAGCTGTGGGGTGTGTGGATAGCTGTGTGGTGTGTGGATCGAATACCTTGTGGGAGTTTATCTTTATAGTTGACGAAGGAACCAATTCGAAATTTATAATAAGCGCAAAACGCAAGTCAATATGAGCGAAATATTCCTCGGCAGCTCTGAGTAGAGAAGAGCATCAACTGTATTGCAACCAACAAAGAGTCAATCTTTACAAAATATAACACTTGCTATCAAATATATTGCAACAAACGAAATGTAAACATCCAAAAAAATTAACCCCTGTGGTCTCTGCCACCGGCACAAAATTGAACAATTTTCGCAGGTTAACTCTGCTCATTACGCGAGCAATAACTCCACGCAGCGCACAGAACGCTCCGCCGCGTCGCTCCCTTCCAATTTTTGTGCGGCAGCGGCTCAACTAATGTCGTCAGGACGGACTTTTTAGCATTCGCCCTGAACTCATGAACGTGAGTTTAACTTGGAACATTGGTTAGTGAAGTTATTTTTATACATATGGAAATTTGCTGGTGCTCTACCTGTGTGTGTGTGTGTTTGTTGATGATATTTTGCACACAGTTCAAGTTTCATATATGGTTAATATTGGGATTTTGCATGAATATTTGCTGGTGTTGTGCTCGTGTGTGTGTTGATGTATTTTGTGAGGGGTTCAAGTTTCATGTTCTTCAACGCAAGTGCGTGGCTAACTGCTCTTACTCTCTGACTTGCGGAAGTAATTTTTTAGACTATTTAACGCAAGCAATAGAGAGTTTTGACTTAATCGCTAAGTGTAATGAAATGCCCAGACTTCTGTGGGAGAAGGAAGCGCACCACACACCACACCTGCCACCACACACCACACCTACCACCACACACCACACCTGCCACCACACACCACACCTGCCACCACACACCACACCTGCCACCACACACCACAACACCTGCCATCATTCTGACCCCGCAAGTTCATTTCTTTACAAAACGAAGTGACTAATATGACATCCCGTAGCTTTATTTGAGAGCTCGCTACACGCTTTAAAATTTGAGCTTTTCAAATTTATGTTCAAATGAATTTTACCCGCCCCAAATTTGCAGAGTTTTAACTTCGCTTGCACCTCGCCAATTAAAAGAGAATAGTTGAGCTTGTAAAACTTCTGTGTAAATTTTAAAGGCTTTGACAATATTTATCTTCCATATAGAACGCGGAAATCAAATTTTCCCGTCCCCTGGCGATTTAAAATCGTCGTTAAAAATGTCGGCAAGCAAGCAAGCACGAAACTTGGTTTGTGAAGCTAGCGATTGTTTTCGATTAATTAAACTTGAACGCAGCGAGCGCGAGTCGCTGTAGCGGACGAGTCTTCATCTCACTGCAAGTTGGCTCGGACCGCGGTAGAGGAAACAAGGTAGGGTCATTTTCATGGGGGAAATACACCTCCTCTTGTTCGGCTAGCCAATAGCTTTATTTCAAACAAACTTTATGATGTCACTATTGCGACACTTCGTTAGTGGTACCAGATTTGGGGCGAGCAGTGTGGCCAGATGCAATATGAGCGCTACTATTGGTTCGTTGCCATGACGTCAGCATTGCCACACGGTCAATGAAAAAATGACTGGTTTGACCCTACCTTGTTTTTCCTAACGCGGCGCGAATAGAAACTGAGTATTTATTGATTACGAGTATCAACGATACCAACGCGGCAGAAAAACGTGCACCACGGCAGAAGAAACAAGATAGGGTCATACCATTTTTTTTTGTCGACCGTGTGGCAATGCTGACGTCATGGCAACGAACCAATGGCAGCGCTCATATTGCACCTGGCCACACTGCTATCCCCAAATCTGACACCTCTATTGGTCCAACGACTTGTCGCAATGGTGACGTCATAAAGTTTGTTTGAAATAAAGCCGTTCTATTGGTTAGCCGAACAAAACGAGGTGATTTCCCCCATAGAAATGACTCCACCTTGTTTCCTCTACCGTACCCTGCATCATTTCCGCAGAACTGAGGAGCCGTCAGCAACGAATGCGCCGTCGAAAGATCACCGATGTGGAAAATCGCAAAAAATCTGCCGCTGCAATGTTTACGTGTTTGAGATAGCGTCAACCGCCTGAGGAAGATTTTGAAAGAATTTGTTCGAACTCGAACGAGATCGTTTTTTTTTTTATTGATTTTCTGTTAGAGCAAAATGTTGATGGTTGTGATAATCTATTGGACGTTGAATGCACTTCTCTATGACCGTTTTTACTTGTCATCTTGTTTCACTAAGATGTTAGGAATTCTTCTAAATTTAAGTTATTTAATTTACCTTATTTTATCTTACCACAAAAGAGCACACATTTTGCAGCAAACGCTTAAGCTCCAGCTAATTATTAGTGAGGAGAGGTGGGTATGATAAATATGTAGCATAGCGAAAAGTATTCCCCTGGTGTTGAGTTGCGAAGTGTCTGCGCCGCAAAAGTTAGCACAAACAAATGTTTTCACATCATTCTCATTTATGCATATAAAGTACACTAATAAATATTTTCACATCCTTTTAATTTAAGCATATCAATTAGTTCCCGAAAAATTCACAATAACATGAGCATTACACAATTAAAGATGCGTCGCCATTGCGCAAAAATGTTCAGGATCTCGCATTTGTTCGGACGTAGCACGTAAAAACACTGCTGCTTCTTCAGTAAAGAGCGGGGCTTCCAATTAGCTCATCAAAGTGGTAGCTAATTGCAAATACAGGATTCATTATTTCTGCCTTTTAATTTATCATACAGCGTTGGTGATTTGTTTGCAGTCGGCGGGGAAAATGGGGACTGCAAATAGTGACTGTATATAGTGACTCTATTTAGTGACTGTATATAGTGACTCTATATAGGGACTGTATATAGGGACTGTATATAGGGACTGTAAATAGTGACTCTATATAGTGACTGTATATAGGGACTGTATAGAGGGACTGTATTTAGGGACTGTATATAGTGACTGTATAAAGGGACTGTATATAGTGACTGTATTAAGGGACTGTATATAGGGACTGTATACAGTGACTGTATATAGGGACTGTATATAGGGACTGTATATAGGGACTGTATATAGGGACTGCATATAGTGACTGTATATAGGGACTATATACAGTGACTGTATATAGGGACTGTATATAGGGACTGTATATAGTGACTCTATATAGTGACTGTATATAGGGACTGTATATAGGGACTGTATATAGGGACTGTATATAGGGACTGTATATAGGGACTGTATTTAGGGACTGTGTATAGTGACTGTATATAGGGACTGTATATAGTGACTGTATATAGGGACTGTATATAGGGACTGTATACAGTGACTGTATATAGGGACTGTATATAGGGACTGTATATAGGGACTGTATATAGGGACTGAATATAGGGACTGTATATAGGGACTGTATATAGAGACTGTATATAGGGACTGTATATAGTGACTGTATATAGTGACTGTATATAGGGACTGTATATAGGGACTGTATATAGTGACTGTATATAGGGACTGTATATAGTGACTGTATATAGGGACTGTATATAGGGACTGTATATAGGGACTGTAGCAAGAACTAGAGGAATGTAACAAGCGGTAGGGTTGGGCAAATAACAAGAACTGAGGTGGGAAGGTAGAAATGTAACAAACCAACAAGTTCGGGTAAGGGCAAGGGTATTTAACGATTTCGATAATCCCACTGTTTTTGTTCTTTAAAAAATTCGCCTTGCTTGGAATAATTTGAAATTCAAATGAGTAACATGAACGTAATACAAATGTTCAGGTATATACGATTGAAAGAAGTTGAAATTCTACCATTATTTTTTTGAAAGATTGTTAACAAATTTCTTGTAAGTTTGAACGATGAGTGACTATCCTGAAATTATTCAAGTGGATACGAAAAGTCAGGTATAGACAATCGAAATTCGTTAAAAATTATTCAATTTTTTCGAAAAATTGTTGACAAATTTCTTCCAAGTTTGAGCGAGGTGAGTGCAAGCGAGGGAAAAACAAATTAATTTAAAAAAATGAAAGATTGTTGACAAATTTCTTCTAAGCTTTTTTTTCAAACAGTGTTGACGAATTTCTTGCAAGTTGGAGCGAGGGAAGTGAGGGAAGCACAAGCGCTAATTTCCTTCCCTTTGATCAAGTGCGAGTTTTAAAGCGTGCTGCGGAGCCGCTCGGCGATGCAGTAAAGCTCTTTATTTGCATGACGGCCTCCGCGAATTGGAGGCAATTTATAGGCGCTGGAACACCGCATTTGCATGACTTAATGCTCGCCGATTGTGCCGAGTTCATGATTAAATCCGGGGAGTTCGAGCCGAGGCTTGATATTAGCTCGAATTAAATATTTACTAGATGCACCAGACCGCATTTTTCTCCACGAGCTTCACCTGAAATTCTTTTTCTTTTAACTTTGAAAATCGCGCCCGCGTGTTTGCGGTGGCGTCGGGCGAGTGACCGGAAAATGGACTGATGACGATGTGAATAAGCGGAGCAAAAAGTCGCTTTTTGTTGCTGGCTCAGTTAGTAATTTTCGTATTTTCCCACGCTGTGTGGGTAGCACGAACGTATTCAGGGAGCCGTAGCAATCGTAATAAAAATGAAAGAGCAAGACAAGCTACTTTAGTCATTTCATTATTTAAGGTATATATTCGAATCAAACCTAATTTCAAAAATTAGGTTTTAGGTTTGAAATTAGGTTTTATTCGAATATATACCTTAAATGATGAAATGATTAAAGTAGCTTATCTTGCTCTTTCATTTTTACTTAGAACGTCTTCGTTTTGCGTTTGTTGAGTGGCGGGATGTTGACGCAGCAACAAATTTCGTATAACTAATTCTGTAGCGCGTTTTAAGTTGACGTAGAAATTGAAGAATTTTCGTAACCCTCACATCAGCTGCAGAAAACAGCTCAGTAAAGTCGTGTGTAAGCAACGTCGTTGATGTGCGCACTTTGTGCATAAAGTTGGTACATGGTAGATGCCAACACCTGATGTACGAAGTTTATTCAAAACCTGATATGCGAAGTTTATTCAAGACCTGATATACGAAGTTTATTCAAGACCTGATGTACGAAGTTTATTCAAGGCCTGATGTACGAAGTTTATTCGACAAAACTACTCAAATAGTATTCGTTATACGCTGAAAATTAGGTCTAACATTTATTTATAAAACTATTATGGCCACTGGATGCATGAAATCAGTTTCGTTATAAAATGTCGCGCTGAAGAGATCAAGTAATTATAAATGCCTCCAAAAAATTTCAATCAATGAGAAGCGTGCTTGGGAAGAGACTGATGAAGATGGCCACACCTGTTACGTTTTTACAAAGTCTCACAAAGAGTTACATGACCGTGTCGCATCTGTTAGACGCGCACACGCTGCAACGCCACCGGCGGTCATGCGGAAATGAGCGCGTTAACACTTTGACTGCGGCAGGTAAACTGAAGTGCAATGTTATACTCAAATTTGAAGTCAGTTGTATCATGGTAAGCAAAATAGAATATAGTTGAAATAGTTGAAAATAGAAAACATGAACTGGTTCGTGGTTTCATTTGTTTTTGATTTAGTATTTAAGAAAATTGAGTTTGTGACTGCTGGTCGGTCAGCCGCATTGTGAAAATTCCTTCCTTGTACCACCGGTGGCTCACGTCGCAGTCAAAGTGTTAATGGTTCAATCGTTTAAGAGATGACGAAGGAGCTCTACAGTATGTAATAAGTGAAGCACGTCATTCACTGAGTAGAACACATAACAAGAAAATAGAGCAAATTCAGATGGTTGGATCGCGACGAAAATGTGACAGCTCCGTTTTTCAAAATATGCTTGAGAGTAGCCCGAGAGTTATTGCTTATTAAATGTGACGGAAGAAAAGAAAAGACAGACTCTGCAAATGTCGATCACTGGAGATGACAGGGACACTGAGAGAAGACACGAAGTGATCCAGCCTTGCGTGATGATTACCAAGCCTTTTATGACTAACTTTAAATGATCTTGACACAAATAATATTTAAATGATTTTAATAAATTAGGATAATTAAAATAATTATTGTTATAAAAGAATGTGTCTAAAAAATGAAAATGTGTATAAAGGCACAAAAAATGTAAACCTGTTTTCATTATTTAAAGAATAGGCAGTCTTCATTGATCGAGGGAAATGATTAAAAGTATTTTAAAAATATGGTACTGAATCTATGTATATCATGAAAAACTACTAGTTGTTCCAGTAAATTTTAAGTAAATAAAGGATGACAGTATCATGAATTATGAGTATTCATCTTGTTTAAATGAATTATACATTACGACTTCCATGATAACATGTTACACTTTGAATATGTGTCAACTGACATACGTCATTTATTAGGGAATCACCTTTTTAGAATACATAACATGGCAAACTAAAATAATAAGATGTGAATAATGAATTGTGATTTTATTCTTTACCGATAATTAAGTTCAATTTTGAGTTAACTGAACAAATCCATGATACTACTCAAAGATTACGCATTTAACATGTTGATTGCAATAATTTTATTTTGTCACATCAAAAATTATAAAATCATAAAAAGACTCGAACGACTGAACATTTCATGTCGTGTTTATCACATCAAACATCATAGAACCAGTACCAATTTTATTCGTTATTTATCACATTAAGAAATGAAGAAAGAGCAAAATTTTCACACCGTTTTTAACAAACTAAAAATCATGGAACGAGTAAACATTTTTTTCAGTATTTATCAAATTAAAAATCATAGAACGAGTAAAAATTTCGTTCCGTGAGAGCGCAGAAAGAAATTATCGCTGAGAAGCAAACCAGAATTTTGTCGCACCCGCGAGGCAGCTTCCGCGAACATCGTCTCTCCACCTCGGGAGTTTATGCGATCGCCGCCGTGGATGAAACAAAGTCGCACATTCAAGAGAATATTTAGGACACTTGTACATCTGCCGAGTTTGTTTACCGTGGCGCATGTGTTTCCAACTTTATCTCACAGGCAACTTTGCGAGTTGAATCAGATTTTCATTACTTCTATCAAATAGACTTGGTTTTGAATGACAGCACTGGTTTCATGCAGTAAATATTCATGTATTGGGGCGAAAAAATAACTTTTGGCTTTCATTGCGAATAGTTTTTTCAGTTCTCGCTGAATGCCTTCACAAATTAATCTGTAAAGCCACTAATCGAAATCGCTATTTATTGCGACACTTTAGATAACAAAGGTTTTAGTTTTTCGCATAAACACATGCACTGTCCTCCACATAACCGCCAGCTTTTGAACGGAATAGCATTCAAAACTAAATGATGTTCAGACTCTAAATAATATTAAAAACTGAATTTTATTCAAAAACTAAATAATATTCAAAACCAAACAATATTCAAAAACTAAACAATATCAAAAACTGAACAACATTCAAAAACTAATTAAAATTCAAAAATCTTCAACTTGCACGACGCAAGGACTCCAGCAAAACCAGATCCACAAATGTATATTCCTCATTTCCTTCGCCCTCCCCTCTGTCCCAGTACCAGCTGGGCCAGACCCAGCCGCCTTGGTGCCAAAAACTCAATAGTCGTTTTTTCGCTCTATTAGATGAACGTTAATTGCATGAACCTTCTGCTATCTTTCAAAATACAGTTTATTTGATAAAAGTTATGAAACTCTGATTCAACTCACAAAGTTGCCTGTGAGATAAAGTTGGAAATTTTGGCGTCAACGTAAACGAACAAGTTCCTGGAGCTGCAGGTATTGGAACTGCAGTTATTGGAACTGCAGGTATTGGAACTGCAGTTATTGGAACTGCAGGTATTGGAACTGCAGTTATTGGAACTGCAGTTATTGGGACTGCATCTTTTTTTCCTGTTTCAGCTCTGAGGATGGAGTTCTGACATTCCGATACGCATGCAATAAACAACATACATTTTAGCATTGGTTCTACATTGAGTTTTCCAATATCTTTTCTGTGTGTTCTAAGTATGACATTTTTCTTTTTTCATATTTCGGTTCTGAAGACGCAATTCTGAAATTCCGAAACGCATGCAGTAAACAACTTTCACATTGATTTTCCATTGAATTTTCCCGAAATTGTGGCAGTGCATTACTGAGGTCGGTGCGCCAACACCGCCTCATTAGCTCCCTGTCGTCTGCACGCGTCCCTCTACTTGAGAGCTTCCATTTGCCCGCATTTTGTGACCGCTCAGATTCCATTTATTTCAAATCACATCGAATGAGCCCTCTTCCTATGTAAGTTAACTTCTGAAGAAATGATTGACTTTGTAGTTGTGAGCCCTTTTCTTTTGTAAGTTAACTTTTGAAAATTTTTTAACTATGTAGTTACGATTCTGATTAGCGCTCGTACTTCCTGAGCGAAATGATTTTCTTGCCGTTTGTATGATTGGGGAAAAATATTCCTAGGAGTTTAGTGCTGAAATTGCCGCATAACTCACATCGACCAGACCACGGTAGAAGAGATAAAATATAGTCATTTCTATGGGGGGAAATACATCTCCTCTTGTTCGGCTAGCCAATAGAACGGCTTCATTTCAAACAAACTTTATGACGTCACCATTGCGACATATCGTTCGGCCAATAGTGGTGCCAGATTTGGTGCTAGCAGTGTTGCCAGATGCAACATGAGCGCTGCTATTGATTCGTTGCCATGACGTCAGCATTGCCACGCGGTCGACGGAAAAAAAGATTAGCGTGACGCTACCTTGTTTCTTCTGCCGCTGCGTGGCACCTAAATATTCAGTTTGCATCATTGAAATTTCATCAACAAATTAAATGCGCGAGCCAAACATAAGTTCAGTATTCAACTCAAGTTTAAATTAAAAAGTTGTTATATATTTTATATATATACCAAACATTACCTGGGTCCATTGAATACTATTAATTTTAAAACATTGCTAAAACTTCTTCAAACGACCCATCGATGGGTCGTATCGCAGTCAACGTGATGAACATAATGAATTATTCATAATGAAGTATTGATATTTGCATAATAATGAATATTGATATTTGAATATTGATATTTATTAAGATAATAATAAATGTTTATATTACGTAATGAATTGTTGTTTTTTGCATTGAAGTTACGGATGGGATGCGAACAGGTGTACAGTCGTCTGCTTCGATGATGAGTTGTTGCCAATCACACGGGAGCGCTGATAGTTTGTTTGTTGTTGAGAGTTTGTGTAGAGAACCTGCAAGTTCCTCGATACCTCCGCCTCGTGTGACTTATGTGCGCAGTACAGCGTCAGCACCTGACGTACACAGCACAGCGTCAGCACCTGACGTACGGCTGCCACCAACATGGGAGTACAGGTGAGAAATTCAAACTCGTATTGCACGCTAGACTTGTGTGATGTGTCCACAAAAAAATGTCTCCACCGACCGAAATATGTGTGTGTATATCTTATATACATGGAGAGGGAGTTTCAGAACAAAAGGTGCAAAATTGTGCGCCAAGTGGACAAAGTGTTTATTCGGCCATTTTCTACTTTGTGTGCAATTTTGTACCTCTTGTTCTAAAACACCATGTGTATATATATATATATACAAATATCATACACAAACATTGGTCAGTGGATAAATTTTATGTATACGCTCTGTATAGCGTAGCATCATTCAGTTCATAGTTTTTGCGAGCCTGCGTTTCATAGGATTTTTGAACTCGTTTCCTGGCCCATCTTCTTTCATCTGCGATTTCTTTGTTGTTGGTAGTTGATCGTTGTCCCGGTGAGTGTGCGTTAATATTAATAGCTTTGACTGAGTTCTTAAATTTTGTGTTTTTTCGTTCTTAGCCAAACTTAGTTAAAGAGATGTTATATTTATTTACCTGATCGATATAATAACTCTACCACTCAAGGAAACTGAGAATCTTCCTCAAGTCTAGCAACCCATTGACTACACATATCTTCGCAGATCAGCGAGCCAGAAAGGTGAGCTGTTGACCCGTTAACGTTTGATAGCATGGACATTTTCATCAAACTCGCCTCCTATCCAAAATCGCATTGCATTTCTGAAAATGCGGAAATGCTTGTTGCATAATTTTCTGAATCTTCTAGGGACATAAATATATTTTCAAACCCTCAAAAGAGTAAAATGATCATTCATTGCTATATTTACACAGGAAATGTTTGATTCTTCTCTTTAAGATAAGGTCAGTTGCAATTGCGTTGAGAATTTCTTTCCTCCGCAAAAAAAAAGCGACAAACAGTCAACAACGACCAACATTCACACATGACAATAGCGTTAAAAGTTTCTTTCCTTCCCACAAAAGTGATACACAGTCAATCAGCCATCAACCACCAACATTCACACACACGATGAGAGCAGCAGATCGCTACACAACGGCTGCCGCTTGTGTGAGACGCTCATTGCATCGCCGCTACAAAGCGCAATTTCAAGTTGACATTGCAGCCACAACGCTGTCTTCACTTCCTCTTTGGTGTTCAGCGCCTGCCTTCTAATGTCGTCTACCAGCGCCACGTGACTCGTTCCATTCCAAGTCAATTGTCAGGTGCGACCTCTAGATCTGAGTGCCCTTACTGGCGTATTTGTTGTATTTGTCTCAACATAATAGTAATCTGTAGCATGTTTTTCGTATTCAAAACTTTTGGCACAATATTTATCTGTAGCATGTGTTTCATATTCAAAACGAGCTTAATTTAGAATGTGAAATGTTCTGCTGGTAAACAAATTACCAGAATTTTTTTAAAAATTAATGATGCCTTCATTATTGTGGAGCATTTCAGAGCGATGAGGTTGGCATGAAAGGGAGAACGAGAAGTAATCTGGAGAAGTGAGCTAGAAGTCACTTGTAAAATGTTGTGATTGGCACTTGAAGGCATGGATAGAAGTTCAAAAAATTTGCACCAACACTCCATTTAGAGTATTCTTCATGTGCTTCTGGGGACAAAGTTTCGAAGTGATGCAAGATGTGTCGGTGGTGGCAGGATTGCCAATTTACAGCTCTTTTATTTTAACACTACGTCACGACGCGTGATGGTTTATAAATGATGATGGTTAATACTTTTGAAAAACGTTGGGAGATCAAAATCTGCTCAGAAATCAACAAAAAGCTCCCGAAAGTCTATAGTTGCTCAACTGACATCTTTAGTAAGTCTGCTCTATCCCATAAGCAAGATCTAAGATGGGGAGGAAATGGAAGGTTGAACCACCAGCGGTGGGGCGATGTTTGTCCTCATTTTGGAAACACGTCAAATCAAAAATGACAACAAATATAGCTCGTGTGTGTGACTTGTTGAATTGGTTGTTAGCTGACTCTCTGAACATTCAGAAACCGTCGAGCGTCGAATCGGTCACTGTGGTCGAGTGGTTAAGAACGCGCCCTTCACGGGAAGGTGTCGGCAGTTTGAATCCCGGCGGTGCCGTCCGGTGTTTCTCCCCGTTGGGAAAAGGGAGAACTCAGCCGCAATTCCCCACTCTCCCCAAGTGTCGGAAATGGGTACCAGCTTGACCGGGGGTAACCGTCATTGCGCCCTAGCGTTAGTTGAAAGGCATTTGAAAAACCAATGTACAAAGTGATAAGTACCAGGCTTGATTGGAATAAAATAACTTTTCCTCTCTTTCAACGGACGAAGCTAACATGTGATCTGTGAGTGCTAAGCTGGTCCCGAAACTGTTGAGGATTTATTCGAGAGTTCTTGACAAAACACAAAGGCGAACGCTGTTGGAGCCACCCTGCAATGTCAACTTAGTCTTAATTTAAATTATTTTCTACCTCACCCAATTAACGAATATATTTGCTATCACTGAGGCTATCCAAGCGGCCGTGGCAACAGCTTAACACTTTGACTGCGGCAGGTGAAACTGAAGTTTAATATTCAACTCAAATTTGAAATCAATTGTCGTAAATACTGTTGCAAATAACTGGTTCTTCCCTTCATTTAGTTTTGATTAACTATTCATGGAAATTTAGTTGATTACAATTGGTCGATTAGCATCGTTGTGAAAATTCCCTTCGTGTACCCCCGGTGGCTCACGTCGCAATCAAAGTATTAATGCGCAGTTCCTGTGAAGATTTTTAGAGAGGGCGCACTTGACGTGAGAGGGTGGCTGGAAAAATTTGTAACGTTATTAAAAGTACTTTGAATATTTCAGACACCTTGTGCCAACACTTCCATAAATGTTCTCAGAAACTACAGGTATTTTTCGCGAATTTTGGGCGCATGCTATGTCCTTTTATGGACGTTAGAACTACAAAGACTGGAAAACCTCGATCATCCATCTTTCTCCTTTTAATTTTCATTCACCTTTTTATTAAACAAGCGAGTAGTAAGATTGTGTGTATTGTATGATCAATAACTAAGAAGCCATCGATTTACTGTAGTTATGAACCTCGAGTGCAGTAACACGTGAGATTCATAAGCTCTAAACTTACACGCTCTAACAACTTCCCGCTACGTTTTTGTCATGACGATGGCATGCTTCTGGTCGATCATTGATTATTGGGGCATTTTTTGTACGCTCACTTTAGCTTATTTGGTCTTGTTTCAGCTCTTCAAGCACGACGAAACGAGCCGACGTCCCAGTCTAACTTTTTCGCCGCCTGCATGCATTAAATCGCTTAGGCGGCGAAAAACATGCATGCAGGCGGCGAAAAAGTTAGACTGGGGTGCGACCGCTGCGACCAAATATGACGGAAAAGAAACGCGGGCGCCAATGGGATCGGTCGGTGGCTGGTCTCAGCTGGCGATTGAGATTCATTGAACCACAATCCCTGTAGCGCACAGCACTCCGTTCGTGACGTAAAGGAAGACTTACGACAAGGATTTAGTCGTCGGAGTCATGATGTGCTCTGGAACGGTGAGGCGTTAGAGGCAACTCTCAATGATGCTTCTTTGGTGAAGAAATGTGCTAACACACGCACACACACGCAAACTTGTGAATGTAAAAGTTAATTACAGAGACCTGAGCGTTGGTGAACATAAGTAAAAAATATCTTACGCTCGTTGACGGCCAGAATAGAAGTTAAAAAATGGTCACAAACACCACAAACGAGCCAAGAATGGCTCGTTTTTTAATGATTATTTGGTGATTGTAAAAGTTAATTACAGAGACCTGAGCGTTGGTGAATACAATTTAAAAATATATTACTCTCGTACTCCCAAGATTGGCTCGTTTTTGTGCTATTTTTTAAGTGCGGGAAACAAATCATCGACAGAAAATCATCAGTACCTAGAGATGGGCTAGAAATAAGTACTGTATTACTTCGTAGCTTTCTTACATAATTAGAAATTTTCCTCACATAACGTCTCATATATAACAATCAATGGAAGATGATGGCAATTGAGGACAATCTGAGCTTAAAGTTAGAATCGGATCCTGGAATGCACCTGGGAGATTTACCGATGGTTCACTGCGACCTACACGGGCATGCGAGCTGCCTGCTAACTGAAGTGTCTCCCTCAGTGGGGAGCTAAAAACATCGGAAATAAATGATCTCACGTTCCTGTCTATGTGACGGGGCGCAATACAACCCCCATTTGACATCTAATTAACACTTTTACAGCAACGTGCGCCAGCGGCGGCCACGGAGGAGATTTTCATAATGCTGCTTACCAACCAGTCATTACAGACTCAGTAGCCATAAATACTTAATTGAAGCTAAATGAAAGCATGATTCAGTTAATGTTTGATATTTTCAAAATTACTTACAACTATTGACTTTAAATTTGAGTTGAATTTCAAGCTTCAGTTCAATCCAGTGTGGTCAAAAGTATTGTAAATGAAAGAAGGCGCAAGCCTGGCACACGCAGTCTCTTGAGTTACGACGAAATCGGCACGAGCTGCTCGCTAGAAAATAAAAATAAGGCAAGACAGTTTATTTCCAATAAAGTTCAAACATGAAATGCTGAACATTGGTTTCAAAATACCTTAACATTAACATCCTTAATCGATAATTACACATTGGTATCACAATACCCATGGAAAATATCGAAGAAAAAATGATTGACAGAAAAGCACTACAAAAATGTGGTAGGACGAAGGATGAGTCGTGCGCTAATTTGCTTTGTTTCTTTCTCACAGACGTTCATACACGCACAAGTGATGAATCCAGAGATGCTTAAAATTTTCACTCTCAACTGTGATAACACATGCTGGAAATATATGAGCGTACGCTTCCGAGGACGAATTTCAAAAACATGTTCACTCAAAAAATAAGAAGCAGAAATGTGTTGAGACATTAAAAATAAGCAGAAATGAGTTAAAAGATTCCTCAATACCCACAGCAAAAGAATTCAATTATTAAGTTAGAACGAGAAGGTAATGCAAGAACTCAGTCTAAGTTTCAGGACACATGAGAATCAAATTATAATCTGCAAATACATATTTTGACAGCATTCTGAAGCTAATGCAGATGGGTGCAGTCTAACTTTCAGGGCTCATCAGAATCAAATTATAATCTGCAAGTATTATGCCAGCATCTGAAGCCAGCGCAGATGCCGGGAGCGAGCAGTAATGACGCTGCTGCAGAAGCGCATTGGAAGACAATAAACGTCGTTCAATTGAGCAGGACATCCCAGGCAGGCAGTTTGATTAGCATTATCTGACGCTGCCGAGCTCAGGCTTCGCTTTTACTTGCAGTCTGTCGATGCCATGGAATGCTTTCCTGAGCTCTCGACTGCAAGAAATCTCAGCGAGTTCAACAGAGCGGAACTGCGGCCAATTTCGTGAAATGAATACAACACTTGATCTTTCTTGCGCCGAGTTTGAATTCTTTTTCAGGGATGGAACACGAGAGCTGAAACTATGTTCAATGTTGATTGTGATTATTGTCCCAATTGCGGTCTTAAAAACGCATGACGTAGGCGTCCAAAGCAATGCACATTTTATTTATAGAACGGAAAAATATTTTCTTTGAGCACCGATCGCTGGTTCTAACATCCCAATTATCGAAAGGACATGGAATTACGCTAATCTAATCAGTCAAATGGCTTCGAGTTGTCGACCTCGAAGATAGCTGACGTGGATGAGAAATTTTTCTTCTTTGAATATCGGCATCTCGACGTGACTTATTCGCTGCAGCTGAATAAGATGTTCTGGAATGAGCTTCGCTGGCCAGAGAAATGAATTTTTTATCAAATAATGGCAAATCGTGAAGGTGATAAGGATCCCGGGTACAGAGACAAAGTGCTTCCTAATATTACTGGATTGCAAAGATTTAGTCACTATCTAGCAGATGCAAACCGAGTTAAGAAACTGTAATTTCATGTCGTTTTCATTTATTAGGAGTAATTTTTTCAAAGGAAATTTACGGAAACTAAATAAGTAGCCAATGGAAGAGTGGGTGTGCTGCTCTCGACACCTTTGAGGTCTTGTTTCTACGGCTGAAACACAATGTTGGACTCGCAGGCTTGCATAACTTGTTACGAGGCATCATGGGCTAGAAACTAACCCGTGATGGGGTAAACTAATGCTTATTATTATTATTATTATTCAAGAGCGTTCCAACAATGTGTGCAGTATGTAATTCATTTTACTTTAATTAAAAAATGCGCTTTGACTCTTCGGAAGACCGTTCTATTCATTTTTGTTACAGTCAGGGTCATAAAATGTTCGCAAGTTTCACTACCATTTCAAAAATAAAATGTAAAATCAAATAGTTTTAGAATGTAAAATGTGAATGTAAAAATGTGTAAAATGATAGAATGTGAAATCAAATCAAAGACTTTCATTTCCTCATGTGTTTCTTCCCCTTACAGTTAACCCTTTCCTGCACCATTTAAAACTGGGAATGAAAAGCTTTGCCCTGGAAAGTTAATTAATATGAAGCTTGAGGTATGGAGTAAAGTACTTCCATTCACAAAGCGATATATCTGTAAAAAAGTGATGGTTGCATTACACAAAATTGAGAAGTTGTAACTCAGTATTTTCTTAGTTTTTTGCAATTCAATTTGTGCCATATCTGGCATGCCGTGCAGGCTCAAGACCAGTCGGTCTACCGAAATATGTTCTCGAGCTTCTGTGCCACACCACGACACGGAGCTCGCTGTTTTTGTCCTCAGTATGCATGGTCTCGGCCCAGGGAGAAAACTTTTGGGGAGATTCACCTCTGTGAGTTACCAGAAGTACTGAAGTTCATTATTTCTCTCTTTTCGGTCATGGCGTTCTTCCTTATGAATACCAAACGGACATTGAGAGATTTTTTCCTTCCTTAATACCTCAACCCTTGAATTCTGGTTCCCTGCTGCTCTCTCTGTGGAAATAACCCGAGCTGCTTTTACTAATTCATTAGAAAATTAACTTCTTAAGAGCTGAATTCACTCTACAGGAATAACATACAAATGTCACCACCGGAGACATTTTCTTATCCAAAATTTCCCATGCAGGTCAGCTATTTTCGAACTTTATATCTATAGCCTAACTTTTCTTCGAGTCAGCCAAAAAAGTGTAATATGTAAAACATCTTTTCACTATTCCCCGTGCAGCACAGCTGCCAACAACAGTACAACACATTCACAAGAGAGGCTACACAGTTTTATCGCAGTCGGTCCCTTGGGAGCGCAACATATCACCACTTCTGGGTGCTCATCATCCGGTCTCTGCTGCGAGCATGGCGCTGCTGCCGCTGAACTCTGCGCCAACACTTCGTTGATGGACATATTTCGTGGAACAAATTTTGATGGATGTTTTTGGAGATGAAGATAGGATGAATTGCTAAATATGATAATTGATGATTGGGAATTTAATATTGCACGTAATGATTCGTAAGGGAGTTCTGCTCGAACTACGTATATCAGTATCGATGCATGTATTCATAATCTATGTATTAATACGCTTAAAACTAAGTTCGCGTGTAACGCTCTCATCCGAGTTTGCGGTATCATGGATAACGAATTCCTGAGTGTCACATTAAAAGATTGTCTTTACATGTATTGATATGTTTGACATTTTATCAAAATATTATAGGTTAGGAATGGTTAGGTTAGGGTAGATTAGGTCCACGGGTCCTTCTAGTCGATATGAATTTTATGATGAATTTTTCAAGTGAAAAATTTCATGAAACGATTGTTTGAAACTAAGAACTGCCCGCCGATTACTGAATTCATCATCACAAAACTTTCTCTTTTTTAACCATGATCTAGCGTATATCTTTGGAGGATCAAATATAACCCATGCAAGTTAAAACTTGCGACTGAATTTCACTTCATGACATTTGAATTCTATTGTCTTTTTTAAAAGGGGACTGCATGCTAGGCAAACTAGACAGTGTTCCTTTAGTATCTGCGTCCCAATGCTTTAGAAAAAGTGTGCAATAGCCAGACCTACTACGTAAATTACTGGAGAGCTGACGGAATGTGAAGCTTAAATAGCCAGGCTAAGTTATTCGTTACGAGTAGGAGACCGAATTCTGAAAAACTAAAAAATGTTGCATCACGCTTTAAAAATTTTATTCGACTTTTCCAGTACGTGGTTAGCTCCTATTTTAAGACACGTCGCTTGGCATTGAGACATTTATCTGAAAAGTATTAGCTGTCACAGATCATTTTCTTAAAAATACTGGTGCCTCTCACCTATCTTGTCCGTCATGTACGGACTCCCACCCTGAACACGCACTTTGTTCGTTATGTAGAGACAATAAGTACTGGATCACTCACCGATACATCACTTCGACGGAAAGTACTCGAAATGACCCTCTAGCGTCCCTGTGAGTTTCTCTATACTTCTCTCCGGCCTCGTTGATGACGACCCATTCTGCGGACGATCCATCTGCCCTAGAAGGTCCCGGGGGCGCCGCTCGTTCTCCCACACAAGAGGTCGGCTCGCTGGTCCCATTACAGATGTTCAGGAAAAGCTTTGAGGAGAGACTCAGTCTATATTGCTGCTGCTGCCCCTCAGGAATACAGGAACTCTATGGCTCGTACGTTGAGATCCGTCTCAGTGTTATGAAGCGCTCGGCCGAGTCAAAATGACAACTTAACACGTTGCTTGCGATACGACCCATCGGGGTAAGTTTTTTTTAGCTGCGAAAAAACCCATCGATGGATCGTTCAAAATATTTCCTAACAATCTTTTTAAATGCAGGATTTTTAATGGACCCAGTTAATGTTTGGTATTCATAAAATTGCTAACGATTTTTTGACTCTAACTCAAAGTTGAATGTTGAACTTCAGTTTAACCCATCACAGTCAACGTGTTAATTTAAGAGGCTGCACTTTAGAGGACAACGCCACAGTCATGTCAGTCATGATGTAAAGTTAATGTCACTTCAAATTAGGAAGGAATTAAAAGTCATCTTTGAAGTAAATCGAAACTTACAGGATTTCTTTCTACGGATATGTTTGATGACACTACAGTAAAAAACAGCGGTTACGTGAACACATTTTCGAAGGAGTCAGTACACAATGACTCGAATGGAGTCATGACTTGAGTCCCTCGCAAGAAAGGGAAAAATTCGGGTTTCTTTGATCAAGGCATGTAATTTCTGTGAATGAAAACTTAGTTAAGTGGAACGATCTCCTGAGAACGTTTTACCGAAAAACTTATATTTTTTGAGTTGATGGTATAATTTTACCTTTGATCAAGATAAAAATGAATTATTACTGCGACAGAAATCCAATGAGGGCTATATGAATAATTTTACGAGAGTCTAAATAAACGAGGCAGCTCACTCGATTGTTCTGTCCGGCTTTCAGGGTCGCAGGAAGTTAAGGCCCGGTCCCGGGGACAGAAGTTAGGTCCCATCGGCACTTGTTCATTAGGGAAAGTCGTGTTTTCCACTCCAAATGCCAGCTGTACTCATCCCGTTCCTCGACCCTTCAACGCTTGAGAGGACTTAACCCTCTTTCGAAAATAGCCTCAATATATTGTGCTAAATTAGTTCCCTAATGTGTTCTTTGGAGTTCTGGCAGCTCCTTCTTCATCCTGTTATCGGTGACTGCCTGATGCCGGCGCCAGTTTAGTGATGGTGGTTGTGATGACGGTAATATGAGGACAAAAATTCCGACGTCAAAAAGGCTTAATGGTAATTTCTTCTGCCATCTGTTGATCACTTGTGCTTAGAGATGAACTTCAACACTGAATTGGAGAGTAGGAGGGAAGAACTTAGCAGTTATCAGCGTTGATAATATCAACCACCAGAGATTAACGTGAGGGTAACATTCTCGTATGCCACTGCTTCGTTCCGCTCCAGTCTCGCAAAAAGTACGATGGCAGGAACTTGTGTAGGCGTAAAACCATTAACTGCCTCTCACGAAGATAATAAGCGTGCACTGAGCTCCATGCAAACATGAAATGAAGACCACAAACAGGCAGCAATACCGGCGCCTCGCAAATGCTGAGCTCCAATGTTCATAGGCCGCAAATTGACCATTTACGGCAGCATTATCACGACAGCGCGGCATGCGGGCAGTGCGAGATCGCTCTATTACTTCCTTCAGTTGCAGCATTGAGGAACTAGATAACATTGTATAAGAATTTTATAGTGAATGAAGAAAAAGATTTTTGGTAAGAGGTGTGTGTAAAATGTAAAATGTTTTTGTGCGACGATCGCAAATCCCGATAGGTCTGATTTTGCTTAACAGATCGCCTCCACAGCCGCCTGCAACTGGACGTGGGCTTTTGTGAAGAAGAAACTTCAGCGAATAGAGCTTACTGAATTTGTGAGAGCATTAGTTCCTCCAACAGAAAATAACGTTATGCATATTTTGAAGGCAACTTGAAACTGAGCTAGACTAATTTTAGTATGAGAGTTAAACTCAGATGTCAAAAGTTAAAACTAGCCTTCCAAAACACCCTGTGTTCAACAATCTCGTGTACAACCGATGGGTCGTGGGTGTGTTTTATTCAAATGAGTTGGATGAGGCTCCAGAAGTCTCGGAATTATCCCGAGATAGAGCAGCTATTGGTCATGTTCAGCTCACGTGAGTCTGAACACTTTTCAAAAATCAGTAATCTACACCCAAGTTGGAGAAAATTTGTTCCGAATATTTTTTTTGACAAAAAATTTTTTTCTGATAATGAAGAAACAAAAATTAAGTGAAAACAAAATCAGGACAAAATTAAAAACGTTCTATTTAAATATTGCTGGAAACTTTTAAGAAAGCATATAGGCTTGTGATTGATTTCGCTTGGGCACTTTTTGAAATTCTATATTATGCCGTACAATTTTCAAGGCAAATTCAGCCCTGGACATTACACTAATGGATCAAGAGATCACCAATTCAAAAATGCATGATGGTTATTATTTTACGAACCTGACATTAAGGAATAATTTCAGTGTACTCGGTATTCATCCATACCTTTAAGCGAAGCCACATTATGTTATGGGAAAGCCAATGTTTAAATAAATGAACGATAAAAATTAATCGTTTTAGCGATTTATTGAAGCGGAAGCGATTAACAAAACTTAAAATATTTGGCATCCCAACCACACAACACTATAAGAAAAGAATAAATTTTGGAAAAAATTCATCAAATTGCAGCAATTTGTGTGCGCGGTGTGCTTCATTGCAGGTTTATTTTACCAGCCAGGCGCTGCAGCACGCCGAATTTAATTGGCAGTTAACTGATCTGAACTTTTTTCTGTTATTGTTACTGATCCTTTTTCAATGGAATATTGAAAAACAGTTAAAAGAACTCTATAGATGTAAAGCTAAAGCCGCGGCCTTTAGAATTCTCGGTGCGGGATATCAAAGGTGTCTGGTTACTACACGCAACCGATCGCTTGATTTCTTTGGTCGTGTGGCGGAGTTTTATCCTGAGGGAGTTCATTGTAATAATGAAATGTCAAAAAATTTGAATGTTAATTTTCGTTATTTCTTTTAGCCGAGGAGTTCTTTTAGCCCCAGGGTACTCTTGCACGAAATTGGACTTGCGAGCTAACTTACGGTAGCTTAGACAGGCTCACGTGCCACGTTCTGTGCGACGTGAGAAGCTTACTCAGTTCGAGCTGTGACGAGGCTTTGTTGTGATGTGTTCTGTCTCTGCAGTGCGTGTGTGTGTGTGTGTGTGTACATGTGTGGGTGTGTGGATGTGTGTGTGTATGTGTGTGTGTGTGTGTGGGGGAGGGGAAGGTTCTTAACACTTTAACCGCACTTGGTTAATCTGAAGTTTAATGTTCAACTCAAATTGACATGCAATTTTTGAAAAAAGCAAATGTTAACTGGATGGTGCCTTTATTAAGTTTTGATTAAGTATTTGTGGAAATTGAGTTTGTGACTACTGGTCGGCCAGCAGCGTTATGAAAATCCCCTCCGTGGCCACCGGTGGCTCACCTCGCAGTCAAAGTGTTAAGCTGGGGTGTCTAGAGCGTACGAATTTGTGACTGATGTTTACGAATAAACTGGGAGAATTTGTTTAAATCTTCACAAATGTCAAACATTTTTAGATTTATTTTGAACTCAAGTTATTATGAAGTGAATGTGTCATAAATAATTGGCGATATTTCATGCAAGGAAATGCTCTCTGTCTTTAATCAAAAGTTTTAAGGCTGTTTTTTGTATTTTACTCTTGTGAAAAGATCCATTATTATACATGATAAATTTGGTTCAGATTACTGCATCAGTATTATTACTCTGAAATGTGAAGTAATATCCTACCTGCAGCTGGAGGAAAACATGGGTAATAAAAATTATGAAATTTTAGAATGCATCAACAAAATAAGTCGGAAAGCGTACTCTTCAATTTGGTCAGTATTTGCGCCAACGAGAGTATTAAAGTAAGAGAGAGTTAAGTATTGAAGTATTGAAAAGAGTATTAGAGTACTTAGTTTATAAACTTCCAGAGCTACAGATAAGCTTAACTAAATTCTAATCGTAGTAGTCGTTTCCAGTGCGCATAACTAAATTCTAATCGTAGTTGTCGTTTCCAGTGCGCATAACTAAATTCTAATCGTAGTTGTCGTTTCCAGTGCGCATAACTAAATTCTAATCGTAGTTGTCGTTTCCAGTGCGCATAACTAAATTCTAATCGTAG
>JACJUY010000155.1:79116-93190 GCA_014220935.1 Platorchestia sp. MABIK
CTGCACACACAGTATTGAGAACAGTATAATGTGTACTGCACACACAGTATTGAGAACAGTATACTGTGTATTGCACACACAGTATTGAGAACAGTATACTGTGTACTGCACACACAGTATTGAGAACAGTATACAGTGTATTGCACACACAGTATTGAGAACAGTATACTGTGTACTGCACACACAGTATTGAGGCCTGAATCATGCTGTACTAGGGACAAATGCTGGACGATCAGTGATAGTTTTTTTTCACAGTCTCTCAAGCTTTGAGATTTCGCCAAAAAAATCAGCTACATCGATATCCATGACATTATGCCATCAACTGTACAGCTATGTTTTAATTTATTCAGTATTGAACCTTTGGATTACTCGCGACCAACGCGCGGGTCAAACTCTCACTTGGCGCGCCATTTGAACTCGTCCACTCATGTATGAACAGAAACATTTTAGCAAGTGTTAAAGATCATGCATGAACTACTAATTTATTCATTCAAGTTTTGAGTTTGAGACTTAATCTTGATTTCCATTACAGTAAGTGTCACATACCATACCACCATTAACAGGAATATCTTTCTCCTGTCGATTCCGTGGAACCCGAATAATCAGCGGAAGAACTGTTAATGAAATTAGACGATCTCTCACCACATTGTGTCGGAGAATGAAGCGTGCCGTCATGAATGTTGAAGACAAGTTGATGACTTTCCTGTTCATCATATCAGGGCTGTTGAAATTTCCGACGAAGAGGCTCAACAAGCGTCACCCTCTCTCTTCAGTAAAGAGCCACATCGGCCGACTTGTGTTCGACTTCATCAACTTCTTCAGCTTGTGTGTGATCCTCAAGCATGCGTACTACACCATCATCCACTATGGACTAGTATACATAACTGTGAACCCATCGCAAGCGGTGACGGCATTCTTGGCCTGTCTGGAAGATTTTCTGCTTATTTCAGCGAAAGCCATCATATACCTACGGTCACAAGCACTGTTCTCCTTTTTGAAAAGCCTAAGTGAAATTGAGAGAAATTCAGTTCAGCATGTGGTGGAAGGGAAAATTCATCATGTTGAATCTCCAGTGATGAAATCTTTATGCGAGAGAGGGCGTTTGCTGTTCACATTCCCGTTTCTGTTAAGCATAGCAAACGGGACTGCGGCTGCTGCTGCTTACTGTGTCATCGACCCTGATTTCTTCGGACGAACTAAAGTGGCGATGACGGCCTTGTATTCCATCAGCCTGATCCTGCTCCTAAAGCACATCTTCCAGAGGTTGAGGCGCGTCTTGGCAGTACGATCCGCAAAAGTTATTGAGAAATTGAAAAAACATGATGGAAAATGCAGCGATCGATGTCCAACTGATGAACTGCGGAGAACTTTGTATGAGGTGAGTTGATTGGATTTTACAAATTTGGCTCGCGAGAAAATGTCGTAAATTCTTATATTAACTGATCTGTACAATCATTAAGAAGGATAAAATGCATGGAGCAGTTGAAAGCATTGTCAGAATTTAATGAGAAAAATCCAAACTCAATACCCTCAGTATTGAACATTTTTTCAAGACAGTTGGTCAAAATCCAAACGAAAATACATACAACACCAAATGAATGACAGTAAAAATAATACAACTATTTTTTTACCTTCACACATGATAAAAAACTTCAAGAGAGTTAACGTTCGACGTCAAACTTTGCTAAGCCCTTACCGCGTTCATTCATTTCGTCTTGTTTGAATTGATATTGAAAATGAAAATAAAATTTGGAATTTATCAGCAAACACTACAACTTTGGTTATTCAAGTCCATTTTCATAGTAAATCGTAACATCGTCTCCCCAAGGCATTTAATTATCAAGAAGAAGAGGATATTCACACTTCCAGGGCGCAGAGACGCCACTATAATCTCGATGCATTTCACGACTGCGAGATGAGGGAGCCTGTCACGCGTGGTAAAAGTTGTGGCAGCTCCGCCTCACGTGACGCGACTGGCGTTAACGCTTTACGCAACTCTTGCTCTTCTGGCTCAGCTACGGGCGACTCTGAGACGCAGGGAGGAGTGTTAATAATGAAAATTCTCCTCTGAGGAGAAGGGAGGAGTGTTAATAATGAAAATTCGCCTCTGAGGAGAAGGGAGAGGTATAAATAATGAGTACATGCCTCTGAGGAGAAGGGAGAGGTATAAATAATGAGTACATGCCTCTGGGGAGAAGGGAGAGGTATAAATAATGAGTACATGCCTCTGGGGAGAAGGGAGAGGTACAAATAATGAGTACATGCCTCTGAGGAGAAGGGAGAGGTATAAATAATGAGTACATGCCTCTGAGGAGAAGGGAGAGATATAAATAATGAGTACATGCCTCTGAGGAGAAGGGAGAGGTATAAATAATGAGTACATGCCTCTGGGGAGAAGGGAGAGGTGTAAATAATGAGTACATGCGTCTGAGGAGAAGGGAGAGGTATAAATACTGAGTACATGCCTCTGGGGAGAAGGGAGAGGTATAAAAAATGAGTACATGCCTCTGGGGAGAAGGGAGAGGTACAAATAATGAGTACATGCCTCTGAGGAGAAGGGAGAGGTATAAATAATGAGTACATGCCTCTGGGGAGAAGGGAGAGGTGTAAATAATGAGTACATGCCTCTGAGGAGAAGGGAGAGGTATAAATAATGAGTACATGCCTCTGGGGAGAAGGGAGAGGTACAAATAATGAGTACATGCCTCTGAGGAGAAGGGAGAGGTATAAATAATGAGTACATGCGTCTGAGGAGAAGGGAGAGGTACAAATAATGAGTACATGCCTCTGGGGAGAAGGGAGAGGTACAAATAATGAGTACATGCCTCTGAGGAGAAGGGAGAGGTGTAAATAATGAGTACATGCGTCTGAGGAGAAGGGAGAGGTATAAATACTGAGTACATGCCTCTGAGGAGAAGGGAGAGGTATAAATACTGAGTACATGCCTCTGGGGAGAAGGGAGAGGTGTAAATAATGAGTACATGCCTCTGAGGAGAAGAGAGAGGTATAAATACTGAGTACATGCCTCTGGGGAGAAGCTTTCGTTTTCGCTGTTTTTTCTTTTGTACCTAGTGCAACAACATTGCAACGGCAATAAATTCTGATGCTATAAATATCATGGAATGCTGTGCCCTAAAGTAATTCAGGTTTGATACCACATCTTAAGTTCTTGCCCACGTAGAATTCCCTCAGCATATTGAGGCGTAGAACAGTCACAGTACTTCACAGTAATGCTTAATTCCCCTTTGATATTAAAAGTGAAAATTGAAAACTTTTTAATCTAACTTCACTATTTGTGTCAACTTACTTTACTGCTCTTTTGCAAGATTGAAGATCTTCAAGGAGAGCTTCTTGCAATTTTCGAGCTGCCGCTAGTGTTAATATTGGCGAGGATGTTCATCGACCTGATCACCAGGATCCGCTTGTGCGTGTCGTCTTCGTTGATTATCTTCCACCTGCTGCCTCGCATCGTGTTCTTCTCCTGCAACCTGGGCCTGCTGCTGGCCGCGCCTGACTGTCTCCTTCTCCAGGTGACTGCTTTGTAATTTTGACATTAATTTAATTTCATAAGAGAACTTAAACAAAGGAGAGACTCCTGCGTGACCACTCAGTAATTAATTTGATTTTGTGTGAGAACTTGAGCAAGGGGAAAGAGTCCGAGAGACAAAGGCATGACCATTTTGTAATTAATTTTATTTTGGGTGAAAACTTAAGGATGAGAGAGACTTAGGCATGGCCATTTCAAATGGGAGTTTGAGCAAGGGAAAGACTTAGGAATGACCATTTCAAATGAGAACTTAAGATAGAAAACAGTTTAGTTTCAATAAAGACGCTATAGAATACAGCGAGCCATTGTGTAGAGCAGGAGATACCTCGCACGACCGGCTGCGATAACTGTATATTCCTCTAAGTAAGGACATCATACTTTAAGTAAGGACATCATACTTATTTAATTATTTACATGTGTTTGGGCCTTTTCAAGCCTTCCTGTACTGTTAACAACCCATCCTTTACTCTTTTGATAAGAGGGATAACTTTTAGCGAAACGAAATCGGTTGGAAAAGGTATTACTTGTGCTGTACCGTAACACTTGAAATTTAAAACATTAAAGATTGGAAAGGCCTACTTATATATGTTGTATGTGTTTATACATACACATACATGTGTTTATACATATTCCTGCTATTTAGAACTATCGAGTAAGGAGGACAGCTCTTTCTCAATACCTATATTCATCAATACTAGATATTCATCAATTCATCAAGTAATTCAGAGGAAATGGCGCCCAATATTTTTATAAACGCTTCTTTAAATACTCCGTAGTAGCTTTTGACCCTGATGTTAGTGGGCATAGAATTTGAAGTAATAATTTCACGGAAATGTAAACCGTATTAAGATCAGATTTTCTGAAGGGAGTGCAAAATGACTACGGTTTTCAGCTTAATGATCGTGATGATCAACAAGGTACTAATCGTTCAATGTCTTTATCGCCTTCTCCCTTCAAATTTTTGTATGGGAAACGACACAGAAAAAACTTGTTGAGAAACTTGTTGGAGATATTGCAAATAATCCAGAAAGCCATGCATTGACGATTTATCAGATCGAAAGTCATACTGTTCATCATAAAGAAGTGGTTTTTGTTCCAAGTAAGTTTACACGTTCTCGAACATAATTTTTTCTGAATGTTTACAAAAATTTGCAGGCAGAAAGAACTTTTCACCACTACCACGAACTTGCAAAGCAGGCAGGTGCTTGAGAAGCAGCGCTCGGTACTAAGTAAATTATTAGCACTTTGACTGTGACGTGAGCCCCCGGTGATTCACGGAGGGAACTTTTATATTGCTGCTGACCGACCGGCAGTCAAAATCTCAATTTTCATAAATACATAATGGAAAGTGAGTGAAGGCACGATCCAGTTAATGTGTACTGTTTTCACCATCATTTCCCACAATTGTCTTTCAATTTGAAGTGATTATTAAACTTCAGTTTTACCTGCCGCAGTCAGTGTGTTAAGAGTGTACATGTGTGTGACCGCTGTGGTTCTTATTGCATTTACAGCGAGGGGAGATCGCACGGCAGCTGGAGGGGGGAAATGCTCCTCAGCCCACCGGCCCCGACCCTCAGAGCTGAGGTGAGCAAACTGGTGATACGAGGGAGACTGGACATGGAGTTATGAAATCTGTGTCGCTGGGAGCTGGAGCGATGAAATCTGTGTCGCTGAGAGCTGGAGCGATGAAATCTGTGTCGCTGAGAGCTGGAGCAATAAAATCTGTGTCGCTGGGAGCTGGAGCAATGAAATCTGTGTCGCTGAGAGCTGGAGCAATAAAATCTGTGTCGCTGGGAGCTGGAGCAATAAAATCTGTGTTGCTGGGAGCTGGAGCAATGAAATCTGTGTCGCTGGGAGCTGGAGCAATAAAGTCTGTGTCGCTGGGAGCTGGAGCAATAAAGTCTGTGTCGCTGGGAGCTGGAGCAATGAAATCTGTGTCGCTAGCAATTCGAGGGAAAGTAGGAGGTGGAGCAATGAAGCGAGTCAATGACTTTCTAAAAATTCATGATTTATCTCCAATAACTTGTCTCATCAATTTCTGTGAGCTAATTAATCAGGATTTAAGTGTTTTTACTTTCGTTCATGATATATAAATAAGGGATAAAATATTTTTCTTTACAAATTTAAGCCTAATAAAAATAGTTTTACAAAGTTTACAACAGTATTTTTTCTAAAATTTTAAAAGCACTACAAAGTAATACCTGAAACTCAGGCTGCTGCACATGAGTGTTGAGTTCCCAACTTTCATTTCAGTGTGCTCAGGACAGCTCACGCTGCATACAACATCGATCTTATCATAGTACCAAAAATCCTCGAAAGATAGTCTAATGCTCAATGAACTACCTGGGGCTTATAAAGCGAACGTAACCTTTCTTTGATTTTCTAAAATATTTCGGGCATTTTTTTCCGCATTACAAACGCCGGAACTCATAAATCAATTGACCACAAGTACAACTATGAGCTTCCATGAGGAAGCGACGTTGATGAAACCAATACTTTCAAATTCCTGATGTGAACTACTTCATCCGAACTATTTATGAATATTTTAACATCCTCGTCACAGTAATAAAAACTTGTGAGGTCATGAGATATGGCGGTCAGTTTGCGTAGACTTTCTGTCTCTTATATCGCTCGTTTGGCTGCCAGTAAAAATTTGTCCGGCAACCACTGGACCTGAACCATACTTGCTCAACCTCATACATTAATAAAAACTGGTGAGGTCATGAGATATGGCGGGCAGTTTGCGTAGACTTTCTGGATCACATTTCGCTCATTTCCAATTAAGTAAACATTTTTTCGACAGACGGAAGCTTTGCTGGCTCTGCTGCGCTCACACACCTCGTGCGACGTGATGGGGCTGTTCTCACTCGGTGGTCACTGCATCGTACCTGTGAGTTAATATTATTCTTTGGTGTCAGGCTTGTGGCCCCAACGGCCGAGTGGTAAGAGCGCGCCCTTCACGGGAAGTAGTCGGCAGTTCGAATCCCGGCGCTGCCCGGTGATTTTCCCCGTTTGGAAAGGGAGAACTCAGCCACAATTCCATACTCTACCCAGGTGTCGGAAATGGGTATCGGCTTAACCGGGGGTAACCGTCATTGCGTCTTGATGTTAGTTAAACGGCATTTGACAAACCAATGTACTAGATGATGTGTATCAGACTTGATTGGTTGGAATAAAGCATCCTTTGTGTGGTGTCAGGCCTTAACACGTTAAATGCAACGGGTTAAACTAAAGTTCAATATCCAACTAGTTTTAGTTTTTTTTTTGTTGATTTTACATATTTATTTTTCGAAAATAACGAACATTAAATCGATCACGCCTCCATTCAGTTCCCATTTTGTATTTATGAGAATTGAGCTTGTGACTGCTGGTCGGTCAGCAGCATTTTGAAAATCCCTTCCTTGGCCCCCGGTGGGCCCGCCGCTCTCAAAGGGTTACGCAACGTCAGCATCACCTGCCCAGTGAGCGTAAATTAGAGGCAGTGAAGTGATGTTCTCAACTTTGTGTCAAGGTGATAATGTCTCGCCCCTGGAGCTGCATGCGCAGATTTTACAGAAGTAAATAAAGCACCGTGTCAGGAATCTGCTGTTGATAGCGTTGATATGTATAATATCTGAGCGATGTGCAAACGCCAACCCTGGCGGACTGCCTATCCTTCCCCAACTGCTCACCACACATCACCACACTCCTTTCCCGTTGTTCATCATCGCAGATCTCCCACAGATTGTAGGCAGTAGATTTTGTGCCTCCATACGTGATATTCATGTGTGTTGATTTCTAAATGTCTTCCTTCCAGCATCTAAATTGTCTTGTCTTGTATTCCAGTAATTTCACATTGTCTTGTTTTTTAGCACGTGAATTATCTTGTCTTGTATTCCAGTAATTTCACATCGTCTTGTTTTCCAGTACCTGAACGCCATCATGACGTATTCCCTCATCCTGATGCAGTTTTCAGTATCTGGGGAGCAAATTTAGAACAGCTGCCTCGGCCCGTGAAGATCTTACCTGCACTCGAGCACTATGCTAACCCCAGTCGTTAGTGCTAGACCTGCTACTTTCATGAACCCACTTCATGAATTGCTTAAAAATTTTTATTCACATTTGAACAGTTTCGATTAAAAAATTTGAATTGAAAAGAGGTTTTCATTTTTTCCTCAAAGGAATGACTGTTGGTGGAACGTGATAAGAAATTCTTGTTTTCAGGAGTTAACTTTTCCAGGGGCGTTTCTCTGGCGTAAGCCTCTTGACTTAGATGGGAACTGATCGTGCAGGTGTCATCAATCTGGATTTATCGAGCGGCCAAAAACTCCCGCATCAAAACTCCTCGGCAAACTGACCGCCTTCACGCTAAAAATATTGCGAGAAAACAACGATAGAGGTTTGCCTGGCGTGAACCTCCCCATGATGATCTTCATGGGATGTCAATACCACAGGCAAGCTATCTTATGTCAGTGAGGGATTTGAGAAAAGAAAACGCGAAAGAAATTGGGAAAGTTAATTAGCTAGACGCCTTTACAGCTTCATTTTTTTTATTCTCATTCAAAATAAATAAATTCATGTGACCGAAATGAATAGATTTTCTTTTTTAGTTACTGCGAAGATTACTTCCAAATAGATGTATCATTTTGTCAGTTTATGCATTAATTTCGATGTACGTAAATTATCAACGTGAAACATATGTTGCTGTAAGTGACTGCGGCTAAATGTTTGATGGATAACGATCAAATTTCTTACGCTATCGTTATCGAATGTATGTCCGGAAAAAAATTCGTATACTTTTCAACTGCCCTTTCTTCATTACAGTTTTGCAGACCTTACTCGAAGAAATGGATAATGCGATAATATTTAGCGATGAACTGAGGAAATTCACCACAAGACAGCATAGTAAAATCACAAAAGCCGAATAGGAAAGGGTTCCATAAGATCAAGCAACGCTCTTAACCACGTCACCTGCTCTGCCTACTTACCGTAACTTTGCACCTGACGTAACCAAGCGCAAGGTATTGATACTTGAACCGTTCCAGAAAACCACATCAACCGACCAAAAACTTTTAAGGAATTTCTGAAAATATCTCATTGGTTTACAAATATTTCCCGAATTCTGTTTGATGAGATTACTGAAGCCATGGGAATTTTTTTTAAAAATTTGATTTGTTTCAGTAATCGAAGAATCGTGCTATTTATAGAGAAACTGGTACTAGTATTATAAATGTTACCTTTACAAGCTGTTAATAGTCATAAATGTTATTTGTACAAGCGTTCAAAGTATGCACACATTTCATGGTGGGTCTTGGACACATGAGAACACGATTGTTTGATCAAGGATCGGTCGTAAGAGATCTTAGCTTCAATATCGTAACAGTCCGGAGATCGATGCCAGGGAACAGCATAAGCCTTTAGTGCTTTGACAAACCTGCGTGCAACACATAAAAACTTCCTGTCGAATCTGTGAGACCGTCGAATGGAAACAACATTGAAACATACAGGAAACGATGCCGTCGCAATTTAAATTTTTATTCGAGCGAATATATGTTTATTTGAGTGAATTTTTATTTATTCGAACAAATATTTATTTGTAACAGAATAACTGATGTAATCCTGCAAGCTCGCGCGGAGAGCTTGGTCAGAATGATTGCGGAAATGAATTCTCATGAATTCCTATTCAGAGTTCCGTCAAAACACAACATAAATATTTGTGCCTGAATCATAATAAAAGCGAAGCCCTTTACGGTAATTATTTTTATTCGACATCTGAGGTAGCTGAGGCAGGCTAAAGTGATGGAAGTGTACCGCAGGTATTTCATTTGACAGAGTGGTATAAAGAAGCGCGCTGCCGCGTGTGGCAGAAATAGTGAGCTGTCATTTCAATCGAACGGCATTCGCTGTTTGGAACTTGAATTGAAGCAAACAGTTATTTATATTGTAGATAAATGGCCATAAATGTTAGGATTGAAATGAACATTGATATATATATGTAATTGAGACATGTCCAGAAATGTGTCTTCTCGTTGGCTGATGACGTCAATTGATGCATGAATCAGTTAATATTTCAGACGGGACCAAAGCTCGTAGAATACGGAAGGGTGAGGGCAAAAGTCAGTGCACCTTTATTGACTGCTGGAAAGACGAAACAAATGTTTCATACTTTTAGAAGCAAAAGAAAAAAGCTGAGCTGTGCGTGCTGTGGGTTATCATGTGAAAGTAGCTCACCTCTGTGTCTCATCGAACAAACGAGATGCGTACTGATTTAAAAAATTTAAACAATTAATTGATAATTGTTTCTTCTTAATTCTATGTCTGACGTCGAAGAACTTTCCTGTATTCTGAACAACTGTGTTTTGAGGTAGAAAATTATTTAGTTAATTGTAGAATCAAATCTAGCTTATGTAACCTTAGGAATACATTGCCCTTAATCATTTATTTCGACAAGTGACATGGGTTTTGTGATCCTCATGTGTATGTGGCATATAAGAAGAACCATTACTCTAAGATATTTTAAAAATCAAAGATGTGTTTTTTCGTTTCATCTATATTGGAAATAAAGGGCTTTTTTCTTTTTATTCTTTTTTCAGAGCTCTCGGAACTCCAAAGGATCCGCCGTAGCGTAAAGCCTCATGAAGTAGATGCATTAACAGGAACTCATACCATAAGAAGATGTATATTTAAGCAAGGTGGATGAGCCTGCAGCATTTATTGAATTGAGACAGAGCTGATCACAATTCTTTGAAATCGACTCAGCTGCAGGTGAGCTAAAGCCTCACGCATGGTAATTGGAGTGAACTTTGTAGCGGGGGAACACGGTAGTTACTATGAGCTGTGTTGATAGGTAGCACCATTTACTAGTACTCATACAGCTGGTTAGTGCTAGTTGTAATGAATTTTGTTCGCAATTATTTCTAACTTGTGCAATGCCCGTTTGAAACATTTATTTTCGCATTATCAAATGAAATTATCGAAGCATCATGATGAATTTCAACAGAAAAGGTCAAAAGAAAATTAAATTTTGTAAAAACAAATCGATTGCGTATTCTGGATACCACAATGCAAGAGAAAGGGAATTGGAACCACATAATGCAAGAGAAAGGGAAAGCCCCAGGAAAATAATGCAATAGAATGATTTCTTGTATTTCTTAAGCTTCATCCTTGTTGCTATCAAAGCTTTCGATTAGAGGAGTGTGACATACGGAGAGACAGACGCGATTCTTATTATAGTGCAGATTACAACAAGGGTGGCAGATAATTAGCTCTACTTGTGACTAAGAATGCAGCTAATCAACACTATTTACTGCAAGTGTTGCAGCTGGTAGACATAAGGTAAGAGTTTCTACAGCTGGTAACTCTAGTTTAATTTTATATTAACTAGTGCAATGCCCGTTAATATGCGGTTAATACAACATCTTTGGTTTTTGAGAGAGAAACTGATCTAATTGTTCCGCATCGATCTGAAGAATTTCATTCCTTCTTTCTTGAGTTTTTAAATTCTCTCGTTCCACTCGATGATGTTCAGCATCATGCCGAAGAATTTCCTCGCTTATTTCATGTGTTAAGCTCTCTCTAGCTACTCGATGCTGCTCTGCATTATTTCGTAGAATTTACAAACGCCGTTCAAGGGTCAATTTAGGGGGACGGTCTGGGGGAGACAATAAGTCCGTCGGTTCTCGACGGATTTTTCTAAGATTTTCACATTAGGTGTAAAATGATGCGGCCTTTCTTTTTGAACTCGTGTGTTTTTCTCGTAAACTAAAAAAAATTTTTTTTTTCCAAAAAAAACGAAAAGTGGGTGTTGCGGAAAAATGTCCATCGCCCACAATTTTAAAGTTACAGAACTGGATAAAAGTTTTCTAGGTAGCTAATTGTCTTGTCTTGAGATCCGTTGGTAAGGTTTTTCGAAAATTTGATTTTTTGAATTATTAGAAATTTTTTCCCCAAAATCGACAATTTTTTTCATTTTTTCAAATTGAACTGGTTATAATTTTCAACATGATTTGAAATTCAAAAAACTGTACCAGCGCTTCTCTAGGATATTTCAATCGCTATCGATTGATATGTCTGCCATTCCTGTCCCTTCAAAACTGTGGGAGATGGGTCTCTTCAAAGATCAAGAAGTTAAGTTTTCAGGAGAGCCATTTTTCTAATTTTTTTTTTCGTTTTATTTCTGAACGAATCATTTTTTATATAAATTTTACAGCTACTGTACATCTTCTTAAGCTCTATCGATTGGTATGTTAGCCATTACTGTACCTTCAAAACTGTGGGAAAGGATTCAGATCTAAAAACAGAGAATGCAAATTTCAGAACACCAGTCTTTTAAAAAAAACATTTTTTTCTTAATTACAATAAAAACAATTTCTTTTTTAACTCTTTCGCTTAGTAGCTCTTTTTGAGCCCTTTCGAATGATATATTTGCCATTCTTGTGCCTTTAAAACTGCGGGAGGCGATTATATGTTTACACAGCAGCTAATTAGCTGATGACTCAGAGCAGCCGGACTCAAAACAAACACTCAGTTACATCATCATAATTAACACTGAGAGTTTGAATGTTTTGTTTGAGTACTAAGGGATTTCAAGCAAGGTCATGAATGAACTCTCTTGCTATTCACGTTGAGGAACGCCCAAAACTGATTCGTAATTAGGGAGGAGAGGAGGAAATCACTCATACACTGGCGAGTCAAGGTCACGTTACTGCGCATCTTCTACTCCGTCTAGGAGACGAACCAATGTACGCACTTGAGAGCAAATTATACCGTTGGATGCGCAAGAAAATTTTCTATAAGACGAGTTTATAAAACCGAAAACCTACCACTGTCCAAATTTGACCCAGACCGTCCCCTTAACTCTATGGCTTCTTGTTGGCGAGCAGCATTTGCTTCGTCTTGCCATTTCGCGTTGTTCATCCGATCGTCTTCGGCGTTTTTCTTACTGTCGAAGTCTTGCTTACTTCTCTCTTGCGGTTGGACACATTTTTATACATGGTGGCCTGTTTTGCCGGAATTGCATTCTGAAATGTCATCTATTATCTCTGCGAAGCTTTTCAAGAAAATCACAATTTCTTGAAAAGCTTCGCAGAGATAATAGATGACATTTCAGAATGCATTTACTCAAGTTCCAAAATCAAGTCTTATACTAAGTGGTAGCCAGGTTACTGGTCAAACGAATTAAAAACATTTTTTTCGCATTATTGATTAAAAATATCAAAGCAACATGATGAATTTCAACAGAGAAAGCTCTGAATAAAATTTTTATTTGTATAAATAAGCCGATTCCGAATTCTGGATACCATAATGCAAACGAAAGGAAATTGAATCGCCAAGGAAAAAAAAGCAATAGGGTAATGTCTTGTTTTTCTTAAGCTTTATCCTTGTTGCTATCAAAGCTATCGATTAGAAGAGGGAGTCACACGGACGGACGGACGCGGCTCCTTTTATAATAGTGATAAAACATAACAAACAATTTTATTTATACTACTATCCCGTTCAGAATTGCTTTAAAGTTATTTCGAGTAAATATTTTCTCAAAAATTGTCCAAATTTTCTTACGTTGTGTATTTATTAAACATTGGGAACATTTTATCAAGAAAACTTTGCTCCGACGGTGTTATGCGCGCAGAGAATTTTTTATAATTGATCAAACTCGCCCCAGGAAGTGACATCCACCTGGCGGCCGTCTTCTGAACTCGTGACGGCCGACCGCTAGCTTGTGAATAACTCGCAACTTTGAACATTTCTGAAATTAATCTGCTACTCCATCCATTTTTCTGATTAAAAATTTAGCAGGCAAAAGCTGAGCGTTTCCAACAAAATTGGTATTTTGAGGCAAAGTTATGCCGTTCTTTCAATAAATTCACGTCTGCCTTTCATTCGCCTCTCACCTGTTTCTCACCCGCCAACCCTCTCGCTTTTACTACCCCTCTCTCGTCACCCTCTTCTTCCCCCCTCAACCCTTTCCCTCTCACCCCACACTCCCCTCCCCGAGCAAATGCCCCGAACGTGATCGCTGATTGGGATTCCGAGGTCAACAAAGCTGGAGATAAATGCCGGACTCAAGTTTTTGCGGTCGGGTTTTGCGTTCGGGTCCCACTGAGAGAAAAGAATTTCGGGTCAGCAAACTTTGCTTGGCGGGACTCGCTGGAAAGAGCCCGTGGAATGCAGGGCTGCTCAACACAAACAGGATTAAAGGAAACCTGCCGGCGATGATCCAAGTTCGTTTTTTTTTCGTTTCTGAGCAAAATTGAGTTCCGGTTCTGCAAACCATCGCTGCATGTACATTCTATCAGGCACGTGTAAACTTCATCATAGTCTCCTTTTTATCTTGTGCCGCCCTTCGTGTATTCGTGTACCGAGCCACATAAAAGCGCTTGTCGTGTATGAGTAATCGCACTTAGATCGAGCATGTCATTGGTTATTTTCATCACCTCTTCTTGGTCTTTGTGAGGTATGCGGTAAGGAGCTAAATTTAGTACCGGTGCATCCGGCTTTAACTGAATTCGATGCTTCAAAATATTCGTAACTCCTATATTTTCGCCTTCA
>JACJUY010000155.1:93670-110977 GCA_014220935.1 Platorchestia sp. MABIK
GGCTTAACTTCATCGCTCAAATTTTTAACCTGCCTGTAACTTATCAGACATTTTTCTGAGCCACTATCGAGCAGAGCGAAGTGTACTTAACAAGTGTTGAAACTGCACTTAGAGATGCTAATGATGTGGAAGTAAGTTCTGTCGCGGTTTCAGATACGACGAAAGTTGTCTTGGCAGGTGGTGGAAGGAATGCCATGGTAGCCAATAGAAAACTTGAATTGAATGCTGATACTCGTGGCGGAGGTGAAACTCTTGTTGATACTTTGCGTTGGTGTACTTAAACTTTTAGCTTTGCTTTTATTGGTTTATACTAGTGCCATAGTGTTGTGTTTTTTTTCTGTGACGGACGGTGCTATCTGCTTTTTGATTAGAGTTGTTTTTGGAAATGTTCAAACCTAAAAAATTTCGGTTATATTTTTTTTCTCGGCCTAACAAATTTTCGTATGAGGGGGAGGTATGTGCCGCCCTTCGTGTATTCGTGTACCGAGCCACATTAAAGCGCTTGTCGTGTATGAGTAATTGCACTTAGATCGAGCTCTTCCCGCTGGTAGCACCGGCCCTAAGCAAGCTTCGACGTCCAGTAAACCACTCGAAACGTTGCCGTCTTCCTTATCCTACCGGACACAACGGAGCCCCAGCGAAAGGGCTCACATTGGTGGCCAGTATTGGTGGCTCACAATCTTGAACAGGGCCTACTGGTCGCCTTAGAATTAAATTATTATGAATTGGAGCATGGAATACTTTTGTTAAACAAAAATGAAGTTTTCCTTCATTTATATTGGATTCAAAATGAAGTACCAATATGATTCTGATCCATCGTACGCTTAATAGAGCACGAAGGCATTACACCAGTAACGCATGAAGCGCAAACAGTGCATGCAGCGCATGAAGCGCATGAAACGCACGAAGAGTATGGAGCGCATGCTGCGCATGAAACGCACGAAGAGCATGAATTCGTTGCCATTCTGAATTTAAGTTTTGCGTCATGAACTTTATCGATAAAATAAATTTCGCTTCATAAATTTAAGAAAAGTTAAGTGCGGCCAGGTCAAGAGCACTATGTTCAATATAATTATCAAGCCTTAAAATACCTCACAATCGCACTGGGGATAGGATGCCCTAAAACTCGCTGAACTTATTCGGGCCCACAAGAAGTACCTATATTCAAATGCGTCCTCTGTAATAACATTCAAAAACAATCAAATTGATTTATTCTATGCGGTAGATAAATTGTTTAAAAGTTTGAACAGCGTTCAGCGTGAGAAAACTCGGAGGTTTGATGCCCGCATTACACGAGAGTAAAGCTTGACTCGAGTCACTTGCGTCCATTGTTATAACTTTCAAAAAAAATCAAATTGATTCATCTCTTGTGGTAGATGAATTGTTTAAATAATTTTAATGTTTCTACTGCGTTTAGCATGAGAAAATTCCGAGTATTAATGTTCTCTATTACCCGATAATCAAACCTGACTCGAGTCAGATCCGCCCTCACGCCACGTTGGCGGCTCCAGTCCACTGTAGCAATACAACAATCCACTGCAAGGAACGTACGTAATGTCTCAGAAGGGCTATCAGTTTTGCAAATATCCTAGGAAAAATATGCCCGCATTAATTATTTTTTAGAGAGAATAGGAATAATTAATGAAAGGCTTACCAAGAAACTTCAGTCAAATATGCATGCGCGAGCATAGTTACAGTTGTGAATCAGCAGCATATATAATACACTTAAATTAATCTGATAAATTGGAAACTCTTGCACAAGATAAAAAATTGACGGTATCGATGCACTGTGGCAGTTGCGTTCGACAACACCAAACTTCAGACAAAGTTCATGCACTGCCAAACGTACAGCCCTGGAAGCTTGCAACCCAATTTCGTCGTAGAATTTCTCCAGGCGTTTTGGTGGCAGCGAAGAAGTACAGAAAGACTGGCCCTGCCTTCCAGCCTGAAAAGAGAGCGAGAGGTGGTCGCTATCTCCGTAGCAGGCACTCAACATCGGCCAACTTGCGCAGGCTGTTGGGTGTAGTGAATACTAAGTTAGTCCCTCACACTCGCCTCAATCCATAGACAGATTTTTGACAACTACTGTCTTGAATACTCTGGTGAACAACCTTGAACTGGTGCGTTATCTGTAAAAGATAAGCCAGGCTGCAGGTTGGGGCGTGCAGTTAACAATAAGAGCACACGGACGTAGTCGCTCAGACTTACCTCAAGTCCAAGGCACCATAGACGGATTTTTGACTGCTTCTGTTGTGAATACTCTTGTGAACCGTGTTGAACTAGTGCGTTAGCTACAAATGATAAACTCGTGGCAATTGCTGTCATTCTCAGTAACAAATAAAGAGGGCTGAGGTGTTGCCTTAAAAACCTTAAAAAAGCGTGGTGAAAGGATACCTTGAAACCCTGGTTTTAAGGTATCCTTTCAAAACCCTGGTAGGGTATTTTGCGTACATAAATGTGACTAATGCATGAAGGTACATTTATGCACACTTACGGATACCAACACCATTGACTAACATAGCTTCGAGCCACAGAAGCCCACAAGGTATATATAAAAATATTCCTTGTGGGCTTCTGTGGCTCGAAGCTATGTTAGTCAATGGTGTTGGTATCCGTAAGTGTGTATTAATGTACCTTCATGCATTTAGTCACATTTATGTACGCACAAATATTTATAGGCATGAGTCTATGTACGTAAATATGTTTAAAAATGAGTGAAAATTCTACCTCCGAGTACGGAAATTTATCCCCCCTCGAGAACGTTTTAACAACCATCACACTGACACAAAAAGTTCTCTCCCACAATAACTTGAAATTTCCTTCTAGCAAATATTTCATGAAGCGAGAATAGAACGTAGAAGCTTCTCCTCCCGGTATCACACCTACTTTCGAACATAAAAGGAATATGAGAATATCGACATTGAAGAAATGGTGTGAAGTATCAGCTTCCACCATAGATGTCGCAATTTTCTTGCCATATCTTCAGCAAAGATGATGGTACAAGTATCACTATTCTCATTGGAATTCTTGAACGTTTTTTTTTTAAATTAATCGCTCTTGCACTCGATCACAAAGAAGGTAAACGCAAAAGCTTCTTATTTATTTCTTACCCAAGAAAAGAAAAGAGCTTCCGAGTCCTCGCGCTTTGGCAGAGGATGGGAAAATTCATCCCACATATATTGGCCCACACATCAAAGAAGATATTTATGTTCATTTAGAAACATCGAGGCTGCGAAGCCCCACTGGTAACACTGTGATAAAAAGATATCACTTCAAATTCTGTTCACCAGGTACGAGTCCCAGAAACAACACTGAAATATCTCCGATCAGTCTTATTCCACACCAATTTGAATACATTTTATGTTTCGAAGCTCTAGATAGCAAACAGTTGTTGATTTAAGTTCGAAAACTACGTGGCTCACCGAGTATACTTTGTGGTCAGGGTGAAGCGTTAGAGGCCAATGCTTGAGTCCACAAAAATGTTTCCAATTAATTTTTCCTGCTTATTTAAAGGGAAGTTTTTCCTCAACCCACGTGACATGAGACGGTGAGTCCGTCACTTCCTTGAAAAGTTGTCTCGAACACCATAAATTATTTAGCCTGATTTTTATAACACAAAACGTGTCATTAATTCCCGTATTTTGTGCCAAGGCTTCATTTCTACTCCGCGTCTCACGAGTCGAAGTTTTCATAACGCAATTTTCACCGGGACTAAATTTTAGAATGATTTAATGAATATTATTTAGTACAACTCCAAATATTTTACAAGGCTTCGTGTTCACGTACATCCGCATATTGGGAACGATTTTTGGAAAAAATTTTTCTTTCAAAAACTAATTTTAAAAAATTCGTTAAATAGACTTTTAGTAAAAAATTGGTGTAATCCAAACCTCGGCATGTTTCGCAGAAGCGTTGTGAAAGAAAAGAAGTTTGAACATCCCCTGCTATTCATGGACGATGCTCAGGAAACTGTCTTTATTTTGTTGTAAAAACGAGCTATCAAAAAGCTCCATCACGTTAAAGATTTTGTCCTGGAATATTTCAGCTCGAAAATGCAGAAAAAAACATCTCTGGTGCTATGTTCTTTGTTAAAACACACATGTTAAAAAATTAATCACGAATTTATCTATGTGTGCGTGTGAAGCTTAAAAATGGTACATGGGCACACAAAATTACGAAATAAAATGCACCAATACTATTCTGCTTAGCAGCAGAGAGAATATATATACATGAGAGCAATCAAACATCTCTGGAAATCACGCATGAACTGCAGCAGTCAACAGCGACTATTGCTATCTAGGCCAGTCAAAAAGAGCGAGACAAAAGTCCTAGAGGGTAAGAACTTAATTATTCATTTCCACAAAAAACTTTCATGAAAATTCACGGCATATACAAACAATTCCAAAAAATCTCATAATCTGAACACTCAACAAAAAGCAGGATGGTTCGCTGGTTTAGGCCTTGCCAATCTCGTAAGTAGAGACTGGGAACAAGAGAGCCACGCGTCAGCTGAGTTGTTGCTCTGCCGGAGGCATCAGAGTGGAGCATTCGGAGGCCCAGAACTCCTCGGATGAGAAAGTTTGAAGGTCCTGCCCCTTGTTGATTGATTACCTTTCTCTTTCCTTCGGTGCACATCGAAAGCATTCTCGCGAACTTTCAGGGGAAAGCTTGTATTTGAAGCATTGAATTGTGGTGGTTCTTATATTGGATGGTTTGCCGATATCGTACTTAAATGTAAAAAATATTAGAACGCTTCCTCTGTTTCTAGACGTTTTGCTAGATCCACATTTCTTGTCTAGTCATCATGCGGCCAACTTTCATTAAATCGCCTCACTACGAGGTCTCTCAAGTAAACTTTCTAAATCATTTTCTATATATAACAAAACTTGTCGACTCATTCATTTTAGTATCCATAAAATGCAAGTTAAAAAATACGTGGAGTGTAATGGGTTTTACCATTAACTTTTGTTTAATTATCATCGTTACTGGAATGATGAACTCATTAATAATATTTTTCTGAGTGACCATCGCTCCTGGAATTTGGCTGCTCCTCTCCAAATTCTTGAAGCTCTCCTACACAATGAGATAGGATTAAATTTTACTTTGAATTCAATAAATTTCATCTTTTCTATCTATGGGTATTACGATACCCATGTGTGAATCCCAACTAAGGATTTCAATGTTAAGAAATTTTAAATTCCAATGTTATGCATTTCATATATCAACTTTATTGAAAATAAACTGTTATTTTCTTGATTTTTGATGTTTCACTTTCATTATTTACTGTTGGTGCTTACCAACGTCAGTCAAAATAAGGCAGCACTCAGAATAAATATTTCACACTTCACTGTAAGCTTCATGTGAAATTAACGACAAAATAGCAAGCATTTCCGATGCTTTAAAGTTAACGTAAATCTGCGACAAAATAGAACGTGTTTCATCAAATGGGCTGCGCTACACTTTTCGATATTAATATTTTACGTCCGAGGCTACAATTAAAATACACGTGCATCAAATGCTCGCAACGGCTTCACTGATCCCTCTCGTGAATTCTTCAAGTTCCTTATAGTTCTAAAAATTATAATAATAATTCATTATCATAATATAGATGTTCTCAAATAAATTAGATGAATAATGTAATTAATATCAATATTCCCATGAAATTAAAATAAAAATTTCACTCACATCTCTAGGCTGCACTCGAAGAAGACCTGAGAAGGCGGACTCGAGGGACTACTGCACAATTCAATATGTTCACGGCAGCATCTGGGATTTCATCCACCAGTGCAGAAGCTATACTAAAATCACTGAAAAATCACTTCTATCACTTTTCGGCAAAAATCGCCGATGTTTCGGCGAAAAAGTTGAACTAGCATAGCCTGACAGTGTAAATAATTTGTTGTTATTTGTTTCGTGCGACTGATGCCAGCGGCACTCCAATCTATGGACAGTTGCCTGTGAATCTTCCATTACTTGAATCTTCCATTACTTGAATCTTCCATTACTTGAATCTTCCATTACTTGAATCTTCCATTACTTGAATCTTCCATTACTTGAATCTTCCATTACTTGAATCTTCCATTACTTGAATCTTCCATTACTTGAAAAATTGCATTTTCCCACTCAAACTAGGTAATTTTCTGATAAATACAGCACAGTGATGAGAAAGAAAATGGTTGGGTGTTCTGAAGACAGTCCTCAAAATTTAGGACAGCTTTACGTGTTTTCGGCCGAGGATGCTGAGGAAGTTACTAGAGTGAAAGGAATAATGAAATTTAAATTGAAAATGAAGGAATTCAGGATAATTCTTCACCACTCGAAAATTGCGGCAGTAAAACGAAGGGGTTGGTCATAAAACCTGCTGTCATCACTACTCTACCCTTCTTTTAACCACACAATATAATCCTAATTACCAGAACTTGCAGAAAAGTGTGTTCAAGTGTTTCAAACAACGCTAAGATATTTTTCTCAGGGACTGCAAAAAAAATTGTCACATTTAGTTCTCATATAAAAACTCAAAAAATGTATCTTTTGAAAATTAAAATGATTGAAAGCATTCACAAAACACGATTAGGTAAATCACCATCTATCAATTAAAATTAACCCATGCAATCGACGACATATTACATCAAGCACCGCTTTATTTTGATGAGCGTCAAAAGAAAATAGGAGCAAAGGCTGACAAATGATATCGACTCATAAGTCCTTTGTTTTTCTCAGTTTTTAAACTTGAACAAAAATGCCTCTTGTTCTAAAAATTTCCTAGTTGGAAACGAAACACAATTTTTTCACTGCCGAGTTTCCTCCTCAGCAAAAGGCCATACAGGTAACCTGCATGAAAAACGCGTACTACATAACAAAATCGTCATTCTATTTTAAAAAGTTTTTTGAAGCGAATATATGCCCACGTAGTCCCATGTGTATCTTTTATTCAAATGCATCAATGTTGTTTCGTATTTCATTCCAGATAATTTTTCAGCGACGAGAGTGCAAATGCGCGTTAGAGGATTAGAGATTATTTGATTATTAGTTAGTTTAAGCCTCCCTATCCGCTACAAAGGCGATCCAAAGAGAGGAAGGAGGAAGGCACCATTTAGTATGGAGTTTAGGGAACGTGGAATCTACGCAGAAAGGGCATAGAAACAGTAAGATGAGAAAGAAGTTTATGAAACAAGATCAAAGTTGAAGAAGAAAGTAGTAGGTGCTGAAAAAACAGGACAGCAGTGAACCGAAAAAAGATGGTCCGTAACAGAACAAAAACCTATTTTATTTCAACAAAAAGGAAGCCTACCTTACCCTTAGCTCGGGCCCTCACATAGTCCCCCTGGGAGCGCTAATTCCCATAGATACGACAGTTGTATCCCCCTGAGGGGATGCGCGTTAGAGGATCGTGCAGTATTTGCTCAGTAGGAAGCAATGAAACACTCATTGGGAGTTCATTTGCAGTGCGCTTGTGTTTTTTGAGAGTTGGATCACGGTGTTCATCATGGCATTCGATCACCCAGTTCAGTAGTCTCTCGTTCTGTCCTCCGACGACTACGTTCTATGTAGTGGTACTAAATAGTGAGATAGGCTTATCAGTGTCGCATTTGAAGGAAAGATTGCTTACTCATCCTACGCAGCCTACGCTTCGAATGAACGTCATTGCTTTCAATATTGAGAATTAGTCATTGCTAGCCCTTGCTAGCAATTAATTGCTTATCTTTCTCTGATGAAGATCTCAATGCCTACATCTTTCGCTCATAGAAATTTTATTGGCTACAGCTTTTGCTGATCAAAATCTCAATATCTTTCGTTTATGGCAATCTCATTGTCAACATATTCCTACCGTTCGTGTCAACGCAAAACACCTCCTACGTATCTTGCCTAGGTTGCCTGATATGTTGTCTGTCAGTATCATGCAATATTTTGGCCTGGTTTGCATCTCCCCCGTTAAATGGATTTAATTGTTCATCAAAACCTTTGCTTTTCACTTCAATGTAAAATTCCTTGACGGCAAAAATGCAAATTAAGTCTTAAAATTCATTACAAAAAGAAGTACCCGGCTATTTCGCCGTGACCCGCATTTCACTGAGTCAATAGTATGAACATGACATTAAAATCATGGGTTATTTAAAAATAAATAAATTTGTCTATGAAAATTTGTGAAGATCCAGATGTTGAAAATTAAATCGGTAATATAGGCTGTGGCCTAGCTAAGCTAGTCACACACCGTGAATTCTCCGACGAAACAGAGTGCAACACCATTTTATTCTAACATAATGATGTGATTAACCTACCTCATCTATCATTAATAAATAACCTTTTTATGAGACCCGTAGACAATTATCTATATACTGTATACATACATGTTATAATTTGTGTGTAAAAATATTCGTATATTTGGGAAACAGGCCTTCTTTTATACATGTTTGGTTTAAAACTAATGCCGAAATTTGTTGGTGCAACTTTTTTTATTTAACTTTTCGATATTTCTAAAATTACCAATGGTTTCGGGATCTAAACGTTCAAACAGATTACAAATCGTCAAATTTAAAAGGTATTGTCGCGACGTGTTAAAAGTGACTATATGTACAGATATAGATGTACATTTTACCCTAACAAACTTGAGCAAAAAGTGTACTTTTTTTAGCTTTTTCGTAAAGTGAATTCCTGGAGATATTTATTTTGTCCGAGCAAACTTCGACAAAACGTGTTATTTTTTAGCTTTTCCAGAAAATGAATTCGTGGATTCATTGGTCCACCGTAGCTCCAGGCTTTCATGCAGAAACGGGGAGTGTTCGCCCATCTCGGGTCGAATGGTCCGAAAAATCCAGCATTTTTCTACCTCATTTGTCGCGTCTCTGTGGCCGTAATAGCGTGGCTGCATCAGGTCCTGCCCTTCGCTCTCAGGAGCTGCGGTCAGGAAATATTAAGTGTTGTAGTAAACTACATAAGCAAGTTTCCGAACTTTATTTTTGTCAAGCATCGGATTTTGTAGCAAAGCTTGACACAAAAGTTTCTTCGAAATTTATTTTCGGAAATCGGCGGAAACGAGAAATCAGGTTCGTGTAAACGAGCTGCCAAAAAGACTCTTCGAAGTAAATTTTTTGCCTAGTTTCGCAAAAAATCTAGTGTTTGAATGATATACAGTTTGGAAACTTGCTTGTGTAGTTTAAAACAGCATTTAATTACACGTCATGAGGTAGGCCTATATTGCAATTCAAGAAGGATGCATTTAATTTACAATCAATTACCCTGGAAAGTTTGAAAGCGAATTCAATCATTGTTCTAGCCACCACAATTAACTGAACTCGTCGAGAAAAAGAGATCAGGAGAAAAGGAAACAAGTGTGTGCGCAATGACTTAGTCGCCTGAATTTCCAAAGAACTAATGCAGATGAATTTCATTTTCATGCTCAATGCAACGTACAACAAAAGTGTCGGTGAAGCTCAGCTCTCGTCACGTCAACATTTTTTCTTGGGAAGAAAGAAATAAAATAAAAGAATGGCGGTCATGTTTCTCAATACCCGCAGGGAAACCATTTCATCAAAAAAGAATATCACTTCCAGAATAAGAGGAATCGCTGTTCACTTCTAAGAAGGTTTCGCTTAATTAACACGTTCACTGCGATGGGTTAAACTGAAGTTCAATATTCAACTCAACTTTAAAGCAAAATGTGATTAACATATTAATTAACACCAAAATATCAACTGGGTCCATTCAATACCATTAATTTAAAAAAGATCGTTAGAATTTTTCAAACGACCCACCGTTCTTAAGCTTTTCCTGCTGCGAAACGACCCATCGATGGGTCGTTTGAAAAAATTGTAACCATCTTAGAAAATGAACGGTTTTTAATGTACCCAGTTAATGTTGAGAATTTTAAAATTTTTTAACAACTTTTGAATTTTAATTTGAGTTGAATACTGAACTCCAGGTTAATTAACCCATCGCAGTCAAAATGTTAAGTTCAAATTGTGTGCAGTGTTGACCAATCCGCAACACTGACGGTACCATGTACGTTGCACACGCCACACTGAACGGTTAATGACGATCGATGTGCAGTCCGAATCAAACACTGTCACCATCACTCGTTCTCTGATTACTAGAAGTTTCACGATAGGTCGTCACTAATTATTAACGTTTCCATCATTTGTATTCGAAGAAATCAGGAAGTTTGAACTCCATAGGAGTATTTTTCTTATTCGATGAACATTATCTAGATTTTCTCCTTGTATTTAAAACTAAATAACTGCTTGAGTCTGTCACATCAGCGATAGGCACTAATTTTCGTGACTCGGAAAGGTAAAAGAAAAAGAGTTGCGAGACCTAACCTGACAGAAGGTATAAATTCAAGATCGAGACGCTGCTGGGATGAATAATCAAGATCGCGAGGCGCTGCTGGAACGGATAATCACAGGGAAATGCCTGCAGCAATGGGCGCTGGTCTCAGAAGATCAGCATCACACAAAGGCCGTCCAGCTTCAGAGCTGAGCTCTCGGCTCCTGCGTTCAGCAGACGGGAATTTATGCGAGATCCAGTTCATACGCGGAACTGAAGTGCGGACTCAGGATGATCCTCCATTAATTATTATTACGATCTTTTCGACGGCTGAGAAATGCGGAATGGTTATGGGTATTTTGTATCACTGATGCTGTGATGTATTTGTTCACATGAAATAAATTCGGTCCTTTTTATTTGGTCGCACCTGCACATTGAAGTGCTCATGTGTGGAGGTGGACTGCCTCATACGCTGCTAAATAGAACCTCAAAGTTACCTCAAAATATACCTCAAAGTTAGAACAACCAGAGAAAATACATTTGAACTTTCTATTTATTCCATGGTGATGTATATCTATCTCTTGAACAGAAGTGTGCCCACGGCATTTCCATCTCTGGTCTCAAAAGTCATCAAATAGCTGAACAAAAAAATCCCTTGCCAATGAAATAAACCAGGTTTGAGGACAATAACTTCCTACGAGCAGCTACGTTTTGTCCAGAAGAGAGCAAGTAAGCCAGGAGAGGCAGCAACGCGTCCTGTACCGTCCTGACTGAGTAGTGGTCTCTAGCAATACAGGGAAATTTACTTGGAAAGATATACCCTAAAAAAATGAGACTTCAGTAAATGATATTTATCAGCACAGTACTGTTGGATTACTGCGCTACATAGTAGATTCACATGACAAAGTCCCCTCAGAATGTGAGACCTTAGTGAATGGTATTTTATCAGCACAGTACTGATGGATTACTGCACTTCGTAGTTTCCTGAATCCTCTTTAGCTAACAGTTTCTTCATATTTGTCTTTAAGTTACAGTTTCTTCACATTTGTCTTTAAGTTACAGTTTCTTCCCATTTGTCTTTAAGTTACAGTTTCTTCACATTTGTCTTTAAGTTACAGTTTCTTCATATTTGTCTTTAAGTTACAGTTTCTTCATATTTGTCTTTAAGTTACAGTTTCTTCATATTTGTCTTTAAGTTACAGTTTCTTCATATTTGTCTTTAAGTTACAGTTTCTTCCCATTTGTCTTTAAGTTACAGTTTCTTCATATTTGTCATTAAGTTACAGTTTCTTCACATTTGTCTTTAAGTTACAGTTTCTTCCCATTTGTCTTTAAGTTACAGTTTCTTCATATTTGTCTTTAAGTTACAGTTTCTTCATATTCGTCTTTAAGTTACAGTTTCTTCCCATTTGTCTTTAAGTTACAGTTTCTTCATATTTGTCTTTAAGTTACAGTTTCTTCACATTTGTCTTTAAGTTACAGTTTCTTCCCATTTGTCTTTAAATTACAGTTTCTTCATATTTGTCTTTAAGTTACAGTTTCTTCATATTTGAATTTAAGTTACAGTTTCTTCCCATTTGTCTTTAAGTTACAGTTTCTTCATAATTGAAACGTTCACTCCTGAAGAATGAAAATCCCCGCGTTAATTTAGAATCGTACTGCCTGCCGTCCACAGCAGTCAACGAAAAATTTGATACCCAATTCCCTTTTGACCGCGATGGGTTAAACTGAAGTTCAGTATTCAAACTAAATTCAAAGTCAATTGTGGTAAGCAATTTTGAAAATAGCAAACATTAACTGGATCATGCCTTCAGTTAGCTTTAATTAATTATTTACGAAAATTCAGTTCGTGACTACTGGTCACGAACAGTAGGGCAGTTAGCAGTAGGGCAGTTACGAGTCGAAACCAATAAAGAACACATTATAAATGAATGAAGAAAAATTTCTTCTGTAACAAAACAACCGAATAAATAATAACTAAAAAGCTACTCTCCCAATTCAGTTACCTAAAAAATGTTAACCTATTGAAGCCGCTACGCCTTTAATATTTTACGTTTCTCTCAGTAGCAACAACTTGAGGGAAACAGGACCTAGCCATGTACGAATAAAATTTTCTGTTACTAACGAAAACGATACGTGCGTCTTCGCGCGAGTAGATAAATGTACGACTTTCCCTGGATAGCAGCCTACAGAAGGGGACTCGCTCGCACAGACACATGTAGTGAGGACTCTATAGTTTAGTTACCCCTCAACTTATTACTCTTTGTGAAGCATTTCTAGCTTAGTTACCGCTAAAATTCCATCTCGTCATTCAAGAGCTCAGGAGTTCTAAGATGTTCCAATGTAAGTTTATCTTTAAGAGTTGGTTTTCTACTTGGTGTCTCACCCTGATACACTAAGTAAAAGTTACTATAAGACCGCTGCCTCACTTGCCCTAGCAGCACGAACGCCGCAGGTAGCTCCACCTGGTCTTCTCACACGGGGAAGATTACACCAAGAGATTACGAACAAAAGAAGACGATTATTGCCCGTTCACTGCCATCTTTCAAACGGGCCGTCAGCATAATGGTGCTCTCAGGTTTCAAATGTTCCGCTTGTGATCGGCGAGTGCTCTTTGTATAGCAAGTTCTCTCGCCCAATTTTATGTTCGTAATAATAATTATAGGTCACTGCGTACGCACCAGCTGCTGATCTAAGCAGGAAAGTCACTTATTTGTGACCATCTTGCCTTATAATATTGCGTTTTATTTGTTTGGTGTCCGCTTCTTCAGTGTGTCTGTGACGCTCACAAGGCCGCTCAATGACCGTAGCAAAGTTTCTGCTGAGAGCAAAGTTTCAGCGAAATCTCGATAGTGAACTAAATTAATTTGCATCCTTTTTTTGATCCCTCGCTTCGCTCGCCGGAGGAGAAATTCTAGGAATTATACTTGCAACATCTCACAACTGCTAATTATTGAAATGCCCTCAGAACTCATGAGCAGCAAATTATTATACTTCTAATGTTATTCCGTTCCTGAATAGCAATCAGTCGTAGTGTTGATGTGGTCGATGAATAATTTATTTCAATAAAAATGGACAACTCCATTTTGCGTATCGTTTTTGAATCACCTAATGATTGGAAATGCGTTTTTTGATGTCTGAGCGCCAAAAAACTTTCACTGCATTTTGACGAATAGAATTTGCGTGTCTTTTTTTAATAGAAACTGATGTAGGTGTGGGACGTATCAATGCAAAGTTTTTCCCAGTCATGATAAAGGCAAGGAAATTCAAAAAAGACACTAAAGCGAAGCTGATTTTTAATGGAGGAATTTATGCAAACGAATACGGGTACAGAGCTATGTTGTATGTTGCGTCGCACATAATGTGGTACAGAGCTATGTTGTATGTTGCGTCGCACATAATGTGGTACAGAGCTATGTTGTATGTTGTGTCGCACATAATGTGGTACAGAGCTATGTTGTATGTTGCGTCGCACATAATGTGGTACAGAGCTATGTTGTATGTTGCGTCGCACATAATGTGGTACAGAGCTATGTTGTATGTTGCGTCGCACATAATGTGGTACAGAGCTATGTTGTATGTTGCGTCGAACATAATGTGGTACAGAGCTATGTTGTATGTTGCGTCGCACATAATGTGGTACAGAGCTATATTGTATGTTGCGTCGCACATAATGTGGTACAGAGCTATATTGTATGTTGCGTCAAACATAATGTGGTACAGAGCAACATTGTATGTTGCGTCGCACATAATGTGGTACAGAGCAACATTGTATGTTGCGTCGCACATAATGTGGTACAGAGCTATATTATATGTTGCGTCGCACATAATGTGGTACAGAGCAACATTGTATGTTGCGTCGCACATAATGTGGTACAGAGCTATATTGTATGTTGCGTCAAACATAATGTGGTACAGAGCAACATTGTATGTTGCGTCGCACATAATGTGGTACAGAGCTATATTGTATGTTGCGTCAAACATAATGTGGTACAGAGCAACATTGTATGTTGCGTCGCACATGATGTGGTACAGAGCTATATTGAATGTTGCGTCAAACATAATGTGGTACAGAGCAACATTGTATGTTGCGTCGCACATAATGTGGTACAGAGCAACATTGTATGTTGCGTCGCACATAATGTGGTACAGAGCAACATTGTATGTTGCGTCGCACATAATGTGGTACAGAGCAACATTGTATGTTGCGTCGCATTCAGTAGAATTGTGAGATGGTATATTTTTCATGCATTTCCTTTGCGGACCGCAGACTCACCCTAAATTCAAGTTCAATAAATTACACATGTCCCAAAAAAAATTTCACCGCAAACTGTTCTCAGATAACTTAAAAATGGTAGTTACCAAATAACTTTACCGTGTATGCCGTCACTCGTACGCGTACCGTGATGAGTACTGACAGGATATTGTTTGTTACTCCGACAGAATTTTCTTCGATTTCCCTCGCTTCGGTAGGTCACCGTGGCCGAGTGGTTGAGAGCGCGCCCTTCACGGATGTTGTCGGCAGTTCGAATCCCGACAGTTCAGCCCGGTGGTTCTCCCCGTTGGGAAAAGGGAGAACTCAGCCACAATTCCCCATTCAACCCAGGTGTCGGAAATGGGTACCGGCTTGACCGGGGGTAACTGCCACTGCGTCCTGGTGTTAGTTATACGGCATTTGAAAATCAACCAATGTACAAGGTGATATGTTTCAGGCTTGATTGATTAGAATACAACGTCCTTTTTTTAGGAACGCCGCTATTTTTCGCCTTGTTTTGCTGGACTGCTCTGCAGGCACCTGAGTAATCTTCTGTTCCTTGCAGCACTCATACCCACACACCTCTCCTGTGTGTGTGTGTGTGAGTGGGGCAACGGTACATGGATGATTTATCTTTTTGTATTTATTTCATATTTTTTATTATTCAATTATATTTTTATTTCTTTCAACAACAAGGGGTTCAACAATTCCTATTGCTACAACGCTTGAAAAAAAACGTAATAATTACCGCCCAAATTTTTGCAACGACGACATTCCCTGTGGCTGCTCTGCGATGAGATGGCGTCTCACAGCGTGTGGGTGTGTCTCTTGTAACGAAGACAGGACATGGTTGTCATTCTCCCCTTTGTGAGGGGTAATTTTGTTTCACGATCTTGTGAAATTCAACCGGGTAAATTCTATTCGGTCTTACGTATCATGTATTTACTGTCTGCGGCTTCTCTTTATGTTCAGTTTCTGCACGAGGTCTGTCTTAATTTTTCCTTTAATATTTTCGCAGATCTTAACGATCTTGTTGTTTCTTTCCTTGTCGACAGTTTCTTCAAACATTCGTTTTATTCCCCTGCTATTTAGTTTTGCATCGATCATCGACATGGGATTTTTCCTCAGCAGCAAATGATGCAAAAAAAAGTATACATGTTTGGTAACCTCATGAACATCCTTATTTCATGAATGAAACGAACTCTTTCGAGTGACCGAACTCTTTCAGGCAACGAACTCTTTCAGGCAACGAACTCTTTCATGTGACCGAGCTAATTCAGTTAACGAACTCTTTCATGTCCCGAACTCTTTCAGTACACGATCTCTTTCATGTGACCGAAATCTTTCACGTAACGAATTCTTTACAGTGAGTGAAAAAACTGCTTTCTTTTTGCGACGCGTAACTTCCCAGTCAAGAAAGAGATGAGAAGACCCTGAGCCCAGATGCAGTGGAATATTACGCAGGTCGCTGTGCGTTTGCATCGCATGCACAAAACAGGCGAGAAGTCTTCCGTCTCGGTCTGACCGAAATGACAAAAAGGATCGTAAAGCATTCCTCCGAAGCAGTGAGGGATGGCTGCATCTCATAAAAAGTCAATTTGGATGCCAGAGAAGGAAAATATCGGCGCGAATTGGCATCCTCGAGCGGAGCCCCTCTGCGCTCTGAGTAATGCCAAATTGACGAGTTTTTGTGCTAGTGAAATAACAGTAAAAATTTTGCAGCGTTTTGGCAGACGTCAAGAATGCACGGAAAACTTCGATGCCTCGTGGACAAAAAAGAAGAGTCGGTGAAATATTATTTTCATAATTTATCAAGTGTCAATTTAATCTCATTTTACTTTTTAGAAATCGAAGGTCACCTTCATGCACGGAAAATAAATGTTTGCATTTTAAAAATCGGGTACAAATGTTTACAGCGAGCTTTCGGAAGACATAACTAGCAGAGTTTCTTCCAATATTGTCAAGACATCTCATGGTTAGATTTTATGAATTTGATTATCGGAGTTTCGGAGGGGCAACATGTTGTGAAACAGGCGGAGTTTGATCATCCAATGACTGCAGTGTTCGTGAATAGCGATCTCAATTGAACACATTTCCAAAGTAAAGAGAACATGGAGTGAACACACCAGTTTTGAAATGTTGGTATTGGATCGGTAGAACCGTGCCGCTAGGTAGAACCGTCCCGCTAGGTAGAACGGTCCCGCTAGGTAGAACCGTACCGCTAGGTAGAACCGTACCGCTAGGTAGAACCGTACCGCTAGGTAGAACCGTACCGCTAGGTAGAACAGTGCCGCTAGGTAGAACCGTACCGCTAGGTAGAACCGTACCGCTAGGTAGAACCGTACCGCAAGGTAGAAGACCTAACCGTACTTGCGTGATGGGCAGATTTGCAACAGCTCACAGCGACCGGAATTTACTGCACAAATGGGCACTTGTTTACGACAGGAGACGTGCATGATTTTGAGTGGCCATTCAGTATTTTGAATAGGTTCAATTAGGCCGAAAATGAAGTATGAAGATGAAATCGTCAGCCCGACTGGAAACAATGCATAGAATATTAGTGGGTGAGCGAAACGGCGCCGCTATAACGTGAGGTCTACCGCCATATATCGCCGGTGCTGCTATAGCGTGAGGTCTACCGCCATATATCGCCGGTGCTGCTATAGCGTGAGGCCTACAGCCATATATCGACGGTGCTGCTATAGCGTGAGGCCTACCGCCATATATCGCCGGTGCTGCTATAGCGTGAGGTCTACCGCCATATATCGCCGGTGCTGCTAGCGTGAGGC
>JACJUY010000155.1:111035-145070 GCA_014220935.1 Platorchestia sp. MABIK
CGCCGGTGCTGCTATAGCGTGAGGTCTACCGCCAAATATCGCCGGTGCTGCTATAGCGTGAGGTCTACCGCCACATATCGCCGGTGCTGCTATAGCGTGAGGTCTACCGCCATATATCGCCGGTGCTGCTATAGCGTGAGGTCTACCGTCACATATCGCCTACTCAGGTGCAGTTTGAGATGTACAAATTAGGTGTTTATCGCTCAATTAAATGTATGGACATAGGTAAAATTCATTAGTAATCTAACCTCACGCTATAGTACTAGCTAGAGGTAGATCTCATGCTATAGTGTGATAGACCTCACGCTAAAGTAATAGCTAGAGGTAGATCTCTTGCTATAGTGTGGTAGACCTCACGCTGTAGTACTAGCTAGAGGTAGACCTCATGCTATCGCGTGGTAGACCTCACGCTATAGTACTAGCTACAGGTAGATCTCATGCTATAGTGTGGTAGACCTCACGCTGCAGTACTAGCTAGAGGTAGATCTCATACTATAGTGTGGTAGACCTCACGCTATAGTACTAGCTACAGGTAGATCTCATGCTATAGTGTGGTAGACCTTACGCTATAACACTAGCTAGATCTACCCTGTTCATTTCCATAGGATTTCGTGGTGCAAGAACCATACACCTGTTTCTAAATCATCGTGAACTCAGTCCTACCCTGTAGAGACGGCCGCCTAACGAAGGCTGTGGAGCCGCGTCGAGTTCCGTCATTATTTGCTCGAGTGAGCCATTATGTCGAGCACTCGACAGCGGGGCGCAGTGGCAGAATTTTCAAACAATTTGAATCATTATTGCAGGGCTTCTTGCAGCGTAAGGGCTTCTGTCGACTTGGCTACGCCAGTGCTGTTTTTCTGACCTAAAAGTTCAAGCTAGTACTGCTTTTCTTACTTTTAAACTTAAACTTGAGCATTCTGCTGTTAAAACAGCAGGTAGAGTGACTAAGTTGACCGATTGATTTTAGTTGCCAGGTATACCGCTCCAGCATAGTAAAGTGTTGAACACTTTTACTGTTACGTGAGCCACCGGTGGCCACTGAGGGTATTTTCAAAATACTGCAGACCGGCCGGTAGTCACAAGTTCAAATTTCATGAATTCTTAATTAAAACTAAATGCAGGCACGATCCAGAAAACGATTACTATTTGCAACATTGCATACTACAATTGACTTAAAATTTTAGTTCAATATTAAACCTCAGTTTTATGGGCCGTAGTCAATGTGTTCCTAGCCTGCTCTCGCTGCCACTACACAAACCTTCGCAAATGTTGGACAATTACTTAAGCTGGTGATTGTGAGGTTATGAATATTGTGCTGGCAGCGTGGTAAGATAAAATCATCTTACCTTCACACCTACCTTCAATAAAGCGGACTTGTAGGTCCATATCATTGCGAGTCACTAACTATCAACATCATCGTTTGATTTTTTTCAAGGATTGTGATCATAACTACGTTGCTATTACACTATCGTCGCTTTCTCACCAACTCTGTATTATTACTTCGTTATGCATTAATTATTCGCGGTTAATAACGTTACATAGTAATTAAACATGGCCTCTCCACTCTGTTCCCAACCAACATTTGGCCTGAAAGTGAAGGCAAGTGAAGGCAAGTGAAGGCAAGTGAAGGCAAGTGAAGGCAGGTGAAGGCAAGTGAAGGCAAGTGAAGGCAAGTGTAGGCAAGTGAAGGCAAGTGAAGGCAAGTGAAGGCAAGTAATTCCAGCATCGCTGATCAGATAAAGAAAACCTCTCAAGTCGTGAAATGAGTTTCTGCCGACTGAATGACTGCATTAACTTCACCGCAGGTAAACTTCATCTAGAGACGAACTTGGCTACGAATAGAGACGAATGTAGCCTACAGACGAATGTGGTCTAGAGACTCTAGCGCTCTGCCTTATGTATAATTTTTCCTAATTTTTTCGGAAATCTACGAGAAAAATATCAAGCATCTCGTATTAAGAAAGTGTACATTATTCCTCGAGGCGAATGTTTTTCAGAGTTGCTGCATTACTACAGCTTCGCATCCAAGGAATTAATCTGGGCAACTCGATGTGCTCCATTGGAATCGGAAACGAAAAAATAATTTCTAGCTCCCAAATGCGAAACAATATGCAATGCATCGGTAATCGATTCCGCAAATCAATTTTCCTTCACTGTTGCGACATCAGAACACATAAAATACTATTTAAAAATCGACGTTATTCGGTATGAAGTAGGGCGATTCACTCCCGAGTAAAAGCCGACGTATATAAAATGTGGATTCTGTCGCCACAAATTCCCAATGTTTTTCAGGAATCTCTCTCTCTCTCGACCCTCTTTGCTGTGATGGAAATCTCCTTTTGTTACAGAACCAAAGTCCGCAAACAGCTTTTCGAAACAGCCCAAGTTTTAAGCTTTCCCCCAAGTAGGATTCCGTAGATAGGCCGAGGCAAGAGGCTGCTGACTTTGTTCCATCGGAACGGGGGACGATACGTCGTGTTTACGTGCCGGCAATTTGCGCATTTCTCTTGAAAATGTTGAAACTATATCACTCGCAGGTACTCAAGATTTCAGAAACGATGATTTCCTTGAATATTAACTCCTTTTTAAAAGTGAAGACATGGAAGGGATTCGAGCTAATATTCTCGTCCACGATTCAATCCCAAATGATGTTGTGCTGCCAAGTCATGATTTCCAGACAGCAGAACATTTTCCGTTACGGTCGGCTTGTAGAAGATGTCGTACTAATTTAATGTATAACTGAAGAAACCCATTGTTGACACTCACCGACTGTAGATGAATGTCGGCTTTTAATTTCTTATTTAATTAACATCACAATATTGCATGATAGAGTAGGCCATTGTGGCATTGTTCTGATGATAAATATCGCGTTTCTATGGATAGCTCATATTGTGCATAATATGGACTTGAATTCCGTTCTAGAGAATCCTCGTATAACTTCGCATTCCACTCGCTTACAAGAACATCAAAACGAGCTGCTGCATATCGTTGGCGTTCACATCATTAGAGGAAAATAACTTCCTCGTTCTGCAGTAGACTAAAAAAGCGTATTCTATCGCCTGCAATTGATGGTGGCAATCATAGGCAGCTAACTGCAGGCACAAAAGTTCTCTGAATGCAACTGGTAGAAATTAAAATCCTGGGCATCACACGGGGCCCACCGATGCTCCAGAGAGCGCTGCAGTCTCCAGCGTGGCCTGAAAAAATTAGATAATCCTTTGATAATAGCAAATTAACTCTTCACTGCATAGGGTGTCGATTATGGCACATTGGTTTACAGAGAAATAATTGATTAAGACAAGTGTATTTCTGCAGTTTGAACCGCTAATGAGACATAGATTTAATGTTTAAGATACAAGTTCGACACACCTCTCAAGCGGTAGAGTTCAGTTTAGACGTCATTACTGGCGAGTGCTCACGCTGCTATTTTTATATTTCCAAAAATAATTCCTGCAGTGAAGAGTTATTACACGTCAAAGTCATTACGTGCGAATTTGGTACCATACTGTAATCAAAAAGCGATCTCATCGACACCGCTCTCTTGCAAGCCTGTTGTGTCTGCTCCTTCTGCATTTCACAGGTGTCATCGATGATCGCAAACCTTCTTCATTTTTTGATGGCTTCCGCATCAAATTTATTGCAAAATTAAATCGTTTTAAAAAATTTCCATAATGTCATGAGCCATTTTTTAGTTTTCTTGTCCGAAAATAACCCCAAGACAAAAATAATCAAGAACAACAAGAGTTCGGGACACTCACTTTAATTTTGAGTTGCTTTTATATTTCATATTCTGCACAAATTTTCTTATCTTCACATCACAATGCGCAATGCTGAGGGAGGAAAAAATAATACACTGCCTTGAATTTCAATTATTCAGACATGTTAAAGAATGGAAAACACGTTTGCAGAAACTTTTCCCCTCAGTAAATTGCTTTTCAGGGCCGGACAGAAATCTCCGCTCACATTCCCACGGTCCCACGGCGCTCGTTTGCCAAATTATGGTCGATGTTTCATGGCATCCATAGATGTATAGGCAGATTTCCTCAGGGTGTACTTAGCTACATTTAGTCAGAAAACATGACCGAAATAACGTGTCTTGTTTCACAAATCAAGAGAGCTGCATCAGAAAAGAGGAATGTTACAAATAGACCTCGATTTACGGAAGCACATGTCTGTGTGCAGTTTTATAAATTTAAACTAATAAAATAATAGCGAGGAATAGGGCTTTGATATGTAACATTTCAAATTAAGAGCTTAACAGTTATCAATGAACGGTCAATGTTACGTATCAAACGTTCAATGTTAAATGCAAAATTTGAAGGAATCAAAGCCTTATTCCTCGCTATTATTTTCTCACCTCGATTTAGTATGGCACCATGGCAACACGATTCAGATGTTGTGGACTGTAGCATAATGTGTCTTGAAGAACGAGTGTGGGGAGAAGCGAGAGATATTTGGTGTGAGTGAAAGTATTCTCTGCGAACTTGGTGGCTCAGCCTATCTTGACTTCTCAGAAGGAAATTGTGCCAGAGACAAAATCTTTTTTGACTTGATTTTCGTGTTTACATTTCTATTTAGATTGAGACATTACCGATGCGACAGGCTATCACATGAGAACATTTTATGCTGCCAAATGTATTCAAAAAAATTGTACATGAACGGACGCTTGTACAACTGCAAGAATTTTTATCATAGGTAGTAAAATTGCAAAAATTTGTGAAAAAAGTACCACTCTTCAAATTGCTCAAAAATCAAAATTGGAAAAACATCACTGGAATTGAAGGAGACATTAGGTTTTTATTCGCAAGGTGACATATATTGGCATAATTTTTAACTTCAGTTGTACTGCAGCTTAAAGCAAATAAAAGGGCACTTCAACGTAAACAATTGTACCTCAAAACAAGAAATTTGGGGGGCGATTTCTAACTTAAACAACAATAATCTTTAACAGCATTGCACAAGCCGAGCCAAATGAAGCAGTCCAGCTGGCATGAATTACTCCAGTGATCAATCAGGAAGCGTCCGTTTCTAGTGAGCGCTCTATTTGGATGCCAATTAATTCCAATGCCTTCACTAGTCGCGCCTCGGGTATCACTGGACGAAATGGTAGAGGAAACAAGGTAGGGTCATTTCTATGGGGGAAATACACCTCCTCTTATTCGGCTAGCCAATAGAACGGCTTCATTTCAAACAAACTTTCTGACGTCATCATTGCGACATGTTGTTAGGCCAATAGCGGTGTCTTATTTGAGGCTAGCAGTGTTGCCAGATGCAATATGAGCGCTGCTTTTGGTTCTTTGCCATGACGTCAGGATTGCGACATGCCGTTAGGCCAAAAGCTGTGCCTTATTTGGGGCAAGCAGTGTTGCCAGATGCAAGATGAGCTCAGCTATTGGTTCGTCGCCATAACGTCACCATTGCCACACGGTCGACTAAAAAAAGACTGAATTGACCCTACCTTGTTTCTTCTACCGCGCTAAACACCTGCAACGCAGCATCAGGTGGACTAGAGCTTTGATGCGATAGTAATACTACCCAGCCCTTGATGCTCCGCTGGTCGCAAATTGCATGCCGAAATTGCAAAGTAAATCAGTCGGAAGAACGGTCGTTTCTCTCGGTCTTTTGCTCTCAACATTCGGAGAATGCAGTGACAGAGTTAAAATGGTTCATCGTGACACTCACTTTCGCTATTTTAATTTCTAAACTTTGGATGATTTGGTTTCTTTTTTGATTGTCAACTGTCTGAAGTATTTAATCATGGACGAAAATATTTCGGAAACGCTGTGATGTTCATTCAGCTACATACTGCTCATGAAATACACCCGGCAAGCGGTCATTTTAGCTTGGAATATGTCGTCTGTATACCTTATAATTTAATTTGGACCCATGTGGCGTCTCAAATGCACCGTGTACAACACAAGCACCATCCAACACATACCCTACCCAACACAAGCACCATCCAACACATACCCTACACAACACAAGCACCATCCAACACATACCCTACCCAACACAAGCACCATCCAACACATACTCTACACAACACAAGCACCATCCAACACATACCCTACACAACACAAGCACCATCCAACACATACCCTACCCAACACAAGCACCATCCAACACATACCCTACACAACACAAGCACCATCCAACACATACCCTACACAACACAAGCACCATCCAACACATACCCTACACAACACAAGCACCATCTAACATATACCCTACACAACACAAGAACCATCCAACACATACCCTACACAACACAAGCACCATCCAACACATACCCTACACAACACATGCACCATTCATGTACAACACATTTCCTCAAGCCCAACAATGTAGATTTACATGTTTTAAGTCTAAAATTGATAAATTCAAAATTTTCGAATATTTTACTTAAATTTTTCTCCCAAACAACACTGAATCCAATAGAAGTATAACTGTTGTTTCATTGCTGCAGTTCACATGGAAACTGCAGTTCAAATTCCCATTCTCAAACTAGCCTTCGTATAAATCTTTGCTTTTAATCTTAAAAGGACTAAAATTGCCTTGCTAGTGCTTGAGAGTTTCTCTAATGAATAGTCTACTTGTTAAACACTCAGGAAGGATGAACTAAACAATGCACAAGAAAAGCGATTTGTTAGGGAACTGCAGAGCCAAGTTTTTGTAAGCCAAGTTACTTTGTTAAACAAAACAAAATGAAGCCTTGACGCCCACACAAAAATTTTCTTGACACAAATTTACACATTATTGCTTGTGCTCGTCAGCATAAGTAACATTCTTTTTTATTAATTTTTATCCAGTTTTCCAAGGAGTTGAAACTCAATCAAGCTAAAAATTCCTACCTCGCCCTACAAAAATGCGTTGAGCGCTTTTGGCTACGTCATCACTAACCAAATTTGAAAGAGAATTGATTGATTACAATCTATACACTACTATAGGTGGACACCGATTACTTTATCAAAATACAACGCATGCTCCATGTCAATTTTCCGCACTAAAACACTTGAAACTATCCCTGAATTTTGTCTCTGTCCGTACACACCGAAGCGGAAGTTTAATCTAGTTATTTCAATGCAATCATCGAACGTATCGCTCTGTTGACTTATTCCTGCATGTTCAGAGCTGAATACGTTGCAAGCCTCCAAACTCTGTGTACACAGGATGCTTCCACACACAACACATGTTTGATTCTCGCTCAATTTTCATGAGTACTCTTGCTTCACTGTACGACTTTCACCATCGATCCTGTGCTTCTTTTCGTTGTTTTGTTCTGGTATGTTCAGCTTCACTGTTGGTAAAGTTCCCGCTGTAACATTTGCTCGACCCTCGAATGCAGATTGTGTGAATAGTTCTTCCTTATTGGCGTTATAATCCTACTCAAATAAATGCATCATTGGTAAATAATTTTAACATGTGCCAAATTTTACTAGCTCTTCTTTTCCCACAAACTTGTAGGCAGCACTCAAGGCATGCTCCCGTTGACCTGCTGAAAGCAAGATGGCATCTCGAGCTCCTTGAAAGCGCGGCTTAAGGTCTCACTGAACCAAATCTTCACTGAAGGCAAAGGGAAGCATACGAATTACAAAACTGGGTGCAGGAGGTAGTCTAATTAAGTTCGTTTGAAGATAGCGAGCCAGTCTCCGAGGCAAGTTTTCAGAAGTTTGTGCTTGTAATGCAGTAGTCCCTGAGCAACTTAAAATGGAATGACATCGCGCATCGTGAAGGCCATGCCAGCTCTCCAGCTTTGCTTGCTTAGCTGCCAGTTTATCCTGAGATTACATGTGGAAAAAGCACTAAAAAATTCAAGGCAAGAGGCGCTCCACTTCAGGAAATAGCTCAAATCTAATGCTTGCTTCACATGGGAAAGTAAACACTGAGAATTCAAGGCAAGAGGCGCTCCACTTTAGGAAATCGCTCAAATCCCAACATTACAGCTGCAGGAAACTGTGCGTAAATGCAGCTCTCGCTCTCTTAATGAACCTGCCGCACAATTGAAAAAATTAGAATAAAAGCTTTTACTGACTGACGTTTGTACCGTGCATGAATGGAGGAGCCTTCGAGACTTCAAAGTGGCAACGTCTCTCTCTCATACAATTGTAACGTTAATAATGAAACCTGCATGTTGTGTTTTGTGCATGTTGAGTTTTGGGCATGTTGTGTTTTGTGCATGTTTTGTTTTGTGCATGTTGTGTTTTGTGCATGTTGTGTTTTGTGCATGTTGTGTTTTGTGCATGTTGTGTTTTGTGCATGTTGTGTTTTGTGCATGTTGTGTTTTGTGCATGTTGTGTTTTGTGCATGTTGTGTTTTGTGCATGTTGTGTTTTATGCATGTTGTGTTTTGTGCATGTTGTGTTTTGTGCATGTTGTGTTTTGTGTATGTTGTGTTTTGTGCATGTTGTGTTTTGTGCATGTTGTGTTTTGTGTATGTTGTGTTTTGTGCATGTTGTGTTTTGTGCACGTTGTGTTTTGTGCATGTTGTGTTTTGTGCATGTTGTGTTTTGTGCATGTTGTGTTTTGTGAATGTTGTGTTGTGTGCATGTTGTGTTTTGTGTATGTTGTGTTGTGTGCATGTTGTGTTTTGGATGCATAAATGCGCAAAAAGCTGAATGCTGCAAAAAAAAATTGTTCAAAGTCCTGTCTCTCTCAAGTTGCAGGGCGCAAGAAACTTCATCGCTGCAATAATTACGACGCTAATGCGCACATTTCAGGTCTAATTAAATTACTAATCATGCAATCCTCGTACGCTCAGCACAAAACCAGATGATTCTTTTCTGAGAGTTGTGCAATACAATACAGAGTCGAGATTCTCTACCTAATGAGACATTAGTCTCAAGCTAGCATATCTTTAGCGATGGTATATAAATTGATGATGTTAGAGAAGTGCAGGAAAATGTATTCAGTTCAAATTCATTCTCAATTCGCAATGTAAAATTGTACCTTACAATAAATGAATTGGAAGTCATTGGGCTGAGCCATTTCGATATCTCTGCATCTGCTGCGTTGCACCTCGATGAGTTGCATTTCAATTGATCAAATTAGGCCCTGGTGAGTGTTGCTGCAGCCTACCTTATAGTTATTGGAGACATTAGCTTATTTCGAGCTCTATGCCGATGTAACTAACGCTCCTGTGTGTAGTACATACGATGTACGAACGAAACTTCATGCTTAATTCAATCCTCCTCATTATGAATACCCTACACTCCGCTCTGGGCCGGTTCATTTGTCAAAAAATACAATTGAAATGGCATTCCCACACCTGATGTATAAGTAATTTCTTTCGAGTTACCCGGCAATAATTGTTTTTTCCTCCTCACGATGCAGCAGCGGCGCACAGCGATGATGATGATCGATGCTTGAAGGAAATTCAGAATGGGATTTTGACACAGAGTGTGTCGGGAAGAAAGAGGCGAAATGGAAAAGAATTGAAGATGAAATGAAAAGAGGCGAAACGGAAAAGAATAGAAAATGCGCGGATAAAAGATGCACGAGCATAAAAAGATGCGCTTTGCACACATGATGCTCGTGTTGAAGGGTTTCGCACAGTGAACCGTCAATTGCGTCGGTAGTTTTGCGGTACTTGGGAGCTTCCTGGAAATTATTCGCACACCACTGACATTTTTTATCATTGATTCAGATTTAAAATTTTATGTCGTCTCAAAACCAAGGCTGAAAAATTTTTTAATGAGCTAGAAAATTTATGTTTCGAATATGAGTTATTCATCACGAGTAAAAATACATCGTCAGAACTTACATTCTACGTAAGACTAAAGAAAATAAATACTCATGCCATGATCGTTTAGGCAGCTACCTAAAAGTTTGTTCGTTGGGGCGAGTTTTGGAGCAAAAATCTGAGATGAGCTGAAATTGCTGAAATTACTGAAATTGCTGTAATTGCTGATATTACTGAAATTGCTGATCGCATCAGTCTCTGCTGGTTTCTTTACGGCAAGAACATAAACCGCTCAAATTGCCGTTGCAAATAACACTCAACTGAATATAGCTACGACAGTCGCGTAGTTATGTTAAGACTTTTACCACGACGTGAGCCCCCGGTGGTCACGGAGAAAATTTTCAAAATGCTACCGACCGACCAGTCACAAACTCATTTTTCATTCATATCTGATGAAAACTAAATAAAGGCACGATCCAGTTGATGTTCGCTATTTTCAAAATTGTCAACTACAATCGACTTTAAACTTGAGTTGAATGTTAAACTTAAGTTTTAACTGCCGTAGTCAAAGTGTTAATTGCTCTTTTTTTGTTCATTTGCTGGCAGTCACGAAGGCCGCCTCGAAGATCTACACTCAATGCATGGCTATTTTATTTATTTTTAGAGCATCACTTCTAAATGATGTGTTCGCATATCTAGCTCGTCCTTCGTTGGTAATTATTTTTAATATCTGTTTTTCACTTATTCCAATTTTCAAATGTGTTCAAATTTCAATTGCGTTCAATTTTCAACCGGTGAATTTTCAACTGTGGTCACAATTTAGGTATATATATATAAAGGCTGCCCCCATTTTCAAACAAACCAACAAACATGACACACTTCCATTTTCTGCACATAAAACCGTAAAAGTATAAATCAGATTTTTCATTAGAAATAACACGGAGTTTTGAGATTACCTCTATTCATTTACAGATGATTACTACACCGAAAAAATTGGAAGCCAAGGAGCTGAAAAAATTAATTTAAGGTTATATACTTGGGGGTCGTTTCCTGTTTTTCCAAGCTTCTATTTTCTACGCATGAAACCAAAAAAGTATTAATCAGATTTTTCACTAGAATATACACCGAGGTTACACAGAAACTGCAATCATTTAAGAATGTTTACTACAACGAAACAATTAGAAGCCAAGAAGCTTACAAAATTACCTCAAAAAGTACTGGAAAATGGTCTCTGACCTCGTCGCGTTGGCTTTGTGAAATGGAAAGGAAGAAATCTAAACAAACATTGCACGCGTTCTGCATTTTAAATGATTGAAGCTTACATAAATGAACATTCTTTCCCTGTATAGAATCGTCAATTGGAAAGAAAAATTTAACACAGGAAACAGAACTACTGAATTGTCTTTCTCTGTATCTTTTCGTCGTCATATATCTTTTTTCATTTTTCTAGTGTCTTTTTTCGTCAATTGGAAAGAAAAAATTTTACGTAGAAAACAGGGCTGCTCACTCTTTTTGCTTGCGTGTAAATTCTGCCCTGTTTGTGAACTCAATTTCCTCCGATGTATCCCAACTACTGGCTGAATTGTAAGTAGCACTCGATATGTTAAGCTGGTGAGTTCCAAATTTGTACTTTCAGATTTTCTTCAGCTTTATAAAAAGGAAATCCCGAGCATCTTTTTGTTCAGGACGTTTCTTTTTGTTCAGCCCTATTTACTCCGCATTTTTACGCTAGTAGTTATGAATGCTGCTTTGCTAACCTAAAATAACAGTCTATATTTATTGCTCTTTGTGCCTGAACATGATTTGAGTTTGTGGAAAGGAGTTTTATTGAACACTCGGCGAGGGATCAACAAATGTGACATAACTCACTGGGAAAAACAACATCACAACTCAAAATTTTGAAAAATTGACTTATCCATGCTGTTAAGTTCACCATTTCGTTCTACGTATTTTGGTAAAACCTTCATAACCGTACTTTCAATATTGACCGAGAGGAACGATTCATTTTTTCGATCAAAGCTAATTTCGTAAAGTAGTTTGTAAAGTTAAAAAATCCCTTCTCGTGAAAAATCGAGAATTTCGACTTGTGACGATGTTCTTCCCAATGAGCGACACAACTCACGGTGTTAAGAGGCGCGTGAGATGACGTAGAAGAAGCATGGACGATTTACTGTGATATATGTCACATCTTTATAGATTAGATAATCTGCACGGCTGCATCAGGGAAGGGGCAAGAGGAGGATGTATTGGTGGTGCCAGTTGTTTTGAGTGTGTCCGTCAATGCGTTTCCAAACAAACTCATTCCTTTGTTGCACTCTCAATGACAAATAGACTCATTTTCTATTGAGTTCGCTATTTCTGTTGTGCCTCAATGGTTGATACATTACAAACGATTTTTTGTCACACTCTGTCCATATTCGTATTCTTCTATGTGGAAAAAACGACTATATCTAATGCAACAATAAAATTTGCTCAAATGCGCTACATCTTGTCCATTGATTGCGAAAAATTTGACTCCTCGTGGAAACTCAGAGCATTACTTTTACATCTGAAGCGATTCTGCTTTACTGTCTTCAGTTGAGTCGCCGTTTTGTGCTCCCATATTGGACGCAAAAAAAGCCACCACTTAATCTCCCCATCCTCGTTACTTTCTAATGCCTCAAATTTAACAAAAGACGTCTCAAAGAAGAGCGCATTTGCCCCCGCCCGGTTCCCACGCCTGGCTCTTATAATTAGATGAAAGCGCTCATAAAGTGGCACTGATGAAGGAAACTCAGCCAAAGTTGGACAGCTCTCCGCCGCCAGCAACAGGCGGTGCAGAGGCAAGTTACAACTTTAAGGCGTCAAATCAGAATAAGTTAGCATGAAGTATCCCTGTCCGCTTGTTGAATCAATCATTCGTTGTAGATAAAGAGGGATTCACTGGAATCAATCATTGCAACTGCAGCGGACTTGAATCAATTATTGAATCAAATGTAGCGTGCAGAAAGATTCGATTCAATGGAGTTGATTTTTCGATTGTGAACCTGGTATTTTTTTAACGTTCTCTATTGGATGCTGGATTAGATTGAATAAAAGAACCCACTTGTTAGCGCCATGTGGGATAAATTGTCACACGTGAAAATAGATTTCAAATCTAATATCAGTTAGTGTCTTTTCATAGTTTTGTACAGACAAGTGAACGTTCGTATCGCAGCATTAAAGAGGAAGCTCAAAGCAAAATTATAAATCTCGCATATAAAATAAAATTTTGATATTCAAAAGCTCATGTCGGAACTTATTTTAGCAAATCTTGCACTGCTGTAAAAGCTCGGCGAGAAGTCGGAGTTGAGTGAAATTTATTTTTTAGGAATTTTGCTTAAAAACTGATCTTCAAAGTGCGAGCGAACTTGGAAAACACGTCGAGTGCAGCAGTGATGCGCTAGGACGCCATGTCTGACTTTGCACTAATGCAGTTTTGTTCAAAGCAAACTAAAATGATTGGATTTTACAGGACAAAGTCCTTCAGTGGAGGTGAGTTTTGGTCTCACGTTATGAAGACACCCAAAATGGCCATCATTTTTTGTTCATGAAGATCAATTGAGTTGAGGAAGACTGCTTTTTGCATAGCATTTTTGTGAAGGCAGAAATGAAAACCTCGAAATTGGAAAAGAATTAGTTACAGGTCAAAGTATTATTAACTTTAGGTTCTAAGATTTAGTAATTCAATTCGACAGCGGTTCCTAATCGTCGCAAAACCGCGAATTTCTTAGCGTAAATTAAAGAATGAGGGATAGCGTCTCGAGCAAACAGCGGCCTGGCCAAACCGGAGTTGGTTTTGACATCGGCCTCAAATGCAGACTTGCAGGCCACGACTCGTTGTGACGTTCATCTTAATTTAGGAATGAAATCTTCCCGATAATTGAATCGAAAAATGAACCTGTCCGAAAATGATCCTTTCAGAAAAGAATTAGGGTAGATGTGTTCTGCTGAGTAATTTTTGGCTATTGAAGATTTTTTGAAAGCAACAATTATTGCAATGAAAATAGTCAGCTAGAAAATAACTAGAACGAAACAATTGAAATTGTTCATGGCTAATAGTGCTGGAAAGTAATAAAAATGAAAACCAGAGAGCAACAAAAATGCCAATAAAATGGTCTGTGGTTCATTTGAAAACGTTCAAAATAAAATGTGACACAATACCACGATATTCCTTCAATATTTCAGCCAAATACTGCAACAATTTAAAAAAATATACGAGTGATGGAATACGCCTCGAATAAATAATGTTCGATGGCGTTAGGAAATATTCCTTTATCCCTCAGACTCTCCGACCAACTTTTGTTGAACAACACCCGCTTACTAAAGAATTAGGACAATATTAGAAATATCTTTTCTGCTAATCAGTTTAACTATGAAGGTAAAAGCAAAGAAGAACTTTGAAATCATTCTGATAATTAGAATTCTTATATTTAATTTGATTCAGTTTTTTTACGTCATGTCATTGTTTTATCTAGACACCAAATTGAATACTTGAAGAGCAATTTTGTGAATTTGTCATGTTTTTATTTAATGCGTGAATTTTTTGTCATTTCACAGATTCTGACTGATGATGACCTGAGGCTATAAACGTTTCATTACAATGATTTTAAAGTTCTTATATGCTGTTACCTTCAGAATTAGGGCAGTTTTGAAGTTGGCAGAAATATACATACGAGCTTGATAATGAACTGGAGTTTTTCATGAAAATTGAAAATCCTCTCAAACTTTGCCTCAATGCGCTTGTTGAAAGCTAAATAAGGGCTTAGAAACACTTTAAAAATTAGTTTAGCGGCCAAGTCTTGTAATTAAGAACGACTGCTTTTTAAATAATAATTCGAAAATCAACCAATATAGTGAAGATTTATTTTAAAGTGTCGTAATAATGCAAAATCAAAAAACGTATTTTTGTTTTTAAAATATCGACAGCTGAGTGAAACTAATGCAGGTTAATGAAGAGATTGTTCGAGCTGAACTTACTATAAGCACTATTTTATGGTGTTTCGCGCTGCAGCTCAGTCGAAGGATTAGATAGAAGCAATCACTGGTTAGGACAGACTAATACGAAGCCATCATTATGAAAGCAGCCATTAGCATGAGAGGAAATTTAATCATAATGCTAATGATTGAAAATCAGCCATGACTGTGGGGTGAGATAAATTATGGTGTTCATAATTGACGAGTAGCTAATAGCATGTGGGGAGAATGACAGTAATGAATGTAATTCGTTAGCAGCTGCTAGTATGCGAAGGAACTATTCACAAGCTGGTAGAAAGCAGGGGGCCAGTAGTATGTGGAGAGGAGGGAAGTGTGCTGATCGGGTGCTCCCAGCGCAGCGTTTTGTTGAGTTAGAAATGTTGAAGTAAGGAATGTTTCAATAGCCTCAATGTTTAGTTATGATTATGCAGAGCAAGCGTATGTATTGAAATTAATTTATTTCTAACGTAAGTGTATTTTCATTGGTTTCATCGATTTTGTAGAGCAAGCTAATGTATTAAAATTAATTTATTTCTGGTGTATATGTATTTATATTGGTTTCATCATTGACTTCGTTATAAGGGCTAATCCAAAGTGAAGGAATGTAGATCTTAATATACATCACACTTTGTAATTTTGTTAATTAAATTTTCCCTCAGAAAAATTAATTTTGTGCTCAAATAAAAGATGGAAAAGCTGGAGTTCAATATTCCACTCAAATTCGAGTTAATTTTTGACATCAATTTTCGAAACAGCGTGTAGCTCACCCCTGTAGCGTGTAGCTCACCCCTGTAGCGTGTAGCTCACCCCTGTAGCGTGTAGCTCACCCCTGTAGCGTGTAGCTCACCCCTGTAGCGTGTAGCTCACCCCTGTAGCGTGTAGCTCAAACCTGTAGCGTGTAGCTCACCCCCGTAGCGTGTAGCTCACCCCTGTAGCGCGTAGATCATCAAGTGAAACATGAAGCAAAGCATAAAAACTTTCCCATTTACCGCCACAACGAGCGAAGCCGAGATTTTAAATCTCGTTTGAGTCGGAATTCAAACAAGTTTCTTCAGTGGAATGGGGCAAAATTAAGAAAAAATGGTTCCAGGTTGGGGAAAAATTATTTAAGAGTCTATTTCCTGAAAAATTACCTTCGAGTCTAATTATCTCGAAGTTTGTGTATTTATTGTGTGAGTAATGTTTCTTTCAGAGTCAGAAGTGTTAGAAAGCGTTAAATTGACATGTTCGTTCGAGGCCCAAACGTTCGAGGCCCAAATATGATTTCCATATCATCAGAAAAAAGAAAGGTCGATTTTTTCAGTCCATGCTGAAAGGGATAAAGGTAACGTTAGTGTGTAGCATTAATGAGATATTATGAATAATTGAGCTTTTTTTTGACCTAGAAATTTCACGATGAGTTTGTACCACTTTCATTGACAAAAAAATGTTTCGTATATAAGAGGACTCTCAAACTGGATGAAGAAAATCATGTTAGCCCATTTCGAATAATTTAGAAAATTAGGATGTCTTTTTTGTTTCCAGCTTGAAGAATAATCTGCAAAATTTTTGCTGCTGCAGCTTGTTGGTGCCAGTTGCGTTGGAAGATGTTCTCGAACATCTGCATAATACAAAACGTACAGCTAGTTAGTAGAATGTAAAAACATATATAATGACATCATTATAAAACAAAAAGGTTTCTAGGTTACGTATCAACACAGTCCACAATCTCTGCTCAATTCACACAAATGCTGCATGTGTCATGCCCGACACGTACAAAGTCCTGACCCTGAGCGTTTCCTCAAGTGGGTGCCAATTTCTGCGTGAAAATAACAAATTTAGCAGTGACCTCGGGGGCATTTCTCTCTCATCTGGAAAAGTCTGCCAGCAAATATCAGCTGCGAGCTTTCTCTATTTGGCGCGCCTCTCGCTGCATAACGGACGAGGGCGCGTGAAGGGAGGCAGCGCAGGCTGATGCAATGCGGCAGTGCTGGCATCCGCTTGTACGGAGCGGCGCTGGTAGTGTCGCCTTTCATACTTGGTCTTTTTATATTTCTACGGTTCTTAATAGATGATTTAGTGTTTCTATGCTTAGCATTAGAAATTTTAATATTTTTCTACTTAACAATAGAAGTTTTTGTATGTTTACTCATCGCACTAGAAGTTTTAGTATTTCTACACTTCACGCCAAAATTTCATTATTTCTGCGCTTCGCGCTAAACGTATAAATCCTTATACACTTCACTGGAGAATATTCAATATTTCAACTCTTCACATAAACTTTAGTATTTACACTCATCCCACTAAAGTGATAGTATTTCTACACTTCACCCCATAAGTTTTAGCATTTCTACACTTCACCCCATAAGTTTTAGCATTTCTACACTTCACCCCATAAGTTTTAGCATTTCTACACTTCACCCCATAAGTTTTAGCATTTCTACACTTCACCCCATAAGTTTAAGCATTTCTACACTTCACCCCATAAGTTTTAGCATTTCTACACTTCACCCCATAAGTTTTAGCATTTCTACACTTCACCCCATTAGTTTAAGCATTTCTACACTTCACCCCATAAGTTTTAGCATTTCTACACTTCACCCCATAAGTTTTATTATTTTTACGGTTCGCACTAAAAGTCTTCCTATTTCCCCACTTCACAATAGATGGCAGCGCTTGTACTTGAAAAATATTAGTACTTTTCTTATATTAACTTTGCTTCCATTTTAATTACGGCCTATGCAGAGAAAATTGAGTAAGAACTTAATTCATGAATTCATTTTGAAGATTCAGTAAGTTCGTGTCATTTATTAATTTTTTACTAGGTTAGCTAAGCCCGTTAACTTGCGAATTTCCACTTCCTTCAAGGTCAATTTTAATTTTTTCTTATAGCACACAAAATGTTCATCATGTTTTTAATATTTTGCCTCAGATAAAAATTCCCCGCAAAATTTCTACTGAAATACTTGTAAATATTTACATGAATTATATAACTGATTTTTATCAACTACAACATATATGAACACAAGAGTTTTTTATGTCCTGCTTAATCTTCTTATTTCCCCCTAATTTAGAGGAGGGGAATAAGATCAAACTGACTACGTGTTTACTGCTAGATCATTGAATATCACTTTGTTTTAATCTAAAATGACCCCATCATTGATGCTTCTAAGCTTGAGAATAAAAAGCAAGGCGAAAATTGCTACACGTACAGTTATTTTCATTAAAAATGATCAAATAAAACTCTCCTGAATTCAAATGATTCTTGCGTATGATGAGCATATGATTTTACCGTCGTTCGTGTTTTTCAAGGTTAAAACTTTTAGAAATACTTCATCAGTGAATTAATTTTTTCCTCTTATGCTTTTGTTTTGCAGAAATTTTGCTGAAGATGGAATGTTAATCCAAAACGTTCAGTTTCATTTGGTCATTTTTAATAAAAATGACTTTACGTGTAGCGATTTTCGCCTTGCTTTTTATGATCAATTTGTTAGCTCAAAGTCTTCAGTCTGGTGAAATAAAGTACAAAATAAGAGAAATTCATTCAGTCCATATTTAGCTCGCGAGATTCTAGTTAAATTCTCGCCCCAGTTTTTCCTGAGAGAATGAGAGATTTAATTTGCGTGAATAAATTTAGATGTTGGTGGAAAAGTTTGCCTTCAGTGAATTAAATCTTTTGTAAAATGGATGCCGCATTTTTCATTCCTTATTGACTTCTAATTTTTCAATCATTTTATGGCCACCAGCTGAGAGATGAAAGTTGCATTTACACAAACCAAAGATATGTATCAAAATGCTGCAGGTGATGGCATCACTTTCACACGAAAGATGACAGAATAGATACACATCATGGGGGAAACCTATATATATATTGATACTGTAAATAGAATCTCTCCTTAGATTTATAATTTCGTGATCCTAACAGTCCGTGGGACTTACCTTGTGTGTAAATTTGGGGTGCACAAGGGCCCCTCAAAATTCAGAAAAATCACAAAAAGAAAACTGAAGAATTCTTGTAGTAAAATTTTAGAGTCTGCCATGTAAAGGTTTAACTTGGTCTTTTTTCAAGGGTAATTGATTTTTCTCAACATCATGGTAGTTCAACAGAAAAACCAGGAAAATAAAAAAAAGCCTGAAGAGTTTTCATCGTACAATTTCATCGCAAAACTTTCATTTGAAGGCTTCATGAATTACTCTCAAGCAATTCAGATAACATAATTTCAGAGTAATTCCTGATTCATCGTTTGAGAGTAATTCTGATCACAGAATTCGACGGTGTATGATTTTTGTGATGATTATGATATTTCAACAGCATTAAGCGTCGTACATAGGATCCCTAGTGAAAATGGACGGGATACACGAACGAGTTCTGAAGTGATGCAGCTCGGCGAGCATTAGTGTGATGATTCTTTCTAATATCATAACGTAGGGCTGTGACAATGTGCTCTAATCCTATTGTCACTGCCCTAATAATCACATATATACATGCGTGTGTTTGTGATTAACACATGTATTTACAAACTGTATTAAAGCACATGTATGTGATTTAATACAAATCACATCGTCTGTGGGTGATTATTTTATTAAGGCTGTAAAAATTTAATTAGAGCATATTGTCACAGCATTATAATCACAAGACCAACTTTTCAGTAAAAAGCACCGCAGGAATTACCTGGAGCCATGCTCTCACTCTCATTTAAAGTGACTTGTGTGCAGATTTTTTCGTAGTTAGAAAAAGTTAAATTCACTGAACTATTTTCGTTGTGTTTCAGTGAATAAAATTCGCGTCGGATGCTATTCTACACGCTCTTCTAATTTCTAAAATATGACGTTGTAATTTACAAGTGCAATGAAAGCCGACATTTCCACGCATAGACTAATTACTGCTTCGTTAATATTTCACGAAATTTTCGAAACAAAGTTCTAGAATATTATCTGACTCTATTTTCCGATGGGAACAGAGTTTTTGTTAAATTTCAGTTCAAGTTTAGATTTAATATTAGTACTACCTCTAGAACTTTAAACGCAGCTATTGATCAGCCTTTAGCATTTCATCTCTTGATATTTGGATTCAAGGGGAGCCATCAACACAGGGGATGAAACTGTTCTTTCTAAACAGAATTTTTATGCAATTAAAAGTGTTGCTGCTGACATGTTTATTAGATACTTAGTGAATACAACTTAATATGTAGTATGTAGTGCAATGAAGGTACGGATGAGAGTTAACATCACGCAAAGCTAATTTCCAGGTCAAAACTTTCAAAGTTAAGTTCCAGGTCAGTTTTTTCAAAAGTAAGTTCCAGGTCAGTATTATAAAAGCTAAGTTCCAGGTCAGTATTTTCAAAGGTAGATTCCAGGTCAGTATTTTCAAAGGTAAGTTCCAGGTCAGTATTTTCAAAGCTAAGTTCCAGGTCAGTATTTCCAAAGTTAAGTTCCAGGTCAGTGTTTTCAAAGCTAAGTTCCACGTCAGTATTTTCAAAGCTAAGTTCCAGGTCAGTATTTTCAAAGCAAAGTTCAAGGTCAGTATTTTCAAAGTTAAGTTCCAGGTGAGTATTTTCAAAGCTAAGTTCCAGGTCAGTATTTTTTCAATATTTTGATATAAAGAAGAGGCTTCCACAGGTGGAGTTGACGCTCGTTCATTTCCTGACGATGGCGTCTTTCATTTAAATTCGTATGATCTCAACGAGGCCCTCGCTAAGAAAAAAAATAGATATTGAACATCAAAGCAAGTGGTGGTCGAGAAATAAAATAAGTCTAGACGCTGGTAGAGCTGGACTAATGATGTTTGCCTCACGCACCTGCGCACTTCGAATGCGATGCCGCAATTACTGCCAGTCACGTTCTGCCAGAGCAAATTAGCTCTGTTTGATTAGCTCAAATTTTATTTGAGTGTAATTCTATTCACAGAACTTAAGGGCAATTTTGATTAAGATTTCGAGAGTAATTCTGATCACAGAATTTAAGAGTAATTCTGATCACAGAATTTGAGAGTAATTCTGATCACAAAATTTGAGAGCAATTCTGATCACAAAATTTGGGAGTAATTCTGATCACAAAATTTGAGAGTAATTCTGATCACAGAATTTAAGAGTAATTCTGATCACAGAATTTGAGAGTAATTCTGATCACAAAATTTGAGAGTAATTCTGATCACAGAATTTGAGAGTAATTCTGATCACAAAATTTGAGAGTAATTCTGATCACAAAATTTGAGAGTAATTCTGATCACAGAATTTGAGAGTAATTCTGATCACAGAATTTGAGAGTAATTCTGATCACAAAATTTGAGAGTAATTCTGATCACAGAATTTGAGAGTAATTCTGATCACAGAATTTGAGAGTAATTCTGATGACCAGCTCGCGTTTCCTGAACATATCGAACATGTCTGTGCGAGGCAAAGTAGAATGTTGTTGAAGATAGAGTACATTTTTGAATGTTGTAGACGCTGTTGAATGTTGTGTGCAGTTTTCAACATGTTAACATAAGGGACTTCATAAACAACATTTTAGAAATTAAAAATAATGGTACCTACACATAAATCAGTTCACTAACCAAGTGTATGAAAGCCTATATATAAAAATACCACAAAAATATGTTCAACCTTTTGTGAGCCGACGTAGAATTAAAGTAAAAATAAACGCATAGGAATATTCTTATGGGCAATTTAAGAACTCGAGCATCTGATTTAGTACAGACTAAAATCAGAAGATAAATAGTAGAAACTAAAGAAATGTATTAGCAAATCAAATATTAGAAAGATATAATAAGATCATTTACGAAAAATATCAGCATCATATTATGATAAATTAATTCTAAGTTATAGAACTTAGCGATCTAAACTATTCATGAAACTTCACTTCAGAATTCATTCTTGTGGCAGGTTACCATAGATGCCTTGTCGCTCACTTGACCGAGGCAAAGCTCAAATTGCTGACAGTTTGGTAGAAAGTTTTTTGTGTTGTTTCACTCGACTTATAGAAAATGAATTTATTAAGCCTCTCAGATGTTGCAGACCATTTCCCACTACTTTTCTGCCATCGCTGCAGGCCAACGCTCGTCAGAAGTAGACGATAGGGAAGATTTTTCAGTCCTTGAGGTGCACAATTTCACTCTAGCTTCTATTCAGCCCTGAATTATTCAGAAGAAGTGAAGAATAAATTTGAACACTTTAAAATCTTATGCGTTAAAACTTCAAGCGTGAAAAATCGGGTAAATGGGTTCACCCTTTTTTAACCCTGTTGCCTAAGTTTATTGTTCATGCCTTTCTTTATGCACGAACTTCAAAAAAATGGAAGAAAATTCATCTTTTCTAACCAACTTGTCCATTTCTAAAAACAACTGCTGCGTAAGGTTTCTGTTTTAACTCCTGCAGAATTTATCAATATTACAAGAAGGTTCACGGCACACAAATCAACATGTAATTTAATCCAATTATATAAAACGTCAATTTTTGAATTTGTGCGCTTTACAAACGAAAAAAATTAAAGACGACTTTATTTTCATACATCATTCATCGATATATTCCGGGAGCTTAATGACGGGAGAGCTCATTGCATGTGATATTAATACTTAATGTAAATTGTTCACGATTAGATTTGTGCCTTTATTTTCCCATATTTCGTAGTGCTCACATACACCGAAAGTCACTTTGAAGCGAAAACTTCAGATTAAGATAGAACTTCAGACCACTTGTCTCGCCTTTTAGTGCCAAAACAGGTTGTGCATTAATAGGCACTCTATTTTACTTTCAAAATATGAACGGCCCTTGAAGTTAGTTGGTGTTCATTTAAAAAGTACTTTTATGCTCATTGATGTGAACAGTAGTGTTACAGGGCCACTTCTAAATGCCTGTTTCAACTAAATTCTTCTCCGAGCTTAGGAACCTTATCGCTGCGAGATAGGGAAACTTCAGCACCAGTTTCAAACTTAAGTTCACTGCCTGAATTAGGCCGATGGCTACGGAAACAATTTCAAATGCGTCACACAAACAATTTTAGATGCGTCACACAAATAACTGCGTCGGGAATTCGACGAGAGTAACCCGGACGATTTGGATTCTTCGAGCTCGATTAACTTGGCTCGGATGACGCAAAAATGGATCCGAGAGTCGCGCTCTCGATGCTATCGTAGGACGTTTAATTAAGCCACAGCGCATTTGTGAGGAGAATGACCCTTAAAAGGGGCATTCGAGGATCAAAATGAGCTTGACCTTCTGAATATCAGAATTCAGACGACAGTCATCCCAAAAACAAGCAAACCAAGTTTTTAAAATGACCCTATCCTGAAAGCGATCTCAACGTGTAGTTTATGAATTTTTTGAGTGTTAGTCTATTGAGGTACGAGTATCGTGAGACATATTGTTCATTCAACAAATGTGTCATTCATTTTCGGCTGTAAATCAGTTTCAGAACCACAGTTCACAGTTCAGGGAGAAATTAAAACGAAGACAGCTACTGCGCAATAGAGCGAGTGCCAGTCTTTATATTGAAGGAGATATTTTAACGTGTTTAAAGAGGCCGGCGTTCATTGCAAGCTCGGAGCGTAAGAGTACACTCAGTTTGTGACTTTCTCCGTTCATGGCCGGCAAAACTTTGTACACGAGCGAAGTGTGAACGGGGGTCACGCCGCCGTGCGATGTTGCACTAACTTACTGCACGTCACATCGGCTGAGAGGAAGTGTATTTACTCTGACAATCGTTTGGTTAATTCTTGTGAGTGCTCTCGTGCAATCGCCCAGTGAAAGTGGCTAGTGACTGCACTCAGACAGTCATTGTGCCATGACGAGTGACTGCATTGTGCCATGACGAGTGACTGCATTGTGCCATGACGAGTGACTGCATTGTATCATGACGAGTGACTGCATTGTGCCATGACGAGTGACTGCATTGTGCCATGACGAGTGACTGCATTGTATCATGACGAGTGACTGCATTGTGCCATGACGAGTGACTGCATTGTGCCATGACGAGTGACTCCATTGTGCCATGACGAGTGACTGCATTGTATCATGACGAGTGACTGCATTGTGCCATGACGAGTGACTGCATTGTACAGGACCTGCCCAGATCATTTGTCTCCCCCATCTGGCGTGCGTACAACGTGTGAGCGGCAGCTGCAGCTGCTGACTTGAGTATGGACACTCAGCTTGAGTCAGGGAGAGGGATGAGTGGGTCAGGATGAGTGGGTCATGATGAGTGGGTCAGGATGAGTGGGTCAGGATGAGTGGGTCAGGATGAGTGGGTCAGGATGAGTGGGTCAGGATGAGTGGGTCAGGATGAGTGGGTCAGGATGAGTGGGTCAGGATGAGTGGGTCAGGATGAGTGGGCCAGTAGCAACACAACTCTGACAGTGTGGCAGGAGTTCAAAGTTCAAGAAAAAATTACCCCGAACCTTTTTGGTATTGTATTTACAGTGGATATTATGTATATTATCATCTTGTATATTTTCACCTCAAGGAAACTTTCACACTTAAATGAAAACGTTTCTGACAACACAAAGTTTTCCACCAGATATATGCACTCATTTTCCTGCTGCCCACGCTCTTTTCTTTGTTACTAGTAAAGAAAGAAGCTCAATTCTTTATTTCTCTTCACCTGAAATCTGCGACCTGGGCTTGGCTTCACGGATTTCAAGTATAAGCAAGAAATTATTTCCATCATGCTAAAATAAATCAGGACTGTGTTGCTGTTGCTAAAAATTCGCCTGTTGCTGCATCAACCGATTTTAAAACTCCAAGTTTCGCTCACTGAGCGATAAGGCAGAAAATATTCTTCAAAATTTAGACCAATAAACGGAAGATGAAGCTCATCGTAAAAGTAACCTCGAGCGATGTAATTTTTTTAATCCTTCATCATCAATTTTTCAAGTCGCGCATGGTTTGACAGAATTATCCTTGCCTGGAGAAGAAAATAATGCCATTATGTAGGGAAATTGCAGAGAAAGCAATTTTCATGAGCTAGAACTAGACGAATGAAATTGCAATTCGGTAAAATTCTCTCCCGTCAGATGTGAAAACATTAAATCAGCGCAAAATCTAACAGCCTTGTGACCAGGAGATTTTCATTCCATTTCTTTGATTCGCTGTTAAACTAACCCTCGACTTCCATTACAAAAGTGCATTAAAATCCTGATCTGCTGAATCCTTTTAATGCCTATTTCTGTTGGAACGAAGGTACGCAGGAGTAACGAGGTCTATTTGCCGCAGTCGTCCGTCTAACTTAAACGAGTTCGGGGGCAGCGTGCTGCTTTAATGTATTGCAGTCTGATATTTTGTAGCTCATTTCTACTAGTCGACATCCTCAATTAGGTAAGTTGCATGGTGTCCGAGTCTCATGGAAAGTTTCTCATCGGAATATACGAGCGATGAATACTCTCAATAACTACTCGTATTCAATAACTACTCGTATCCAATAATTACTCGCATTCACTAACTACTCGTATCCAATAACTACTCGTATTCAATAACTACTCGCATTCAATAACTACTCGTATTCAATAACTACTCGCATTCAATAACTACTCGTATTCAATAACTACTCGTATTCAATAACTACTCGCATTCAATAACTACTCGTATTCAATAACTACTCGTATTCAATAACTACTCGTATCCAATAACTACTCGTATTCAATAACTACTCGTATTCAATAACTACTCGTATTCAATAACTACTCGTATCCAATAACTACTCGTATTCAATAACTACTCGTATTCAATAACTACTCGTATTCAATAACTACTCGTATTCAATAACTACTCGTATTCAATAACTACTCGTATTCAATAACTACTCGTATTCAATAACTACTCGTATTCAAATCGTTTTCAATATAATTACTTCATGCATTGTTGGTGCCACAATTTTTTATATTTTTAGCTTCGCAACAAAAATCCCATTTCTGCCATACTGCAATCTCGAGGTCATCCTTAGCCACCCGACCCTCCTCGCCGTGGGAAAACAAACCTGTTCATTTCATATAAGTCACCGTGGCCGAGTGGTTAAGAGCATCCCCTCCACAAGAAGGGGTGGGCAGTTCGAATACCTGAGCTGCGCGGTGATTTCTCCCCATTGGGAAAAGGGAGAACTCAGCCACAAAACTCTGCTCTACCCAGGTGTCGGAAATGGGAACCGGCTTGACCGGGGGAAACCGTCATTGCGTCCTGGTGTTAGTTATAAGGCATTTGACAAACCAATGTCTAAGGTGATATCTATCAGGCTTGATTGATTGGAATAAAGCCTCCTAAAGTCGCTTAGACACGACACTGCTGGACGTTTCGACGTCCAGTCCGACCTAGAAAACTGGCGTGCAGACAAGCAGACAAGCTCCATTGTCAAAGCAAGAAGTTAACAGGTTTAGTTAAATAATTAAATATTAAAATCCTACTCCACAATTTGATAAAATCTTTAGGGGAACTTTGCAAAGTCTTCAAATTTCCAATATAAACGCGAGAGCATACCTTGAATTCAGCGAACTCATTGCTTCTAAGAACAAGCAGCTATTAATATTTCCAACATTTCTCATTGTGACACACCTGCATCTTTTCACGCTCTCAACCGGCTTAAAACAAAAAAGTTAGTTGAAGAAATTAATTTTACTAGACAAACAGTGAAAACATTCTATAAAACACTCATACATTGATAAACATTCACTATACGGAGATTGAAGTTACTGGAAAACCGTTGTTACGCAGAGACATCACAAAAAATATTGTATAAGCACTAAAAAATTAAAAACACACGAGAATTTGTTGAAGTGTTTTTTTACGAGGGAAACAACATCTTTGGAGTAACAACTCTTTGGCGAGAAAAACCTGGCAAAGGTCTTGCCACAATGCCTTTGCTGAGATTGTGAAGGAATGAAGAAATATTGAAAATTTTCCCCTTTTTCTAACTCTCATTATTATTTGAGGGTTAAATTCCTCTGCGCGTTGCTGCAAAAAATTCCATCCCCATCGCAGGAATGTTTCTAGTACCTCGTAAATACTGCTGAGTCATCGTGACGGCGAAAACGTGTAAATTATTTGCGATGTTTTAATAACTCAAAATAGTGTACTGTAATTTTACAATGATGGTATAATCATCTAATTTATAACTAATTTCAAAACAATGATTTTTTGCTTTGTATTGATGTTCTTTTATAATTCTTTTTTATATTTGACAGCATAAAACTCAGAAAAAATAGGAATAGTGGAGGAATATGGAAACGTATATTTTTAAAGACGAATTTCAAAAGTTAAGAATACTGTAATTAGAGTTTATATTGGTCCTTTAATAATTTTAAGGGCATCATCATTCTAAATCATTCTAGGAGGTAGTACATCATTCTAAGGGCAGGCGAGTGGCAGCACATTCGGTCATTAATGTCAGAAGTTCATGTTGTCGATTGATGCTTTTCTTTGATGAAGTATTTTTCAGTCTTAATGAGCTTTTAAATAACATAAAACTATGTCTCAGAGTTAAGCAGAAAGCTGATGTACGTGTAAAATGTACCAGAGATATTCAAAACATCTCTTACAACTAGCACTCAAACAACTTTCCTCTCTTGTGCCATATGAACATCTGTCACTCGTAAATGTCTTACGTAACTTGCAAATTCTACTCGACCACCGTGGTTAGTGTTGATGAAGATTTCAATGAGCTTCCACTGATATGCCTTGATATCAGTCTCCTTTCTACGCAGGCAGATGACAACAGAAATTTAGTGCAAAGAGGACTGCCCAGCAGTGGTGCGTTGCCCGCTCTGATGCTACTACTCTCCACGTCCTTTTGTGCGATCAGCAGTGCGTAGAGATCAGCAGTATCTTACTGCGATCAGCAGTGGACTGAAATGCGTCGCCTCTATCCTTTCGGATTCTAAGTTATAAAATTCTGTTCTGATTCATATTGTGTTCGGAGGAAACATTTAAACAATAAATGTTTCTTCATGGTATATGAAATGTCCATCTTGCACTTTGAAATCGCATCTCACTTTGCACCGCGTGATTTTTTATGGAAGCGTGTTTGATTCTGTGCCATTCTGTGCATAATAATACTTCCCGGAGAATGGTTATTCGAGCTAGTGTGGTTCTGCAGTAACTCGAGTAATTTCTTCATGAACTTGGGACCGCTGCAGACATGTCCGGACAGTTCTAAGTCCCGAGTCCATGACGCGGTTCACAAGAGCCGTAACTGCCCCATCCGTCATCCTCTATTGGCATCCTTTAATTCCTGAGCTACTGGGAATTCTCGAAGCGGAATTTATCGGAGAAAAACGTGACAACCTTGAAATGACACACGCCTGGACCCAGACAGATATCGTGCGGAAATGTTTGAAAAATTTCGGTGTTTCTTCTCGTTGGTGAGAAGCTCAGAACGGCGAGGAATTTTTTGAGGTCGTAAAAGGCTTAAAGAAGCTTTTTACATAACACTGCATCTACGGAGACAAAATTGATCGACTTGTCACTGCAAGGCTGTTACAGACATTCTACAAATTGGATTAAGACATATTTGTGGCAAAATTCGAGCAAAGTTAAAACATTTTTTACTGAACGAAGTAATTTCTCCATAGTTTAATGCATTTGGTGAACACTTTTCCGCAGGTTGCGAGAAGTCATCAGATGAGCTGAAAACTTTTTTTGTAACAGGGATCCCACCAAAAGTCACTTCAGACTAACTTATTGCCCTTAAGGATTCAATGTCAGCTTTCCCAGGGATGCATGAGATGACCAGGAAGCAAAGAGAGTGTTTTATTAAAACCGTAATAGAAAACTAAACAAGAAGAAACTTCATCACAGAGAAATGAATGTCGCATACAAATAATACCATGTTCCTGTTGATTTCATAGAAAACCCTATTATTGTTGATTTCACACAAAAATTGATCAAAAAACATACCATTACAAAATTTAATTCTTAGCCAATCTTTGGCCCGCAATCAAATTCCATTGGGAATAAACTAAGAGATATAGAATTGCTCATCGAAATATTTATTTGTGAAATTAAATCGAATGGAGTCTCCCAAGGTCTTGAATGAAGTGTCACAAATCTTCGTAATTTTGAAATTACAACCTCGTGCTTTTTGAAATGTGTTAGCAGTTTTGCTACACAAGAAATTTGCTGCAGAATTCTCATAATTTTTCCATGCGTTTATTTTATTCCTTTACGATTCTTTATTCACACGAGCTTCAGAGTTTTAGAAGCTTTTCCAGACACAATCTCCGTCACATTCTCTGTCTCCATAAATGGAGGAAGTGAACTCATCGATTCAGTTCGTCCACGAAGCTTTGGCTAGAATGTCAGTAAAATGAAGTGATGATTGAACGAACATGAATTGCGAATTTAACGCATCCATCATATTTGAATTTTCAAAACTTCCATGCCTATAAATCTTTCTTCACTAATCTTTAGTAAATATAAATTTATGAAGTAATAATAAAATTGAAGAGGCTAGAAACCTCACACCAGTATACACAGATTAATCTGTACAGGTCCATAGCAACACACAACGTCGCGGTTTGCTTCCAACATCTCTTGTAGCAACACAGAATTTGCTGCTCATCTTTGCCATTATTTAAATGCTTTTCTACACGACACTTCAAAAATGACGACATTTTCCTTAATTAAGTTTTGAACCAACAGGGAAATTTCTTTAATTCTTTTTTGAGTTATTCAAAAAACATTTGATGAAAAGTTAGGTGCAGAAAATTTCCCATTGCCTGCATGATTGCAAGACGATTATAGAACGTTGCATCTAAACAGAACTAGAAATTAAACTTGAGCAATCAGTAAAGTTCTGTAAAGCAATCACGACGTAACAAAACAGCAGGTGGAGAGGAAAGCTTTACAGTTGACGTGAAAGTTTTGCTGAATTAAAATGCAATGAAAAGTTTTAAAAACAAAACTGAACTTGTTAAAATAATTCTGCGGTCATTTGACTTTGGTATTTTTCCCACAAAAATTGGTTAGGCAAATAAATTGTTCTAGATAAAATTTTAAAAGCTCACTTTAAAATCAAATTAATAAGAATTTTTTCCGCCAGATATTAGATGGTTGTTTTTTCAGTTAGAGTTCCTATTTACTGTCCCATGAGTAGTTAAAAAATTATCAAGAGCAATCATGAACAATTATTGTGAATTAGCAATTATTATCAATTAATTATCAGCTTTCATTATTCTAAGTGGGCAGAGTACAGCAAGAGGACACCCCATTCAATCAATGCCAAACAATGGCGCTCGTCATTAAGTCGTTTGTAGCACGAATATTTCAGGTCATCTGTTAAATCTTTGCGATTTATTTTAGGCACAAAACATCGCATAAAACCAACTAAAAATGCCCTCGTCTAAAGCCTTCACGTGAGTTGTTTATAGATTTCATGAGAGTTATCGCTGCATTACAAGCCACTTTAATATTTGATATCATCGTGATATACACACGGCTTTCCTTCGTTGCATTTCAACTTACATTTGGTAGAAGGCACTGCAGATTCATATTGTATTCCGGCAAAAAGATTACACATTATTTTAACCCCATTAAGCATATTCACTTTCGGTGCGATTAATAGATTCGTGTAGAACTGCGACCCACACTCAACTTACACTTATTTCGTTGATATGAGCAAATAGCAATCCGTGATCGGAACAGTCATTTTTGCTGAAGATAACTGCACAAGAAACAATCATGACGGTTATACTTGAATATTTTCGAGCTCCAGGTTTCGAAAGCCTACGAGTTAATGATAACGCTGTCCTAATTTGACCTCCGGGCCTAAAGTTAGCACTTTTTAGCACAATGTTTAAATTAAAGCTTAATAAACGCGACCGCAAAAGTTAGAAGTAACGGGCTTCATTAGAGGCTCTCCACTAGTAGTTGCAAGCCCTGCACTGCCGGTAGTTGGGACAGGAGATGGATTGTCCAGTGGATAACGTATTTTACTTTCCCATCATTCTGAGGTAAAATTTTGGACGCTCAGAAGTTAGGCTCGGGATATTGACGAAAGTGTTCAAGTGACTTTATGGCTTCAAGAAGTTATCACTACTATAGCATGGTGTTGAGTCAGGATAAATTTTGATCGATTTTAAAATTTTGATGCTGTCAATAATTTCCAACAAATTACTATTGCAGCGTCATTCAAGGCATTCAATGGGAGTTTTTTCTACAGATTTCAAAGTGAATTTCACCCAAACCATCACTGTCAGTTTTTCGCTTGCTCATTATTCCCTCAGCAGATGTTCTGTGGAAAACATTGAGTAACCATTTCTGAGCATCATGAATATTAATCCAGGACGACATCCTACAAAACTGTCAAGTTATGAAGAAAATATAATTTAAAAAATGTCATTTCTTGAACATGAATTCGAAAAACATATGCAAATGAAATAAGCACTTACTACGTTAAATCTAAATTATTTTACATAACTATTTATTTACGCCACATGAATATTGAAGTCTTGACCGTGTTGCATGATGCACCATGTGAGCTGTGGTGAAAAAACACTTGAATATTCGTAGTAGTTACCTTTATGGATAAAATCCGGGTTTCTCGATAAACATAGTTAAAAAGGTGTAGCATTTACCGTGGAGTTTCCTCGTACTCAACCTGGTGCAAAACGAAGATAGTTAAATGTGTGTTGTACTTACCGTGGAGTTTTCCCGTTAAAATCCGCCTTTCAAACCAAGATAGTCAAATGCGTGTAGTGTTTACCGAAGAGTTTTCAAATTCAAATCCACACTTCAAAACGAAGAGAGTTAAATGTGTGTAGTATTTACCGTGGAGTTTTGTGAGCCACTGATACGATACTGCATGAAAGGTATTTGAATATTTGCAATGATAATCGTGCTGTTTTCAATTCAAGACCTACGGTTGCGAGAAATCTAGAAGAAATTTTCAATATGAGACTTCTAAAGCAACATTTCCTTAAATTAATTAATGAATACAATTCAGGTTCTCGTCATGAATATTTTGATCAACTGCTTGGGAAAACAATTTAAAATCAGATAAGAAAACTAGATTAAACGTCGAGCTTATTTCTATTTTCTACTTGAATAATCCAGCAAGCTAATGACATCCGATTATGCACGACTGAAGGAACTGGAAACAAAATGTGTAAATTTTTAATTCGAACAGTTTTTACACTCCAAGAAAAAGAGATCCAGGTTCTTTTTTGTGCTTAAAATATTCAATAAGAGAAAACATCACACATAAAGAAAGAAATGAGTTTTGTAAGTATTAATTTTGATGCTGTGCAATGTGAAGCTCCGCAGGGAAATGTGAGTAAAATCCAAGTAAGAAGAAATTATAATACAATTGTTTTGATAATCTTATTTTGTTGTGCCATTAATTGCAATGAGGAGATACGCGCCGCTGTTTTGCTGGGCCGCGCGCTGACATTCTGTGATCATATCATATATCTGAGAAGACTAGAGAAAAGTGTTTCTAAGGTACTAAGGCAATTTAGTATAAAAAATTTAAAACACTCACTTCATCACAGCGACGCAGCGTACGATTTTGAATTTCTCAAAACGACTGCTCTGTCAGATACTAACTATTCTATCGCACATTCTTATTTTACTTATACCGTTATAATTTTCACCACAAAGTTTTACGTATAACTTAAACTTTACAAACGCACTATTCGTCGTCTTACGAATTAAAACTAAACATTACGATAAACTTATTATATTAAACAAGAAAATTAAAATTCGATCAGATAAATACGTTTACAAATATTTTCCCCCTACATTACGCCGTGACGTCATAGTAAGAAGGTTATACTTTGAACACTTTTTAACTCCATATACAAAGTAACCTTAATCCATGTGTTCTATCGTCGATCGCCTTCAAACTAAGAGGTACTGTCGTATGGGAAAATTCGCTTCATTTTACTCTCTATCAAAGCTTTGCATCCTCACTCGAAGGCATTGTGACCGACGCCATCTTTAAAAATGAACAAAAATCATACACTTTCATGCTTGATGTGGATTTTCCTTTCTGCTGTTTTCATCTCATATTAAAAAAAGGCAAATCTATTTACTAACATGAGGAATTTGTTTTATTAGTTTTTAATAAATATTTCCATCTAAAAATCTTTATTTTACGGGCAAGATGATTTTTGTTCCCTACTATACTTCTGCATCCTCGTCCTCAAGTTTGTTTAATTAGTTCCTTCATTTTATTATACAAATATAAGTGAATTCTTCAATGTTTGAACTGAAAATCAAATTTATGTTCTGTTTTTGGCATTAGAATAACTTATAAACAATCGTTACCTCCAAATAAACATGATAAAACGCCAAAATTAAGTTACCTGGTAAATTTTTCAAAATTTTTACCATAAACAATCACCCAATCGCATCAGTAGGATATACAGCATTATAAAAGTCAGGATTTTTCCTCTGAATAATCATGCTAAAGCATCAGAAGGGTATTTCTCGGACCAGCATTACCAAAACAACACTCCACCCAACTCCTCACAGCATGCGACATGAACAAGAAAATATCGTACATTGATCCTTGTGTAGCCAGCATTGAGTCCATCCATTTAGCATCAGCCAATTCCCGAGGAAAAGGAAGCCGTTCTTGGATTAGAGTAAAAACGTAATTTCTGTCCGGCCGGTCCATATCTCAGCTGAAAAGCTTTGAAGCCCTTTCGGAGTTTTCACAGTTCGCTTTGTCAGATGAATTTCTTTGCTTTGACGTGCCAGATGAAGCAGGATAAACTAACAGACAGAGCAGAGCTTTTAAGTTCGGTTAACGTGCCCTTTTCAGCTCAGCAGCTCGAGACTCCATTACAAGACAACAATGGTCTTAGCTCGTAAATGAAATGAAAGAACGTCGGTTGTCTTTATGCTCCGTCGTTTCTTGTGAGACTCAGCCCTGACTGACAAGGCGGCAGATACAACATGGTCGCATTTTCATTCGAATGCGTCGCAAAAGTGTGAAACTCTCATTCGTATGGCACAAATGGCTACTTCATTGCTCTGTATAATATAACGTTTAAAAAAGAGGGTCTGAATAATAATCATCGATGACTTAAAGCGATAGTTAACAAAAGTTCTGTATATACTTAACAGAAAACGCATTATCGTCTAGTGCAAGATTTCCACGATTTCACTTGCATCATAAGTCATGCGAAGAGTTTTTATTTACTGCTACAAACTGGATTGTGGACTATGATCACCAAGTTTGCAATTACTACATTTTTTTCTTCACAGAAAGCACAAATTAGTAAAATGTCCGATTTGTTCATTGATGGCCTTTCAAATGCCAAAGTCGTACCCTAAACTTGGACTTTTGGTCGAACCATAGTGAGCATGGTGAGCATGGTGAGCATGGTGAGCATGGTGAGCATGGTGAGCATGGTGAGCATGGTGAGCATGGTGAGCATGGTGAGCATGGTGAGCATGG
>JACJUY010000155.1:145113-157563 GCA_014220935.1 Platorchestia sp. MABIK
GGTGAGCATGGTGAGTATTGTGAGCATGGTGAGCATGGTGAGCATGGTGAGCATGGTGAGCATGGTGAGCATGGTGAGCATGGTGAGCATGGTGAGCATGGTGAGCATGGTGAACATGGTGAGCATGCTGAACATGGTGAACATGGTGAACATGGTGAACATGGTCAAATCTTAAAGTGATTAGCTGTCACACGCATATTTTATGCTGTTGATCTGCTTAAATCTCTCACATTTTCCCAGGAAGGCCACAGATACTTTAGAACTTAAAAGAAAGATTCATCTTGAATGCAATTTTTCAGTGGAAATAGTCATGTAGCAAATTTATTGATTAATAAGAGCGTTGCTGAAATGCATCACTAGTGCACAAAGCAATGTTGAAATCAAAAATGATAGGAAGGAAGAACATTCGTTTTTTAATGCGAATTTGAAATATCTTTTCAAAATTTTCCCTTTTTACCTTTCATTGCATGTCATTTACTCGCAGTTACACAAGATAGTCTGAATTTATCGTTTATCGTTTTGCTCATTTGAAACCGAGTCTGTGAACCCGAGAGTTTAGCGATGAAGGGAGATTTACTAAATATTATTCACAACTACAGCACACAGATGTGCCACATGTCTGCTTTGGAAAAGTTCTTGATTGATGATTCATAGTTCCTCGAGCGCAGACGTTAGCTAGAAATTAGCGGACAATTAGAGCAGCGAGGCATTTATTGAACTGGCCAGCGATAGCAAAGAGAGCAATAAAATTTTACGGGCGCGACAGATTTCAGTTTCGAAAGTCCAATGTGAGAGTTGAAAAATAGGAAAAGGAAAGTTCGCGTCTATGATTATCTTAACTCCATTTGAAAATGAGATTAATTGCAATGGTAAGAAAAAGGCAAAAGTTTCATTAAGAAAAATGTAAATGGCATTTCCTCAAGAATACAATCCGAGAAATCTTGGAAAGTGAAATGATAGCGTAAAAAGCCATAGTACAAAACTTAGTATTTAAACTAAAAAATATTATTGGTGTCAGCTTATGTTTGAGATGGTTTCATTTAAGTTGTCAATAAGTGCATATGTCAGCCACTGGTAGAGAATTAATGTTCTCAAAAGAGCCCTTTTACTTTGTTGGGAATAAGAATTCCTATTTAAAATTCCTGACAATTAGGAGTCTTCAATCAAAAAATTATTCTTTAAACTTTATTTTTCATTATACAGCAATGCATGGGTTGGGATTACTATGTTAATTAACCGTTTTTCTATTCCGTGTAAGGTTGACATGAGTGAGTGAAGCTTCAAACATGGTTCTTTGTTAGTGCATTTTAAGCAAAGCGAGGTGTATCACGAAAATTTCAAACTTCAACATTTTGTAGTCACACGGGGTATTATGATAAATAATATAATAAAGCGATGTAATAATAAAAAAATGATATTCTAGATTACACCCACGGTTCACCAAAGGTCTTCTTGTCATTAAAGTTTAAAGATACGCTTGCCTTCACTCTAGACTGGAGCCTTTTTTTGAGTATTGACCTAAGAATAAGGGAAACTTCCTTAATTTTGTGCTGATTAACATGAATAAGGAGTTTTCTAGAACATGCACTTAATGCCATAGGGTATAAATTTAAATGCGATTGAAGGTTTCATTGTTGTGAACTGTTGGAAGCTCATTATTTTTTAGTTCCTATCTTGAGTAGCGAGTGAAATTTACTGGCAATAGAAGTACTTTCAGCCAATGCTCACCAGCCAAGCACTCAATGAAGCGGTCGGGGTAAACCAGCTATGGCTGTCGGGCCTGACTGTGGAAGGTGGTTGTGCTGGGCTGCTACTGATCCTGGCAGTTCTGGTGTGGCCTGTGCTGCCTCTCTCGCATCCTAGTGACTGAGGGAGATGATTGTGGCCTGCTGTCGGCTACCCTCCCATAGGGAGGAGAGGCCTGGTATGTGTATGTATGTAGAAGTACTTTAGAAAATTTCAATAACGTCAAAAATAACTGTAAGTATAAAAGAATCAAAAGTTAAAAAGAGGATGAAAAAGAATCAACAGTTTCACTAAAACAAGTAGTGCCAACCAAATCCAAAATTCAACAGTATTTTGAAAACATACTCACCATGATTACCAAAACAACCAATTCAGTGGCAGCTAATCCTCACTTCCGTTGCTCGATGATACACAGCAACATACGCACAAACATATCGGGACATTCAACACCGACATATTGGTCTTGGCTATGCTACATAACGGTTAAAATCATTAAAATCAAGCTTCAAATCATTATAAACTTAAATACAGAAGCAGCCAAAGCGTTTAGAGCTAGCATTTGCAAACGAGTTAATATTCTCGATTATTTAAAAAAAAAGTTTCAGCTAGAGACATTTCTTAAATAGTATTTTTGATTTAAATTTGACGTGCAAAGAAACAATAAGCGTTCACAAAAAAAAAACTTCGCACGAATTATTTTTTAAAATTGGAGAAGCAGTTTCGATGCTCTTTAAAGCAATTAATTGCACTGTGACAGAACCGACATGCTTCATAACAAACTGTTCTGTTAACAAATTCATCTCTTTAAAAATCTAAAATCTACAAAATTTGTCAGGAAGAAACCAAAAATTTGCAATCATCTAATATCAAATTATAGAGACAATGCGTGTTTAAAAAATCTCTTTACTTTTACATTTAGAAAACGTTTCCAATACTGAAACATTACACGCTAAAAAATAAAACTTCGTGGAGAAAAAGCAAAACATTCAAGGCAAGACTTTGGTTTTAAACATCAGCACAAGAGGGAACTTGGCCAAGATAACCTTGTACTTCGGACACAAAATGCATCTGACTTCATTTTCTAATTTTCCTTCGAACTCGGAAGTAAAGTTGCCTCCAATTATGGCGGCTCCTTTTAACAATTCTTTGGAGGCCTATTTTTGAACAGCTCTCCCAGGGCCCATCTCCTCGGAGGAACTCAGAAGCGAGGCTTAAGGAAAAAAGTAAATGGGAAGTTGTGGCCAAGATTTAGGCGCATTTGCTTTGTTTCACTTTATTTTAAAATTTCAAAAGACACAGATTTTAGCATTACAATAATTCAGTGATGAAATATTTTTGAAAGCCGACTTACCAAACGAATTGAAGGAGAAATTCTTGCAGAGAAAGTACATATTTATTCTAATGTAAGAACTTTACATTCGAGCATGATCGACAGCATATGTTTCGTCGACACCTGCGATAAATTCCAGATAAAACGCGTCAAAAAAATTTCGAACTTTCACAAACTCTCTTAATTCCAGTACAAATGTTTCGAGAAACGATACAAAGTTCCAGGGTTGAGTTTCACGATGAAAGTTTCAGAGTAGTCAAAACGTCTTACACTGAAATATTCTGCAGAAATTGGAGAACTTTCAGATTAAAATTGGGGAAAAAAATTCGTAATGAAAAGTCATTTGTATCTATAACAGAACACGATTTCAAAAGAATGCACGATTTCAAAAATATAAACGTTGCAATGGGAATAATTATTGAACCCGCACTTTCACGTTTTGAAATACATTCCCTGCAGTCATGTGAAAGTGAGCAAAGACTGAACAAAAATCCTAGTAGAGCAACTAACGCTGAATAAGAGGAACATCGATGCAACTTTGAATTTCCTTGCTTTCTCGAGCGGGAGACCCATCGATAGTTTAAATATCCTTAGGAAGGAATTGAAATGATCGTGAAATATTGAAAGCTATATTTGTACGCTGCCTCACTGCCTCACTGCCTCATGTGCTCCGCCTCACTACCTCATGTGCTCAGACTCGCTGCCTCATGTGCTCAGCCTCACTGCCTCATGTGCTCAGCCTCACTGCCTCATGTGTTCAGCCTCACTGCCTCATGTACTCGGCCTCACTGCCTCAAGTGCTCAGCCTCACTGCCTCATGTGCTCAGCCTCACTGCCTCATGTGCTCAGCCTCACTGCCTCATGTGCTCAGCCTCACTGCCTCATGTGCTCAGCCTCACTGCCTCATGTGCTCAGCCTCACTGCCTCATGTGCTCAGCCTCACTGCCTCTTCATTTGGCAGCTCTGCCTCCACAATGGGCCAAAATTTTCTCTAGACGCGAGAAGGATTTATTTCAAAGACCCTGAGGTCCGTAACACTTTAACTGCGGCAGGTAAACCTGAAGTTCAATATTCGATTCAAATACAAAGTCAATTGTAACATTAACTGGATCGTGACTTCATTTAGCTTAGGATAGGTATTTCTAAAATTGAGTTTGCGACCACTGGAAGATCAGCACCAATATGAAAATCGCCTCCTTGGCCACCGGTGGCTCACGTCGAAGTCAAAGAGTTAAGTTTCTTTTCCGAAATCTACATCCCAATCCTTCTAATAATACAGCTATTTCAAGTTGACTCACATTCACCATCAATTTAACAAGGCATAACTCAAGTCAAATATTTTGACGCTGTGCAATTCACTTTAACTGATCCAGCAAATAGTTTATATTTTTATCTTTTGTGTTAACTTACTAACTCTTTAAGAAGGCCTACCTCGAGTCATTTTCTCCATTATCTTAACTCAATGCAATTCGCTCACAATTCACATCAACTGATCTAGCAATCAGTTTATATTTTTGTCCAATTTTGTTGACTCACTATCATTTTAACAAGGCATAATTCAATTCAATCATATTATCACGATGTAATTTGCTCGCAATTCACTTCAACTGGTCTGGCCAACAGTTTTTATTTTTGTCCGTTTTGGTTGACGGCATTCAAGCGGCCTAGCTTTTTTTCGGTGACGACGTCCACTTCGAGTGATCATTATGGCGAGTGTCCGCAGCAGAGAACTGGGCGATAATTGAATCGGTCTCAGCCAAAGCTCGGGGCACCGACCGTTGTTTGCCAGGGGTCCTCTCCAAGTGATGTCCACCAACCAACCTTCAGTAATGCGACGAGCTAAAATTTCCAGAGAATTCTTGCAATAATACAATAATTCGACACAATCAATTTTCTCGAGATGAATATTGAAAATTTACTACAGTAATGCGACGCAGTAACTTTTTCCGAGAGAAATCTTGAATAATTATCGCAATAACACAACGCAGTATATTTTTCCCGAGATAGACTTTGAATAATTACTGCAGTTATGCGACGCAGGAAATTTTCTAGAGATAGATCTTGAATAAATTTTAAGGTTCCTCTCCTCAAGTCGGTGTTAAGTGCAACTTCGAAAAAAATACCTCGATGACAACTGCTAGGAGAATTTCGAAATTGGATGATTGCAATTTCAAAACTGGATTTGGACAAAAGGAATTGCTCAGTTGAAGAAATTCAGCCGAGGTAGATCACAAAATTGAACTAATTTTCAACAGAAAGTATACGTTGGAATAAATTGCAAAAATCAATGAACATGAGAGACACTTTAAAGATCTTGCGAAATTTCAGCGCAACGATAAATTTCCTGCTTTGGATGAAGATGGGAAAGAAAATGTAAGCTATACACATTACATATGATCTTGAGGTGTACTCATTGAATATGTGCGTTCTCTGTACATAGGGTAGTCATCACTTGTACTTCTCGTTAGCATTGTGTGCTGAACAATGACTGCCGCTGGACCATAAAAAATTATACACAAGTTTGACTTTTCAAGGTATTCTTCTAAGTTGACATCATGTCGATGTTTAAGTCAGTGTTTTTAAGTCGATGTTCTTCTCTTTTTAATGAGTTAGGTCACTTATGAAGACAGCAAAATACTGACCGCTTCAAACAACCTCTACCATTTGCAATTAATTTTTATCAAATCGGCGAAGCGTGTCGTCTCACTGTCTAAACAATTTGTTGTGTCGTTTCTTTCTACACAACATGGTGTATTTTCAGCGGTAGCTGGAACTACCAATGTAGGAGAACGATACGCTCAGCAAGACGCTTATTATCATACTGGCTCCGTCGCTTACAGCTTCCTCTATATAATAGTCTTGCCCGGAAGTCCGGTAAGCGCGAGCAACAAAGATATTCCGGCGGTGGGTCGCTTCCGACCCACGGATCGTGACAGAGACATCCGAAGACTAGCGAAATAAAGACATCCGGCGGCGCTCACTTTACAAGGCACATCCTGAGATTTGACACAATTTTTTTGTAAATTTGAATTAAAAAGTTTCAGTAGGTAATGAATGTAACAAAAATTTTGAATTATTCATTTTAGAAAGCAATGGTTTACGTGAAATGCGCTATTAAAAAAGTCATTTCTCTATAAACAGTCATGAAGCGAAATTAATTCTTGTAAACTCTACATGAAAGGAAAAGAACACAACCCGAATTAATTTTCAAACCAAGCAAAACCAATGTCAATACCTTAAACTTCCTCCACATAACAGTAGAGCAATTTGAAAATAAAGTTGTACGCAAATTGCGAGGTTAGTTTACATATTTAAATACTTCGCAATCATTTTCAGTGAAAGTCTTACATATAAGACATTTTATACTTCAGTTAAAATCAATCCGATCGCAAATCAAGCATACACAGAAATACAGGTATTCGTGGTACAAATGATGTGAAGTTCTGAAAGTAAGAATAATTTCTTATTTCCAACTTTTGAAATTTACGAGATTGTTCCAGTTCATCGCGTGTTGAAGTAGTAAAAAATTCACTTAACATATTTTTATTGATGCACTGTCAATCAGTTTATTCAGTTAGTTTATTGATAAACTGTCAATCAGAGCATCAATAGAAATATGTTGAGTGAATTTCTTATAACTGTAACTCGTGATGAACTAGAATAATTTCTCAGTAAAATTAAAAATCTTTCATTTTTTACACTCCAAAAATCGGTAGAGTTGTCACACAAGCTTCCAACACCCAACATAATCACAAATATACCGCTTGATGCGCAGGGATGTCTCTCACGCGTCACCTGACGCACTCCACTCAAATGCCTGCAAATTTCTTGACTAAGAAATGGCTCATTGACGTGAGCGAGTATTTTTACTGAGATTCAAGCTTCTCAGAGACTTTGTCTCCGAAAAATTTGGAACCTAATTTTTTGAATTCACGAATTATCAAGTGAAAATGTCATCACGCTTGCGACGAAAAGTTGCTTTGAGATTCCATTTGAATTTTGAGTCCCCAAATGAAATGAATTTACAAAAAGTTTTTGAAAGGAAGCAAATCTCGCTTAAGCGCTTCAGGCGATTATAAGTGTGACATTCGCATCCTGCGTCAAATGAAGTGATAAATTAGTCATCTAACGAAATTTCTTCAAGAAAAAATTTTAGCACGACCAACGAGTTTCCTTGGAACTGCTTCATTTCTATTTTCTTCAGCAACTCAGTATCATCGAGGCACCTCAATTTTTGGAGCAAAGGAAATTTTTGACAAAAAGTTCACAGCTAAGAGCTTGTGAGATGCCATTAAGCGAATTAGCATCGACTGTCGGCAGAACGCTTTAAGACACTGAAACGGACAGCACAACTGGCGTCTGACAGAGTTTTAATCTCGGCGAAAATCTTGGCAAGAAGGCTTAAAATACTGCCAAAGTGAACGCAAAAAGCAAGAGTTTTGCGACGGATGAAAGTGCAGTTAACACTCGTGAATTTAAATGAACCAAAGCATTCCGCGAGAGTTCTCGAAACGAGACCAAAATATAGCTGTTGACTGTGTCACAGGTTGTCTGGACAGCGCAAAAGCAGGATAAGCGAGAAACATGCCGAGCACAAATGCTCTCTTCTCTCGCTATCTTATTCCCTATTAAAATGTAAAGATTATGCGATTGTATTATATTGCGTTGGGTATTTGCGCTCGTGTCATTCGGGGTCGAAGGGCAGAGGCTTTAAATGTTTGGGTCTGAACATTTTCCACTTCTGTGTGTAGGAATTTATTCGGATCAGCTGCAGTGGAACCTTGGATGTCAAGTTTGAAGTTTTAGTTTAGCAACATCCTCTCAGTAATAGCGACATTTATAAATACCTACTACCGCTACTGACTCAAGCGGTAAGTTTTTTTCATAAGATGTTTTTGATTAATTGTTAGACTAAGCTGTTGCGTGCGCAAAGTTCTGATTACTTCTAGGAAATAACTGTTGCTCACGTAATAACTAGGAAATAACTGTTGCTCACGTAATAACTAGGAAATAACTGTTGCTCACGTAATAACTAGGAAATAACTGTTGCTCACGTAATAACTAGGAAATAACTGTTGCTCACGTAAATTTCTAAGAATTTTGTTTAAATAAAAATATCAAGTATTTTCGAATGAGCTCTTATTCTAACTAATCTAATCCAACAAAGTAATAGTAAATTATTCTTAAGTATTTAGCTGAAGAAAAATAGGATTCTGAGAATCCCTGTGGGATATATCGGGCATCGCGAAAATATCGCTATAATGCAGGAATGTGATAGATTAAAGTGAGATTTGAAATGACTATATATGTATCACTTTAATTAATCATATTCATGCATATCATAAACGAAATTTTTATATATATATATATTTGTGTGTAAAAACATATAGAATCACATATATACTTAATTGATCATAAACGGAATTAAAATATAAAAATGTATATATAGAGAGGAAAGGACGCTATTTTCAGCAGCAACGCTCTAGTTTGAATGACTTGACCCAAGTTTCTTGACAAAATTCTTTGCGTCCAAAGCCGCGATGCTGGAAACTCGCGCCAGACGAGGTGCGCAAAAAACGTCGTCTAAAATCGAAAGTGTAGGCATGACGATCGCTCGGGAAGAATAGTCAATTTCAAAATTCATTTCTGCTCAATGTATTTAGTCAAACTGTCAAGATTTTGCAGCCAAAGAATTGCAGTGAGGCTAGTGTTGTATGCATTCATTTCCCACCCAATATATGACTTGCAATGAAAATTAAGAGCTCTGAGAAATTAAGGTTGTAAGCCGCCCAAGAAAATTAGAAAACTTTCCATCGCAACATTACAGTAATATAAAAACAGGTATGGATAAAAAGTAAGCTTACTTTGAACTTAGACAGATGCTGTGAATTCATATGATGTTGTAAAAGAGCCATGGCCAGTTTTTTCTGTTTTATTGAGTAACTGTTTTATCGATATAAACCAGTTTGGTTTCATATCGACATTGTGCGAGACACACACTGTGTCCGCAGAACAACTTCCAGCGCCTCGCCTGACACTCGACCCTGCGTTTCGCAGAGCTTCAGGTCTTCGTATCTTATTTTATTATAACAGCAAATTGAAATCGAAAGCGCGTTACAATCACAACTGTGTTGCAATTAATAGGAATTCTTTTTAGCTTTTGTTCGCCAGCGATCATTTTCGAACAATGAATGCTGTACAGGTTCAGTCGACAGTTTTTTTCACGTCTTTTTTAATGTGTGCGTGCATTAAATTTGTTTTTCAAGTCATGGTCTACGTTTCAGAATTGCGAGTGACGAAACTTTCTCTTATGAAAGAATTCATTCGATGTATCCTGTAGCAGGGAAGACATTCAGAGTATTCTGCTACTGGTAAGCTTATAATACACTTTTGCAGTTCCATCACCGGTGGGAGTCGAACAGTGATAAAGTTTATTTTGGACCGTAGGCTGGAAACCATGAATATTAAATGGAACAAACCTTTTTTCGCTTTCGATAAATAAAAATTCAGAAATGGACCAGCTTGCTGATCTGCTATCACATTGCTCCCATAAACTGTAAATAACTTGAAATTTGTTAGAAAAGACGGAAAGAAATAATGTAAAAACTTATATTCCGATAAAATATCATCAAGAAAACTTGCAACACTTCGAAAACGTCTTACACAAGCAAGTTCTTTTTCTCATCGTGACGCTCGTTTGACTGCCTCACAGAAGTGGAAAAATGTCTCGACGTCTTTCAAATTGTCTCAGCGGAATAAATAAAGAAACGTGTAGTGTTCAGCAGTTACCACAGGCTCAGTCTATAGCTATATCATGTTGAGTCTTTTTTGAGTCATTACGTCACCTACATAACTTTACATTATTGCAACGCGGAAATTGGCCCCCAAAAAATCGTCTGCCTCTCGATGATTGTAGTAGCACGCGAGAGGTACTATGTACAATGAATATTACTACTACAGGGCTGGATGGTTTCAGTAGGACGCGAGAGGAACTATGTACAATGAATATTACTACTACAGGGCTGGATGATCTTAGTAGAACGCGAGGGGTACTATGTACAATGAATATTACTACTACAGAGCTGGATGATTTTAGTAGGACGCGAGAGGTACTATGTACCATGAATACTACTAAAACAGGGCTGGATGATTTTAGTAGGACGCGAGAGGTACTATGTACCATGAATACTACTACAACAGGGCTGGATGATTTTAGTAGGACGCGAGAGGTACTATGTACCATGAATACTACTACTACAGGGTGGCGCAAAAGTCACTTCAACATTATGAACATTAATGACACAACTCATGCAGCTATGAAAATGCGTTACATCCGAAATTAAGAAATGATGAGACACAGTCACAGCGTCGCGCAATATACGACGGACGTCGACGATGGAAAATGATGCATGGTAGCGTTATTGGAATCTTTGCTAAAAGAAGTTCGATATTTACTGTGCTTGAGTATCCGAAAGTTGCGTGATGAGGCAATATGACGGCCAGTCTGACGTTGAAGAGAAAAGCCCTCATGATGCTAGAAATTGATATTTCAAACTGTAATGACCCAGGGCTGCATTCCATTAAAAAATTGGAGTGTTGCATAAAAAACGTGTAAAACTGATGATGTTTGCGATAAGAACATGTGTGAACATGTCGGGTTGTGAGGCAATCAATAACTTAACAAATCGGAACTCTTTGATAGTCATGAGCATGAATCCATAAAGCCTATTGGAGTGCATGAATTCATAAACCTACGAGCTATTGGAGTGACTGAAGTAATCATTCTATAATCACGCGACGCAGGAATTATCTAAGAAGGAGACGCAAAGCGGCAGAGAAGCACGCGATGTGAAGTCCCGATGTTGCAGCAGATGGGGAGCAAGCTCAAATATTGAACAACCTATGAAATGTATTTTACGTGCAAGTTTTTTGAAACTGATATATTGAACAAAAATTTCTTTTCCGTGCGTTCAGAGTGATTGAATAATGATTGAACATGCATTTGAAATAAGATGTTTAGTTGTTGAAAACCGTCAAACGTTTTATCGTTAAAATTCGCGAAATAAATGTTCATGATTGAAATATTCACTTAGCAAAAGTCTTCCACTGATGGTTTTCTTGTGGATTTTTTAGCCTTATAAGCATTTTAACCCTTTCAGTACTGGCGGCTACTCCAGGGCCAAGCTGGCTAGTGCTTCCAGTTTAGGGCACCTAACCTAATTTCAAAGTAATTCAACTAGTGAGGGAATACTTTGGAGTAAATAACAATAGGGAAATTATCAGCATTCATTAAACTAGCTTTTAATCATTTTCAGAAGCCGGCACGCGTAAATTACCATAGGTTACCTCTAAGTTCATGCCACAGGGTCCGTGCAACACATTCAATGCTCTTTCCATCTAACTTGAGCAAGTTTTTTCTGAACTTCGTTTATTTTTGATAAATTCGGGCAAAAACGTGTGAATAATTTCATCGTAAACATGAAAACTCTATCATAAACGTCGAAAATTTTTGTCGCCAAGCATAGAGCTTCAAAGATTCAAAACTTTTTAAAATTAAAATAAAGAAGTAGGCACTTGCTTAAGCTAAAAGCACCCACATTAGGACAATTTCACTGACAATTCAGGGTAATGAAACTTTTCCCCTAGGAAGTTTTTCCCCAAACCATTTGAATTATCGGAACGAAGGGGTCAAGCATTTAGTGAGCTGTTCCCCCTGTCGCATTCGCTACATTGCAGAATTTCCCTACGTTGTCTTATTTAGATTCTTATCTCCTTTCAGTGTAGAAATACATTACTAACCATTACAAAAACCTTCACACACACAAAAAACATTGAAACTTTGGAATTGAAACAGACTTTTGCGCGATTGTTATAAAAATTGAGTTCTTCCTTGGAACAGAACACTTGAGAACAAATGACAGGGAAATGGTGGCATGTAGAAGAGTTGTTAAACAACTTCACCCAAATGCTATAACAAACAATAAATCTTAGGAATTTAAAAACGAAGAATGCACCACACATTGAAATCATATTTAATTAAGATTCTACACTACCTATCTATTCAAAACTAAGTCAGTACTATAAAACGTTTCGGAGACCAGCTCCATCTTCAGTTAGCAGTCTGCAAGTTAAAAAAAAAATAGAAAATCAGTCTTCTACACAAAATACAAAGGCACAATGAAATCTACAAGTAAATTTGCAATGGGTATGAACTATTGGCGCTATTAAGATCCGGTTTTTCATTTGAAATAAAAAGGGATTCTAAAATACGTAGATCTAAATCATTAGATGCTGTGCGTAAAATGGAAAAATTTTCCTCTGCAATTCGGTCACAACACTGCTCGCTGTGAAGGCGGATTGATGAATGAGGCGGT
>JACJUY010000155.1:158609-188225 GCA_014220935.1 Platorchestia sp. MABIK
TAGTTTTGAATAGATAGGTAGTGTAGAATCTTAATTAAATATGATTTCAATGTGTGGTGCATTCTTCGTTTTTAAATTCCTAATGATCATTCGCCTTAAGAAAAGTAACTTCTCTGATTATATAAAAAACAATAAATCTTTAAGCGTATGCATAAGCCATGTCACTTCACTCAAACTATACTTGGCTGCTTAGCCTGGACTGGGAGAAACTGTGCCAGATCCACGAGTAAAAGTAATACAATGTAGGAGTAAAGTAATACAATGTAGGAGTGAGAGTAATACAATGCAATAAAATGCAGAAGTGAGAGTAAAACAATGCAATAAAATGCAGGAGTGAGAGTAAAACAATGCAATAAAATGCAAGAGTGAGAGTAATACAATGCAATACAATGCAGGAGTATGAGTAATACAATGCTGTACAATGCAGGAGTGAGAGTAATACCATGCAATACAATGTAGGAGTAAAGTAATACAATGTAGGAATTAAAGTAATACAATGTAGGAGTGAGAGTAATACAATGCAATACAATGCAGGAGTGAGAGTAATACAATGCAATACAATGCAGGAGTGAGAGTAATACAATGCAATACAATGTAGGAGTGAGAGTAATACAATGCAATACAATGTAGGAATTAGAGTAATACAATGCAGGAGTGAGAGTAATACAATGCAATACAATGCAGGAGTGAGAGTAATACAATGCAATACAATGTAAGAGTGAGAGTAATACAGTGCAATACAATGCAGGAGTGAGAGGAATCCAATGCAATACAATGCAGGAGTGAGAGTTATAGAATGCAATAAAATGCAGGAGTGAGAATAATACAATGCAATACAATGCAGGAGTGAGAGTAATACAACGCAATACAATGCAGGAGTGAGAGTAATACAGTGCAATACAATGCAGGAGTGAGAGTAATACAATGCAATACAAAGCAAAAGTGAGAGTAATACAATGCAATACAATGCAGAAGTGAGAGTAATACCATGCAATACAATGCAGAAGTGAGAGTAATACAATGCAATACAATGCAGGAGTGAGAGTAATACAATGCTGTACAATGCAGGAGTGGTGAGAGTAATACAATGCTGTACAATGCAGGAGTGAGAGTAATACAATGCTGTACAATGCACTCCGTACGGATCTAATCGAAGTAATCGTTCAGCAGCGAGGCAATTTGCAGCGAGCTCTAAATTTACATTCTCCGCCCACACTGCTCAGCCCCTCATGGGGGAACCCCTCACGAGGGGCAACACATCACTAGGAGCAACTCCTCACGAGGAGCAACACATCACTAGGGGCAACACATCACGAGAGGCAACACCTCACGAGGGGCAACGCCTCACGAGAGGCAACATCTCACGAAATGCAACACCTCACTAGGTGCAACCCCTCACAAGGGGTTGCACAACCCCTCACACAGCGCACATTGCCGCCGTAAGTTGCCCGCAATATCTAAAGGCGGCGGAGTATCCTACGAAGCACTCGTGGCAATTTGGCTCCTGCAAAGCATTTAGTGTTGCCGAACTGCAGCAGCTCTCACCCTACCGCCATATATCGCCGGCACTGCTATAGCGTGATGTCTACCGCCATATATCGCCGGTGTTGCTATAGCGTGAGGTCTACCGCCATATATCGCCGGTGCTGCTATAGCGTGATGTCTACCGCCATATATCGCCGGTGTTGCTATAGCGTGAGGTCTACCGCCATATATCGCCGGTGCTGCTATAGCGTGATGTCTACCGCCATATATCGCCGGTGCTGCTATAGCGTGAGGTCTACCGCCACATATCACCTACCCAGGTGTAGTTTGAGATGTACAAATTAAGTATTTATCGCTAAATAAAATGTGTGGAAATCAGTAATATCCATTAGTAACCTCACCTAACCTAACGCTATAGTACTAGCTAAAGGTAGAGCTCATGTTCTGGTGTGGTAGACCTCACGCTATAGTACTAGCTAGAGGTAGACCTCATGCTCTAGTGTGGTAGACCTCACGCTGTAGTACTAGCTAGAGGTAGATCTCATGCTATAGTGTGGTAGACCTCACGCTATAGTACTAGCTAGAAGTAGACATCATGCTATCGCGTGGTAGACCTCACGCTATAGTACTAGCTAGAGGTAGATCCCATGCTATCGCGTGGTAGACCTCACGCTATAGTACTAGCTAGAGGTTGATCTCATGCTATCGCGTGGTAGATCTCACGCTATAGTACTAGCTAGAGGTAGACCTCACGCTATAGTACTAGCTAGAGGTAGACCTCATGCTATCGCGTGGCAGACCTCACGCTCCAGCAGCACCATTGTTCTCCTGTCGATGTACTGCGAGCTTCCGAGACGTTCAACACAAATAAAACTAGCTTTTGCAGGAGGTGTTACTTCGCGTTTAAACATTTTTCTGAATGAACGTTTGTTTGTAAAAATTAATTTAACGAGAGAATGAAGTTCTGTTACGACGTAATTGGATTTCACTGTATTTATTTCTCTAAATCTAATAACATTCACTGGAGAATGTTGAGAAAAGGAAACTAGCCAACCATGTTGCATCTAAATTTCCCTAAGGGAGAATAATTCTACAAACATCAAACGTGCGCGGTGGTGCAGTTTTTCGCTTTGTGAATAAGTTCACATTGCAGGGTCTGAGCGTCCTTTACGAATGCAATATAAATTCGTAATCGAAATCTGTCAAAGCACGCATGTATTCGAGTCTAGCTCTCCACCGAGCTTGGCGTAACCCTCCGTTATGATCTTCAGTTAAATACTTTTTATTATTTATGTTCAAAGAGATATTGCTGAGGATTATTCCGGTTGTGAGATTGCTGCGGTCGGTTTGGTTAGGTTGCAAGCAGTCGTATTGAAAAACCAGCTTTACAATTCGAACACATTGTTAACCTTTCTAAAAAGTGCAAAGAATACAATTTAACCAGAATATGTTACCTTATACGCTAATATTTATTTCGTATAAGGTAGTAAAATAGGTGAAATGTTATTCGTTTACTCCGGCATGTAAATGAGCAATTAACCTCGTGGTACACTTACGTACCAATACGCAGTGAACGTGTTAACCACATTTTATCATCACAGTATATTCAATGAGAAATTGCTGCTTCAACGGCAATATCAATAAACTGCTGATCACCAGCACGAAGGCCGCTTTCTAATGTTTTATTCCAAGCGAAAGTTGCGCCAAGAATCCATCGAAATGAATTCATGCATTGCAATGACATCAAATGTGTCATACTTTCTCATGAATATTGAGCTCGCTACACACTTCACTTCTGCACCTCTACGTCTAATTTCAAATTTGATCAAAATTTTTGTGCCTTATAGTATGACAAATTATGCGTTAATTTTAAACTATTTCGAGAAAATACGTTTTCATTTGAGGCAACGATTAATTCTTTGCTACACCGCCGTAATTGTAGCCCAGTAGAAAACAACACTTGTTTTATCACAAAATTTATGCACGCAATGGATATTAGACCAAAATTTCCCAGCGATGTACATATATTCACGCTGGCATGGAAGGTCATGCAATAATAATTAATACTCAATTTACATTTTACAAGCGCACTAAGGGTGCTTCTAATTAGTTTGGAAATTGCCCAAACAACATTTGCTGTTCAATATTTGCTTCTAAGACGAAGTCACAAAGCATAGCTTTTTATTTGAAGTCTCGGCATTCTCTCTCTCTCTCTCTCTTTCTCTCTCTCTCTCTCTCTCTCTCTCTCTTTCATTTTACAAAATTTAATTAAATTCAATTACATTTGTTAAATTATCCGGTACTTCATTTATTTACCCCCGACTATATAATTTTTACCCCTAGGGGCAAATTAACCCCCCGGTTGAGGACCTCTGTTCTAGTCCATATCGAAATAAGCCAAACATCATTTACGTTTCCGTGGTCTGCAGTCCAGCTTCAGTGCACACCGCCTCGCCGCTATTTACCTGAAGTCACCGAAGCCTTCAGATATATTGACTTGTCCCTACACAACTTCTAAGGGCTTGGAATTGAGATTCAAGTTTTAATATCGTTGGTTTTAAAATAATCCTATTTAATGAAGCTTCTTTTTTGGTAGGTGCTCTTACAACAAATTTAGCATTTTGAAATAATTTTAAAGAGGCGCTGAGGAATCAAGTCATAAACGAAATTCCCTGGCTCAATATATAGTAACATATTATTAAAAAATGGAAGACAAAATATTTGATTTGTTTTATTTCCCAGTTTCGAAACACCTCGAAAATATTAGTTACTCACCCCTTAAAATAGGAACACGCTGAACCCTTAGCTCTTGTATTTCTGTGTGTGGCCTAAAATAAAAATGCCAACACAGACAAATTAGGGAATCTTTCTGTCATCAGGAGCACTTGGGTAATGTGAAGGAATCGGCGATAGCATTCAGTGTTTGTAAGATCTACAGTTCAGAGGAGAACAGATTGAGGCCCTGGACTTAGTGCTCACATTTTATAAGATGAAAACTTGAGTACTTCGTTGCAAGCAGAGGTCAGTTTGTCTCCGTTAAGCTCTGTGTTTTCGCTTCAAGGCGGAAATTGAGTTCGCGTGGCGTCGGTTTTTGCCTCCGAGAAGTGAAGCTTTGAGAGTTAGAGAACGGCGTGCGTTCTGAAGGTATTAAAGACTTCAAGGGACAGGGACTCAAAATGCGATGTGGACTCGGGAAATGTTTGGAGAATGCGAGGGAGACACAACATTGCGCGCACTGCAGAAGTCTACGGTAGCGGAACTATTGGGATCTGATGTTCAACAGAAGAGAGCTCGACAAAAGCAAATCTGGAGGAAAGGAAGGCAGAGGAACTCTCGCAGGAGAAGGTTGCGGGCTATGCGCGAAGTAACATGCTTCCTTTAAACGTTAAGCTATTGCACGCAAAACCTGCCTTCCATTGAGACTTCATTCTCTTAAATGAAATAGTCGATAACATCAAATAATTTAATTAATAAACTGTTTGAAAAATGATCGGGAAATAAGTTGCTGATTAAATCTCATGCTCTGATAGTAAGTTCTAAGGAAGAATTTACAATAGGTTTCTATTTCTTTGATGTGTCAAATATTGAAAGTATTCGTGGCCCTAACTGCCATTTTTGCTTCAGGAAGTTACGCTCACCATTTTCTCTCCCTGCTCACTCAAAACTGACACAAGTTATTCTGATTGAGAGCGCGAGTATAAAGTTATGCTCAATTCCATCCCTATTTCTTGCAAGTGCCTCTTTAAGCTTCTCATTTGACTTCATTATATTGCTTTCACGTGACTTTCATTGTTCATTGAAATAGTTGACGATCAGCAAACGCTCGTAACGTCTTACTTTGCCTAGCGAATCTTTTAAATGATATTCCTCATTCCCTCATTTATAATAAAATTCGTTAGTCATGATCAAAACTGAATCTCTTAGTAATTACTGAACATTTATGTTGCACTGTAAGTGAGCAAATCAAGAAACAAATAATTTAACATGTTATATGTCTCATTCTCTCATTTATTATAAAATCTATTAGTCATTATCAAAATTCAATCGATTAATAATCATTAATTGATCCTTTATGCTGCACTCTAAGTCAGTGAACAAGGAAATAAATTATCAATATGTTGAACAGCAACCAAACACAAGGTGTCTGGAAGTTCCGGTCGAATCTGCTAATAATTACTGAACATTTATGCTGCACTGTTAGTTAACGAGGGAATAAACGTTAACCAGGTGGTTGCAACCAGGTGTATAAGCAACCAAACATCAGGTGTATAAGCAACCAAACACCAGGTGTATAAGCAACCAAACACCAGGTGTATAAGCAACCAAACATCAGGTGTATAAGCAACCAAACATCAGGTGTATAAGCAACCAAACATCAGGTGTATAAGCAACCAAACACCAGGTGTTTAAGCAACCAAACACCAGGTGTATAAGCAACTAAACACCAGGTGTATAAGCAACAAGACACGATGTGTCCGGAAGTTAAGGCCTCCAGAGGCCACCTAGACAAGCCAAGTAAGCAGGTCAGGACGCGCTGCAGAGCTGCGGTCGAGTGAGACCGAGCGCGACATTGTCGCAGCAAATGACAAGGATGTACAAATAAGGAAGACGTATGGCGTTGCTCCATTGCCCTCTGTGACCCGTCTTAGCATGAGCTCTTACTAGCAAACGTGTTTTTTGTTCGTTCTATGCTTTGTTTCACTAGCTGAAGTTCGAACGAATAACCTGTGCGAAGTTCATCTGTGTGGGTTGTTTATGCTTCGTTTCATATGTGCGCTAGCTGAAGGTCGGACAAATAACCTGTGAGAAGTTTATCTCTGTATATTATTTTAAAAGCATTTCAATTTTATCAGAAACAACCTACGTGATTAGGCTGATTATTGAAGATAAGTTATTCCAAATTGAAACTGAAAACTAAGTTTGATTTTCATAAGATTAATTAAGGGAACCTGAGCAAAGACATATCACAACTAAACAAAATACCTTTGGAATAGTACAGAGATGGTAGAATAGATTTATCCATTGCCCTCTCTGAAACACTAATGCGCAGCTGAAACCTGCAGCCTGTTTGAGCTGACTGCAAGAAATCTAGATATCATCTAATAATAATATTCTCTGCATTCCACGCGAACGTTCACTTGCACTTTACCCAGCTGCTCCGAGCAGTCTGTCAATGGCCGTGGCTATTCTTGCTACGGATCTCGACAACCGATATAATTTTCAACAAAGAAAGCATTGCAGCTTCTCTATTCCAGAATCATGGCGAACAACTGTGACCCGTGTACGTCAAAATGAAATGGAATAGCACTTAAGTTGTTCCAATTTACTGGAGGGAAAATTTACATAATTTGCTCGGAGAATCCTCGGGTATTTAGCGTTCACAGAGTAGCTCTAAGCAATTGCAGCACATTCTGAAGCTTGCATCTGTTTAACTTTATAATTAATTAAGTACATCATCTCTTGCGACACCATTTAAGAAAGGCAAAAGTAACTGTAGCTTCAACAAAAAACCTTTTCGATGATTAGGAGATTGTGTAGGAAACCTCGTATTACAGCGAAGGGAATATCGGTTTTCTCTCAAAGTTGTGTTCATCGTCCGGCTTGCATACTTGGAAGATATGCTCACATCATCGTGAGCAGGCTGGGCAGTCGGTGGAGATTTATGTTTTGTGCATCCTGCTTGAATTAATGGGACTTGACAAATGTCCTCCTCGCGACCCCTGCGCTTAGCACGTGAGAGGAATCAAGGTGGGCTCATTTCGATGGGGGAATATACACCTCCTCGTGTTCGGCGAGCCATATTAACGGCATTATTTCAAACAAACATTATGACGTCACCATTGCGACATGTCGTTAAGCCAATAGTAGTGCTAGATTTAGGGCTGGCAGTGTTGTCAGATGTAATATGAGCGCTGCTATTGGTTCGTTGCCATGACGTCAGCATTGCCACACGGTCGACAACAAAAAGAATGGTTTGCTCCTACCTTGTTTCTTCTGCCGTGGTGCTAACTGAGGCACGATGTAAAACTAAATACTTTTCAGAAATAATAAGGAGAATACCCGAACACTTAACATCCAACGTACGACAGAACCCTTTTTCTGGACACAGGCAAGCACATTATAACTGGCCTTGCTCAACCACTAGTTGTTGCATTATGTTGCCTTCAATTTCCCATCTGAATTCTTTCATTCAATTGTAGGGTCTATTTACCTCTAACTCAGTTTGACAAAGGACAATATCCCGACTTTATTATTTGAAGAGGAAGTTTTCTCTCCCCCAGACTAATTACCAGGCAGGCTGGAGAGGCGGCCACTGCATGGCTTTAAATATCTGCAAACAGCTCGAGCACTTTAACTCCTAGAGCGATTAACAATAACGAGTCTGCCGTCTAATTATGTTCAGCCAATATTCCTTGACTATGCTGGACGAATGAGCACTCAAACCGAGCTAAGAGTGGGTTTCGTAAGTAACATTGTGTCTTGAATTATAGTGACCTTGCATTTAGTGAAAAAATCGTGTCGTTGCATGCAATCAATAGCATTCTCTGAGCGGATTTCTAGAACTCGTTCCATATGTGCGCAGCTATTCATTTATGGGCATTTTTTGTTTTCGTAAGCAAAAATGACCTGTTTGATCGATGTGCTTTTGTTAACTCTTCTGGTCAGCCATACGAAGGTTCACTTCACTTAGCCTATTGTCTCCGCTAGCGTGCCATGGGTCTCCCTGGAACAGTTTTCGCGAAGTGCAGATTTGTTACTGTGAGCAATCCGTTACTCCGAGAGATATTTTTGCGATTGGTTTTTGTGAACTTGTTTGGTCGTGCTAACAAAATTAGGCAAAAGAAGCGGAATCAAAATTTTCAACCTCCCGTTTTTCATCAGGTGAGAAAGATGCGCTTTTCTGAGTTTGTTTCTAAATTAGGACGCACGAAATGAAGCTGAAGGTTCAATTTTCGTGAAATTGTAATTTTTTAACACTTTTTCATTAACCCAAAGAAAACTGCACATAATGGGAAACCCATTTTAGCAGTGGAGGGAACGCGCAGCCGCAACTCTCCGAGTGCGACGAAGAGTCCGGTCAAAATTTCAGTGCTAGAAAAACAGAACAAACTTATTTTGGTCATAGAATTCAGTGGATTTCATTTTTCAGAGTTGAAAAAAATTTCTTCCCCCGAGCTGGACTCGTGAGCATCACCGAAACGACCGAGAAATACAATGAAATACGAAGTAAAAAAGTAGAGCAAAGAGTGATAGTCTCATGAGGAGGAGGTAGTATGTGAAAGCAGTGCAACAGTGCAATAGCGTCCTCATAAAGAAATATACAAAATAATACCTACATGCTTCGTACACCGGCTGCAAAATAGGGCAATATCCAATAACTAAACAGTTTCGTCAGGATCTTGGTTACGATTAACTCCGTCATAAGCCTTACCAACCTCACTAGAAAGACTTGAATTGAATTACTACCATGATAACTACACTCACACCTGTCCACTTCGCCCTCACCTACGGCAGAATTGTCAACGCCTTCCTCCACTCCATGAGCCCCGCACCTTCTACATAAGACGAATTTAACAACAGGACTAACCAATCAATCACTGTTACACCGCGCTTCTTCGAATACTCTGCTTCATCACCGTTCAAACCAGGTCTTTTCCCGACCGCGTTTTTCCAGGGTCTGTTCCATTTCCACCCTCATGTCCAATTCCTTATTGCATCCTCCTATCACAGGCACTCAACTTCCGTCTCCAGCCACACTCCACTTTTTACAACTGCACAAAATATTCTGCCGAACGACTCGTGACCGCAGCATTTCTTACCAACATCACCCCTTATATATTTTCATCAAATGCTTTTTAGCTTCTTCGTCCTTCCGTGCTCTTTCACTTCTTTCCAAAACATTTTCTCACCCTCCTGAAAATTTACCTTTAACTGTCTGCCCCACCTACAATCAGCATCTTCTTTTTTTCTGGTCATTCACTCTGCTCTTTGAAGCCCTTCTTTGACCCCACACCAATCACCCGATGCTCTGTACCTTTTTTTTGCTGCCATCCTCCAGACGCATCCCACTTTTCCTTTGTGCCGTCCCTTGCTCCCTCCTCATTGCATCATTCCCACCTCTCTTGCGTCCTTCTTTTAACGACCTGACACCGCGAAGTGTTCCCGCACTCTACAGTTCATTAAAGAGTTTTAAAAACTTAATCGCTTTGGGCTCACATCAATTCTGCCTCACCCTCTCATTACACTCATTTGACCTCGTCTTGCACGCCTGTTTTTCCCCTGCGTCATTCAGCTCCCAATTTTACTTCCCTCTCAGCTCCTTTTAGGATGTACTTTGCAAAAATAGTTACTCCTTTCGAAAATGGAAAAGAAAACAAAGATATTTCAGTCCATGACATAGTATATAATGAATGAACAAAAAAGTATATATAAAGGATCGATCTATGTTCATGCCCTTCAACATTAGATCGAAGTTTTTGTGCCAATCGAGCTTGTGACGGGATGAATTTTGCTAAACCGAGCAGCTGGTTGCTGCAAAAAACAATTACAGAGCGCATCTGAAAATTTTTAGAAAGTAATTCATGTATTCAAATAAGAAAGAGAACACGATTGGTTGCTCAATCTTAAAGATAACAGATTAATAAAAAAAAAAAAAGTTTTTGTAAAGGAATCCTGAACATAAGCCGGTTTTTGAGACACTTCGGGTGGCATTTGGGAGAAAATTTAATCAAATGAAAATAAATATTCAAACAAGGGGTTTCTGTTTGAGCACTTATGAGATTATTCAGTTTTAATACATGCCCTGAAGCAAACATGCTGGGATGGGAGAGGCAAAAGTCAATTCTTCACGGAGACAATTCTAGTTGATGATTTTATTCTAGCCCTCAGTGAAAATCTTGGAGTGGGGATCGGTGTGTCAAGTTGCTTTTGTTTTTCCGAGTGATGAAACTGGGACTAGAAAAATATGCTGTGTGGATTTGTGTCACTCGTAGAATGCTTGATTCATGTATTGATTGATATGTTAACGAGCTAAAAATGAAAATTTAAAACAACATTCATGATTTCATGTGATTTTCATATTCACTTTAACGAATGACCTCACTGATGTCTATTACTAACTCTGAAGTATAATTCTCGCGACAACTTCAAGGGACTGAGCATTACTTGCAAGTTAATTGCTCAGTACAATTTGATTATATTATTCATCATAAACGGAGGTCCATTCTCTAGAACAACTTTTTCAGTATTTGAAACAATAGTTCAAACTACAAAAATCCTTTTATCTGAATTTCATACACATTTCTCGTGATGAAGTTGTTTAGATTGCTTTCAAACACGTATTTACAATTCCACGAGGCTACGAAGATGATACAGATGAACTTTTCTTCATTTTAGGAATTCCTCCGAACATATCAGTTATTTCTTCAAATGTTTTCCCTTTAGTTTCTTTCACGAAAAAGAAGGGGAAGAGAAAAGCGATGACGCAGAAGCCGCTGAACATCCAATACACACCGTAGTCGTGTATCGCCTCCTGCGAGCATAAATAGAGAAAATAAGTATCAACAGCTTTTAGCGTGAACTAATTAAAGTGCTTCCTGCCAATGTCTTCGAGTGTCTCAGCAACATACATTTCCAATATTGGACATTTAGTGACTGCCTCCAGCAGATTACACTGTAGTTTGACTCTGTGTCTGAGACGTCAACATCCAGTGTAAACATGGCTGAGCCAGTTAAGGGTAGCTATGGCATGAGAACAAATCGGTGCTGCCTTGCATTTTCAGAATCGACTAATTTTCCCGTCGAATTCTGGTTTCGTGAGTTATCATTTAGACTTCAAGAATAAACTTAACTCACAGATTACAACAAAATTGGTACCTTTATCCTGAAGCTGACGTGAGTTCGATAGCTCCAATACGCATCACAAAAATGCTCGAGCATAAATGCATTTCGTTTTATCAGATCATTATTGTAAAAAATGCATCAAATTTCGTTCAACCCTTTTTCTATAGGCTTGCGTGAGGTAACGCTGTATCATTTGTCAATCTTCTGATGAGTTATTAATAAAAACTGCTGTCGTGTGATGATCCGTTATCGCGGCTGCCAGTTTGGGCATCAGAGCACGAGGCCCACAGCGCCGGTGCAGCGCAGTCGCTGCGCAAAGCTGTCCATTGTGCCGGAGTCTTGCCATCGGCAACTGTCGCAACTGTCCATCGGCGCGGTTTTGGCGGCCACACAATAACCTCAACAGCCACCTAAGAGGCTGCAATAATCTGCCCTCACAAAACGTTGCTGCATTGCACTTCTCTGGTCGTTAGGGCAATTGGAGTGACAGCTATACACGGATTGATTCTCGTCTTGCTGTTCTACTTTGTCCCGATGCCAACGGCACCTTTTAACTGGAGTCGTTAGCGCAATCGGAGTGGTAACTAGATCATTGTTCACCCCCAAGTCAGAGCACGTAAGTACACCAGTACTAGGAGTACGGCTGTCGAATAGGGAGCGAGTGATAAGCGCAAGACAAAAAACATGAACACACGCACACAGTTGTTCGCACGCGTTAATTAGGCTTGTGCGGAAGTTCTGGAATTTTCTACAACGTTTCAGAACAATTATTTTAGATTTGTTTGCTCTCATCATCTGATGAAAACTCCCAAAGAAATAGTTTGATTCGAAGAATTACAAGCAGAGTAATTATAAATGGGTTCAAATAGTTACAATTGAGCAGAAAGCTCACCTGCAGCGGCAGGAACGTGAGCGACACTACGAAGGCTGAGAGGCCGGCACACACGGAGGAGATTGCGCTCGCCTGCGCTCTTACCTCCACCGAAAATATTTCCCCTGCATAAAACAAGAAAAAAGATTATATAGTTGTTAGTTTAAGCCTTTAACCGCTAAGAAAAATACTTCGATGATTAGATTAGATGTTAGTTTATGCCTCCCTAACAGCTAAAAAAAAGCGTTCCGAAGAAAGGTAGGAGGAGCACCATTTAGTACGGAGATAAGGGAAAGCAAAATCCATGCAGAAGGGACATAGAAAGAGTAAGTCGAGAAAGAAGTTTATGAAACAAGATCAAAGTTGGCGAAGAATGTAGGTGCAAAAACCAGGACAGCAGTGAACCGAAAAAGGTGGTCCTTAACATAACAAAACACATTTTACTTCAATAAAAAGAAGGCCTACCTAACTCTCAGCTCGGGCTCTCAAACATCTTCCCCCTGGGAGTGCTAATTCCCATAGATATGAGTTATTCTTAATAAATAAAATTATGATAATGCTCAATCTTTAAAGCATCACCTACCACTGTGCGAAGCCAGGTAAAGAACTTCTCTGATCATATCTGTTTCCAAGGAAATGACAATATTTTTCGAATTGAATATTAAACATATTCTTTTCCCATTCAGGTAACATGCATCGTATTGAGATATTGAAGAAGATTAACTCATCCATCATTGTCTACGACACAGGACCGTACTCAATACTTGACTCAACTCACCCATTATTATCCATGATACGGGACCGTACCCAATACTCATGGCCACCATGAACACAAACAATGAAGTGACCGGCAGCCACCAGATGTTATCGGCGCCGTCGGTGTCCAGGAGGTAGAAGTAGGCACCCAAGCTGGCTGAAAACACAACATGTGTTGATTTAACTCTTTAACACGTTCACTGCGATGTGCTAAACTGAAGTTCAATATTCAACTCAAATTCAAAGCCAAAAGTGATTAGCATATTTATAAATTCAAAATATTAAGTGGGTCCATTAAGTATCATTAATTTTAGAAAGATTGTTAGAATTTTTCAAATGACCCACGATGGGTCGTATTGCGAGCAACGTGTTAACGCCCAAAAGGACTCAACGGTCACCTTTAGAACATAGCCTCAATATATTATATTTCTCGTTGAATTAGTTCCCTAATGTGTTCTTTGGAGTTCACTGCTGAATGGCAATTCCTTCTTCATCCTGATATCAGTGACTGCCTGATGCCGGCGCCAGTTCAGTGACGGTGCTTGTGATGACGGTAATGTGAGTACAAAAGTGCAGACGTTAAAGGGTTAAATGAGGAATATAGCAGTGGTGGGATGAGGTAATATTCGTCAATGGCGGTGGAAATATGCCTGACAATATGCCTGAGCAAAATGAATAAAGTAACATTATCCTCGTTCGTTAGAGAAATTTCAATGTCCGAAAGGACTTCAATAAGGCTGTGAAAATAAAATTACTCAACTTTAATATTGTGAAAATAAAATTACATACTAGGTAAATGAATGAACATTCCACTATCTGCGTTAACATTTAGGCGTGACAGAGCACACTAGGAATTCGCATCGAGCTCTCATTCGAAGTCAGGTCTCCGGCTGAAAGAGCAGCGGTGTGCTGTGCGCTGCTCCTGCACCATGCGCGAGGAAACTACCATCAACATGGAGTAGGGCCAGCGACCAAATTTGTTTTTTTAATGCCTTCCCTCCAGCGTAGGAAGAAAGCATAAAGGTCATTTCAACTTGTATGAGGTAGGCTCGCACAAATTTATTCTCTATCATATGTTTCCGATTAGGTGATGAGTTTGCTTGGTATTGGTCCATCCCAAGCACCTTCCAAACACCGAACGGCTCGTGTACAACCATATATGAACGGAACTTGCAAACTTATTTTTTGCGCACACATTACACCAATTAGAGCGGTTCAATGAAGTAACTTTGAGCCACAGAACTTCACGATCTTACTGTTCGTTCAGCGAATTTCATCTCTCAAATTAGTGGGACTTGTGACGCTATAATTTACTTGGTTAAAAGAGCTAAAAAATAGAAGTAAAAAGTTAAAAAATTAGTAAATAAATAATTTACTTTTTATTTGTTTTACTTATTAAAAGAGTACGACTGCATGCTCGAACGTCAAGCCCTTACTCATCTCAAATAGTCTTATCTATCGCTATTCCGTACAGGAATACTATTTCTTGAACTTTTAAGGCGTTTCTAACTCACAAGTGGTGAATGACGCTATCCAACTTCTTCATCAAAGACACACACTTGAAAGCAACATTTTTTTTTTTGCCAGTTTCTAGGAAACAATAACATTTAAAATTAATGTCCAACATTAGATATTTGCTAACATATACCATCCACTGAGAAAACACCTTAAGAAAAGTAACAGACTCTTTTTTTCATGTTTTCTAAAAAGGTATCTGATGCGCAATTGGCAATTTGTTTCATATTTTTGTTAAACAAATTTCGAAAAGGTAGCTGATGTTCCCTCGTTCCGAAACGTTTGCTACTAACTATTTAAATCACTAGCCCCTGTGAGTATTTTTAAAACTAGAAACGTATGTTTTCCCAGTGAATGCTTTAAGAATTTTAAAATGTGTATTTTCCCTGTGCATACTTTTTAAGCTTTTAAAAATGTATATTTTCCCTGTGAATATTTTTCAAATTTTTAAAAATGTATATTTTCCCTGTGAAAATTTTTCAAACTTTTAAAAATGTATATTTTCCCTGTGAATATTTTTCAAACTTTTATAAATGTATATTTTCCCTGTGAATATTATTCAAACTTTTAAAAATGTCTGTTTTCCCTGTGAAAATTTTTTAAACTTTTGAAAATGTATATTTTCCCTGTGAATATTTTTCAAACTTTTAAAAATGCATATTTTCCCAGTGAATATTTTTCAAACTTTTAAAAATGCATATTTTCCCTGTGAATATTTTTCAAACTTTTAAAAATGCAAATTTTCCCCGTGAATATTTTTCAAACTTTTAAAAATGTATATTTTCCATGTGAATATTTTTTAAACTTTTATAAATGTATATTTTCCCTGTGAATATTTTTTAAATTTTTAAAAATGCAAATTTTCCCTGTGAATATTTTTCAAACTTTTAAAAATGTAAACTTTCCCTGTGAATATTTTTCAAAGTTTTAAAAATGTATTTTTTCCTCTGAATAATTTTAAAACTTTACAAATGTAATTGATGCGCCCTAACCATTGGCAAGTGCCATAAAGAAGGCCGATTATCACACGTTGGCTCATTTGCAAGCGATAAAATCATTTACCCAGTTAAAATTGTGAAAACTTTTAAAGAGAGAAAATCATTAACCCCTATGAATTTAGTTAAAACTTTTAAAGAGATAAAATCACTAACTCCTTTTATAATTGTAAAAACTTTACAAATGCAATAGATTTGTCCTGACCATTGGCGAGCGCCATGAAGAAGGCCGAGGTCATGAGCATCACCCTCCGGCCGGCCCGGTCCACAACGAAGGAAGAAGCAGCGGTCGCCACCACCTGCACCACCGCTATCACGATGCTCGCTGCTTCCGGAGTCATGTTGATACTCGCACTCTGGCAAATCGAATAATTATTCGAACGTAAGTTTTAACCTAGATGAGGCAGGCTCTCACAAATTTATTCTCTCAATTATTTGAATATTTTGGATCAGACGATGAGTTAACTTGGTTTTGATTTTTATGTGAATCTTGTGATGAATATCATTTTTATATATGGGTTGTTATCAAATCTAAGAATGCTTTCTTCCCTCTCTTATTCAGAGTACTAAGTTTCACGCCATATTCCGAGACTACTCGCTGGGATGTTTTGTTAAAAGCTGCAAGTAAATTCTCGGTCCACTATATGTACCTGAGTTCACTCCTGAAATAAATTCAGGCAATGAAAACTCTCAATGGATGAACAAGACAGAGTTTATTTAGTGCCACAATTCTGTCAATCAGTCAAGAGCCAACTCTCGAAATTCCAATTTTTATTTTTTAACAGATTTGGGTTCTCTTAGATGTAAGACACCCCCTAAACTTTCAGTTACTTTTCTGTTGTGGACTTAGGAGGTGCCATTCACGTAATAAAAAACTCCAACTCCATTAAACTCCATAAAAAAAGCTCTCCTGAAAAATCTTGCAAGATGGACTTGGCGCTTTTTTGTCTGATCGACAGAATTCATACTTGCTATAGTATCGCAATCGAGGCAATCAGCGTCCCATGTGTAGCATTGAATATAAAAATCCCACGGAATATTTCAGTGAGTCAAAAGCTTTCTTTCACCTCAAAAATGATCTCCATGTTGAGCACGATAGCGGTGAGGCCAGTGAACTGCTTCAGGGTGCTCAGAGACGTGGAAATAAAGAGAGGCCTCCTGATGTGCGGCTTGTTCAGGTCTCGGAGTGAAGGTTGGTTGGCCCGGGCGTAGTTGATGGATTCTTGCAGGCGGGACATATCAGTGTCGACGTTGTAATTCTTCCCTGCAGATTGATTGATTATAAGTAAGTTTTAGCTTCCCTTACCACGAAAAAGATGTTCAAAGAGAGGGAAGGATGAAAGCGTCAATGATTGATTGATTAATTGAGTATAAGTTAGTTTTAGCGTCCCTTACCACAACAAAGATGTTCAAAGAGAGGAAGGATAAAGGCATCATTTAGAATGGAGTTAAGAAGACGCGGTATCTATGTACAAAGTATGTTACTGCGCGCATAGAAACAGTAAGTTAAGAATGAAAATTGGGAAGCAAGATAAAAATTGAAGAAGAAATTAGTAGGTGCTGAAAAAAAGGACAGCAGTGAACCGAAAATGCATAGTCACTAACAAAACAAAAAATACATTTTATTTCAATAAAAGGAAGTATAACCTTAATCATAGCGCGAGCCCTCACACATTGTACCCCTGTGAGTGCTAATTCCCATAGATACAATAGTTGTATCCCCCTGAGGAACCTTCCCTGTAGATTGAATAACGTTGAGTGTGTCATGTGTTTTATACAAATTTTGCTTGAAAACTTGAGAGTAAAGCGCAGCTGCAATTTATTTGAGTTGTGGAAAGAAGAGATTCTGATCAAAGATAGTGGTTTGTCCAGTCTTCGAGCCGTGTCTGTAACTGACACTCGTGAACATCACGCGTTTAGCTTGTTGTTTTATTCGCAGTGACGCATGGTAATTTTTAAATGTCCTATTGATGATACAGAATGATGATGTTTGCTCTTGTGTAATTTAAGCTCCAACGTTTGATTCATAACTACCGATGGGATCAAAAATGAAAATATTCCCCTTTGTGATACGTAGTTTTAAAATGCCACCCATCGACTATTGCTCGAACCCTCATGAAAATTTTTCATTGAAACTCCAGTTCTGTGGTGAACAATTGCTCGAGGTACGAGAATATAATTCGCTTCAAATTGTATTCATCATAAAAGCTAATTTTATTTCCCAGTAAAAATTCCTGTACAAGCTACTCGTTTGTGAAAATACTCAACTGTTTGAAACAACTTTTAACCCCCTTATGAACAAAAATGGATAAAATAACTTTTGAATCTTGAAATGAATACCTAGTTTTTCGAATAAAGTCACATAAATATTCGAACCAAAATGAAAATTTAAAATGCCTTCCATTTATTAAGCCTTTTGACTACCTGTAACGTTACCTTTCGGTGAGCTTGTAAATCTTCATAAAAAATAACCGAACATCGTACCACATTTGCCCGAGCTATGACATTCTTCTTTCATTTCTCTTCGTTTGGATGGATCACATAGTAGATTTAAAATGTAGCAAGGAAAGAGAGTCAAAACTTGACCATTGAGCTCCTGTTCTATACTGCTACTTTCTATATTTTAAGGTTAAGGACGACCATAGTGCAGTTACCTCTAAATTCCACAAAGCCTGCCTCGCTTCCTCAGTTCTTCCATCAGAGAGCAAGTTTCTAGATTCAAAATGTCCCAAGGAGATCCGGTCAGAGCGTAACTATCGAGTTTTCATTCTATTTTTGAGGCCTGAACAGTACCGTAGCGTGGTTACCATGATTGATGTAAATTTGAGTCTTGACTAGTTTTTTCTTCTTGTTTTCAGGTTTATAATGACCCTGGAAGTCGAAACGTTCTAAAAATTTTTATACATTGACTTTCCTAAAAAAATAATGAGATTCAAGACGTCTATCTTGGCACTTTTATTCATAATTCGAATATGCAGAAAGCAAACCACTTATATATATCCATACCTCTAAAGTGCCGCAAAGCCTGCCTCGCCTCTTCAGTCCGGCCTTGAGAGAGCAGGTAAGTCGGGGACTCGTAGTTGAGGAACATGACAGCGCTGAAAACAACAGCGGGCACCAGGCACACGAGAGCCAGCCACTGCCAGCACAGGATCACTCCGAACACGTACGCGTATAACACGCCCGCATTGATCATCACCTGCATGGCGGTACCTTAGGAGTACACAAGCTGCAAAATTTAGAACGTACAATGACCATCATGAACTAATCGCTGTAGGCACGGGTTCCAAAGGTAGAAAGAAAAAAATGTTCAGGGATTATGAATACAAAAATGCATGCATAGGTTGAAAACATTGAAATGTCGTAATCCATTCCATCATGACCACTTTGTAATTATGAATACTTACGCTCAAGCGTTGTGAGTCGGCCATCAGCCACTACTGCTTAGTGCGTGTAGTTCGAATACCACACGCTGATTCGACACCAATGTGGGGCAATCACCTCGCACCTAGACTCTAGCGCAGTAAATCCCTTTGGAAAGTAGGCTACTCGTACGAATATAGCGTTCAGATTCGCCACCTCAGGAGGACCAATCGCTGCACAATCGACCAACTGCTCCAGCCCGGTACTTCCGGAGCGAGGCTTTTTTTATAAGAGCTCTCTTACGAGTAAGTTCATTCATCACAGCGACACCACGGCCAAGAGGTCCTCTCTCTCTCAATTTTCATTCTACAACCCTATTTCAAATCTCAACCTCGAGCATGGAGCAAGCAGCTCCTACCCTTACCGCTCCTTGATGACGCTAACATATTGCCGTGCTCTAGGAATCGAAACTAGCGCTTCTAAACAAGCGATATTTTACAAAGCTTCAACACAAGCAATCTTTTGCAAAGCTTCCAAATAAGCGATCTTTTACAAAGCTTTTAAACAAGCGTTCTTTCGCAGGCGCAAGAGCTCTCTCCCTTCTGTAGCATAGTCAGAGCCAACGAATTTCCCCGACGTAAACTAAATAATCGTAAATCCCCATAAAAGAAGTTTCAAAGGCCTGTATAATTACTTTTTCTCCAAAAATAGCATCAAGTGATCCTTCCATTAGTTCACTTTCCTAAGGGAAAATTGATTTTTGGCGAGAACGATGTCAAGCTTTAATTGAAACAAAATTTTCCGATAATTGAACGAAACGCACCTACGCACTTTCCTTACACAACATTGAACCCGCTACCAGTAAATCGAGTTACAAATTCCCCGTTGTGTGATACAATTTCAACTCACACGGACCAGCTTTACCTTCACCAACATCGTCGAATTCTCACCTAAAAATCCTCGGATACCAGGAGAGGCAATCTCGCCAATGTAGGTATTGATTGCGAGAGCTGCAAAGCCTCCAGCCACGCCGTTGATAATTCTGCCCGTGATCAGCATGGTGTAGTTGGACGACAGCCCTGAAGTGAGAGGAAAATGCAAGTAACCCTCGCACCACACTGGGGATATTCTCAGGAATGGATTCAGCTGTAGTATTTAGTAAATGGCAGTAAAAAATGAGCAGTATTACGTAGATAAATTGTTATGGAGATAATAATTTTTAAAAGTACTGCAAATGACTTTTTTCAAATGTTCTCAAGTTTTAGCCCCATAAGCCAAATGTATTCTTTAATCAGCAACAATGTGAAAATACATTGGCCGATCAGCAGCACATGAACTAAATCTCCTCACCCATAAGCCACCACAAACCAAATTTACTCATCTATAAGTAACCAGAATTTAATGTACTCCCTTAAAAGCTTTTATGGACCAAGTCTCCTCCCCTATAAGCCACCACAAACCAAATTTACTCATCTATAAGTAACCAGAATTTAATGTACTCCCTTAAAATCTTTTATGGACCAAGTCTCCTCCCCTATAAGCCACCACAAACAAAATTTACTCCCCTATAAACCACCATGTGCCAAATGAACTCACCTATAAAACACTATGGGGGTACTTGAAATGAACTCACCTGTTAGCCCCCATCCCAGGATGTAGGGCAGCACACTGACGATCATCACACCTTTTCTACCAAACTTGTTGATGCAGAAACCGCCCACCAAAGTGCTGGCAATAGACCCAGCGCGGTAGATGGAAGTGAACCACGATATTTGGGCGACGCTCAAGGGCTCATCTTCGAGCAAGGGACAGTCGGTGGCGTTGGCGGTTGCGCCGAGCGTCGCTGCGGCCGGAGACGCGTACGCTGATCCTATGCCCATCGCCAGCGCCCCCAGGGTACAGCTCAGGGTGGCGATGTACTGGTGGAGGTGCTGGGGCTTGGCTTGTATCAGTATCTCAGAGTCGCCCATCTTCGGGAGTTTTGGATCGTTCTTTGCCGAGTCAGCGTTGCTGGACCTGATGTTAACTTGACACTTTTATTCATAGATGTTTTGGCTGAAATTTAATTTAACTTAAATCTAAGAAACTGTTTGGCTGAAGCCAGATTTAACTTTGAACTGAAAAACTTTTAGCTGAAATTTGATATAACCTTTAACTAAAAATCAATCGAATCTTATTTCACAGGAAAAAATGGTTGGTGTAACTCGAACGTATAGTTTTTCCTATGAATCCGTGCAATACTGCTTTTCAAATGCTGCTCGAAAATCATTCTGAAACATATGCCTGGAACATTTTAAATCGTGCATTTGTTCCAAAAAGCATGAAGGCAGTCTAAGAAAATGACCATGAATAAATTATACTGCAAGCATTAGATTTGCACAAAATCTTTTGCTTACGTAGAAACGCATTACGGTAATAACCAGCGTTAATGACTAGCTGGGGTTTTCACGATATTATCACTAGCGAAATACAATACGCCTATTGAAACTAATGTTGCACAGTGAAACTGATTATAAATGAAAAATTTAGAAGAAGTGAATGTAGTGAGTGAGATAATTGACTACTTAGTATCAACTTAAAGACTTGTGAATTTGTATTTTTTAGAATGCCTGGCAATAATTTTCATAAAGGACTGCACCAGTACTATCAGAACGTTCTGAACCTCTAGGAATAAGTCGTAAATGCCATGTTACAGGTAAATATTCTGATTTAAACGAAACTTTTCTCGTTTGAATCTGAAAATTTAAACTTAAATTTAAATTTGAACTCTCAAGTCTTTACTTGAGAGTTTAACAATCATAGATGGCTCTGAGATTGTGAATAAAAATCATCCACAGAAAATACTCCCAATCCTTGTGAATGAAACAGAGAAATTTAAAAGTGATGAAAGAAATGTCGAGACAATTTTGAACACATGGATAAACGGCTTCGAAATAAATAATGCTTATATAGATTTTGCATCAGAAAAAGTTTTAGAACATAGAAACTTCAATGAAAATTTAGCACCAGGTCTGGAGGAGAAAGAAACAAACCTCGAGGAGAAACTAACAATTTTTGTAGAAAAATAAATACCGAGAGAAAAGACAATAATAGTTCGTGACGGAAAATAGCAGTTTTTGAACAGAATATTTTTATTGCTATTACTAAATATGCAGCTCTGAAAAATATTTACTGTTTTAGAAAGCAATATTACAAGCTTCAAAAAATTCGTTTCCAAAAATGGCAAAAATGTGTGAATGCGAATAAAATTGAGTTAGTCAAAACATCAGACCGAATGTAGAATATCAGATCGGATGAAAAATAGCAGAGACAGCGACGTGAAATTGTGAAGCCTTTGCACTAAGTTTAATAATTGTTTAACATTTACATTTTAAAGAGCGCTACCAACTTATTGAGCTCCATAAAATAGAAAATATATTAGCTTCAATGTAATAAAGATTCGGTTCTGAAAAATCCTCTCATTTCATTGAATACAAAACAGTCCCCCTCAATATCCTCTCATTTCAATTAATACAAGACAGACCCCCTAAAAAATCCTCTCATTTCATTTAATACAAGACAGACCCCCTAAAAAATCCTCTCATTTCATTGAATACAAAACAGTCCCCCTCAAAATCCTCTCATTTCAATTAATACAAGACAGACCCCCTAAAAAATCCTCTCATTTCATTGAATACAAAACAGTTATAAACTAGTAAAAGATGTACATGAAAAAAGTTGCCACTAATCAGAAATCACTATTTAAAAACGAATAAGGCTTTGCTGATTAATTCTAAATAAAAATTTCAGTTGAACACGTCCCGAAATATTACATTGTATTCTTTAGAAAATCCCATCTGACGCTGAACTAAGTAAAAATGACTCTGAAAAAGAAAAAACTCTCAACCGAAAAACTTAGCAAGAAAGCTCCAATTGTTTTTCCAGTGCAGTTTTACCTTTGTGTGTACTGTTAATCACTAGTGAGTGCGCTTCAAAGCATCATACCAATTAATCATGTATTGCTCAAGGTGAAATTGCACGACTTTTTAAAGACGAAGTTCACACCCATAAAATCATCAGGCCATGAAGGTATTTAAATAAGTTCTCCGAGTAAAACTGCTAACTGCAACCCACATTCTATGCAAAATTTAAAAACACAGCTTGTGAGCACACAGCACGGTTCACCACCTCGGTCATGGTAAAATCAAGTCACAAAATATTATTCAAAAACGTTGAAAGAAAATTTGTATTAGGTAATTAATTAGCTATCATGTTAGAGAAAAGTATTGCCGATTGTTGATATTTTGGGGGCTTGTTGAATGCAAGATCTAACCTAATTACCTTTGCTTCTTTTCTGAAACCTCCGCTGGAGTTCCCGCAACCCCCTTACACTTCCAAATGACTCGGGATTTTACACCCAATTCATTTTTAGAATTTGGAATTACGAACAATAATATATCACGTTCAAAGATAAATAATTGAGTTCACCGAGTTTATTACATTTAAGTCCCATCCATTAGCACATTGAATACGTATTGGTAGATATGTGTACTACTTGCTAAATTTTTAATTTGCGTACCAGAATAAAAGAACAGCATTTCAATTATTCCTTATCTCTCCTTCAGAGTAGATTTTAGCGTACATGGTAGTGGATCACCGTGCGATTTTACGAGTATTTTCTTCACTTCTTAGGAAAATAAAATATATTCGAGCGATGAAGTTAGTTTTTAAACTCGGCTAATTATAAACTAACTGGAATAGCCATTCCAACCGCGCAAACGTAGTCAAAGAGTTAAATTTAGAACCCGTCCCCAGAACAATTAGAATTCCAAGACTATGCACTCCATTGGGTGGCACGACCAAAGCCCGAAGAAGAAGCAAGTAGGACAAACAGCGATCAGGCATCAGCTACGAAACAGGCTTCTTGAGGTGTCGACCGCAGTGCCGCCTATAAAGAACAGACTAATAAGACACTAACCGGGAACTAAATTAAAAATGTGATAAACGGAGGCTATATCTTATTTCACAATCTTTAACAAGAAATGAGCAGTGCAGTGCTATCTATAGAGCTACCGGGGTCAGAGGATATCATCGAGAGAGTAATGATAATAGAAACAGATACTAGGAGGTTGCATGGCAAGAGATGAAAGAAATAGAATTCAGGTGCCGCTAATACGGAATGTTTATTTTGGAGTTCCCTGACATCGAGTAACAAACGAGGCATTCTGACGCTGAACAGCAATCTAGCGTGCAATGACTAGTAGCAAAGAATGTAATGTCTGTTAAGGCACAACTTTGAACAGTTTAATTCTCTTATTTGATTCATCCCGATAGGGCAATTTGCCATGGTTAATGTCAATGATCTTCCGTCTTTTCTCAAGTCGTTTCAAGAAAATACTGTTAATATCTCTCCCATATAAATTATTTTGTAAAATCAAGCATCGAATCTCGAGTGACCTAATTCATTGATCAGTCTAGTGCTCAACTAGGTCAAGTGAATTGGGTTGAACATAATTGTACTCCTTAGAATGGTGTTGGTGGTAGGATGCCCTAGAAGTCGCTGAACTTACTCGGGCCCACAGGTAGCTATGCACACTCAAACTATACGACTCTTAGGAAACAATCTACTTCTGTATCGCCTATGGTAAATAAATTGTTTAGATTGTTTTAAAATTCAATGACACACATTCGAACTTTCAAACATTCTTATTTAAATGCTTGAGCTTTTCCACACACTCAACGTATATATCTCTTAAAAGTTCTAACAAATTTTATACCAGTAAGAATGACATGCATGCAGCGGTTTAATTTGGACATTTTCAAATTTGCTTTGGAGTTAGAGATTACGTGCACATGTGCAGAAGTCAATTTTTTCAGAGCATGAATATTACTGATTGGCCATGAACCGATCAAGGCTTGCACATTTTTATAAAGCCATTGTCCTGAAACGGTGTCTTGACTGAAAACTGTATTACATAACCTTGAGCTGTAAAAAAGAAATTCAAGAAATTCATTAAATGGTTTGAATTTTTGCGATGAAATTAATGAATACAAAATTTTTAAAGTAACTTCTCAGTTATTTCACGATCGATGTTATTTTTATTTTCAGAATATCGCGCACATGTATTCTATGTGGTTTTTAAAGTTAATTTCAAAAATATATATTTCCTACTACCATTAAATTCTTCGAGAACAGAAAACAGCACCACATGACGCAAGGAGATTAAAAAGAAGTTTCAGTAGCACATTTTGACTCATAGCCTAACATTTCTTCAAACTTTCCCTCAAAAACGCACGCGTACAACTCCGTTAGCGTAGAGAGAACATTATCATTTCAAGATACCGCCCTTGCATCCACCAGAATGCGCGGGAACGTCATATGTCACTTGCCCTAATTCTTTGGCATCTTCCTTGTTGCTATCTCAACAGTCTTATCACCTTATATGATAAGTTATCTACGAGAATATTCATTTCCCTCTTTTATTTTTTTAGGCCAGCATTTTTACGTTTGATTTTTAGGATGTCGCTATTTCATACTAAAAATGATTCACCGAACCTCACAGATGAGTATTTTAATAGCTGTGTGAGGAATAAATGAGAGTACCTAACAGTCTGGCCAAGTTTATGTCGTGCATTTCATGAAGTTAAAAACAACTCTGTCTAGAGGAGCTACAGAACACATACGCTATGGCATATAACAAATTTCAGAGGAAGTGGAAGTTCATCAGTATTTAGTTACTTCGTATCTGATTATTCAACGAAAAATCATCGATAAGTTAATTCTAGATTAATTTCGCTTTCTCCTGCAACTGCTGGATTGAATTCTTCAACCGCAATTGTGGGAATGACTCGTGCAGAAATAAGGGCGTGACATGTCGACATGCAAACTCAACGTTCTATACCTGAGGATGTCGTAAAGAACGAGTGGTGCTGCCATAGCGTGAGGTCTCCCTCTTGCTAGTGCTATAGCGTGAGGTCTACCTCTAGTTAGTGCTATAGCGTGAGGTCTACCTCTAGCTAGTGCTATAGCGTGAGGTCTCCCTCTAGCTAGTGCTATAGCGTGAGGTCTCCCTCTAGCTAGTGCTATAGCGTGAGGTCTCCCTCTAGCTAGTGCTATAGCGTGAGGTCTCCCTCTAGCTAGTGCTATAACGTGAGGTCTCCCTCTAGCTAGTGCTATAGCGTGAGGTCTCCCTCTAGCTAGTGCTATAGCGTGAGGTCTCACTCTAGCTAGTGCTATAGCGTGAGGTCTCCCTCTAGCTAGAGCTATAGCGTGAGGTCTCCCTCTAGCTAGTGCTATAGCGTGAGGTCTCCCTCTAGCTAGTGCTATAGCGTGAGGTCTACCACACTATAGTATGTCTGCCTCTAGCTAGTACTATAGCGTGAGGCTAGGTTAGGTTACTAATGGATATTATTTATTTCCATACATTTAATTTAGCGATAAAGACTTCATTTGAACACTTCAAATTGCACCTGGGCAGTTTGAGCTTAATGACCACCATTTATAACAAAAATAACGCTGACGCTATATAACGCTAAAACAAACTAACGCGGACGCTAAATAACGCTGACGCGAATTAACGCCGACGCTAAATAACGCTAATTGACGCTTCAGCAAACTAACGCTGTAAGTTACTGTGACCCCGAATTTCTCCACTTACAAAAGAAGGGACCGCAGCCCCCACTGACGCGAGCGAGAAAACATCCAAAATAAAACAAAGGACGCGAGCGGAAAAAAGCCTGCCAGGCTGCTCGTTTGGAAGTTCATTTTGAAGATCACATTGTAAGTGAGTACAATTTAGGAACTTTTTCCGCTTCGAAGTTTAAGGAGAATATTCTGAGAACGTTGTGTAGTTTATTTTTTTTTTTTGAGATGAGAGTCTACTTGAATTTTTGTCCCAATAAAATGACGTGGAATATTTCTACGACAGGAAGCCTTAAATGCCGAATTTTTAGCAATTAGAAAAATTTTATCAATGCTTAATGCAATACTTTTTTGAATGGATACTTATTTTTAATTCGACGTGATTGGGAATTGAACCGTGTTCTTTGCTATTCTCTTTCATGCGATTGATCTCTTCATTGATTAAATTCATGCAAACGCCGTATCTCTAATCAACTCTTGAAGCACAAAGCTTTAACAACTTCGCATTAATTTAGTCGCTGTGATGCGCGAACATTAAGAAAAAGTAAGTTTCAAATTTGTAAATAAAAAGTGAAAAAGTGAAGTCCTGACAAGCCTGTGCTGTGCGCTCTTGAAAATGTCACAACAATCGAATGGAGTTTACAAGTAACTCTTCACACTCTGAATTCTTGAAAATACTTAATCCCTCCCTGCACCATTTAAAAATTGGAATGAAAAGCTTTTCCTCTGGAAAGTAGCTGATATGAAGCTTGAGGTATAGAGTAAAATACGCCCTATAACAAAGTGAAATGTCTGTAAAAAAAGTGAGGGTCGAATTACACAAAAATGACAAGTAGTAATTCAGTATTTTTTTCTGTATTTTGTTTTGTGCCACATGTGGCACGCGGTGCAGGAAAGAGTTAAAACATAAAAGACCCCAAAGTATAGAGCTTCTCTCCCTCCGGAGTACCGTAGCAAGATAACTCTACCACCGCTACTACGCCTATAGCTCGCAGCACCACGACCCCGTGCGCAACACTCAACCTTCCCAGCAACGGAGCAGCTCATGAGGTGTAATGAACAGCGCTGTTGCAGTCCACAGGAAAAAGATGCTTTATTCCAATTAATCAAGCCTGATACACATCATCTTGTACATTGGCTTAGCAAATGCGTTATAACTAACGAAAGGACGCAATGACGGTCAAGCCGGTACCCATTTCCGACACCTGGGAAGAGTGGGGAATTGTTGCGGAGTTCTTCCTTTTCCCACCGGGGAGAAATTACAGAGTGGCACCGTGATACACATCATCTTGTACATTAGTTTTGCAAATGCCTTATAACTAACACCAGGACGCAATGACGGTCAAGCCGGTACCCGTTCGAACTCCCAACACCTTCCCGTGAAGCGCGAGCTTTAACCACTCGGCCACGGTGACCAGGAGATGATGTGACCTAGAGAAATAAAAATGCTTGCTGGGTTTGATGTGTACTTTGAAATCCACCAGAACGGCTTGTGGGTTCTTGAATAAGTTACCCCCAACTGGGGCACTACACTCTTCGATTTATGTACTCTTGGTCGTCATCGTTGTGAAGGTACGATAATGCTAGAAATAAAACGAGCAAAAAAGCTATTTAAAATTATTCGAACCAAATCTTCATTCATACAATGTATCAAAGTGATCACCTAACTCGCGAGGAGCTTAACGAAATGAGCTCAGCGAAATATTAACACTTGTGCGTGACTCAGCACTTTACGTGTAAAAGTTGCTTTTTATGCTTCTAGATCGAAGATTATTTTTTTTACAACGTTGAATGTTTTCTTTTGCATGCGGTAGTAGTTGAATATTTAGCTATTTAACTGAGTGTATTGAATCATTAGTGCAGAAAAAATCGCATGTGTTCATATGACGTCGATTTGATTTCGGGGAAGTTTAAAATTAAACATTTACTGGATGGGCAATGTGGGCAGGGCATCATAATAATTGAAAAGTGCAAATTTCCTCCACAAGGTTAACACGAGCATGTTTCCTCGACTACGTTAACATGAAAGCGAATTAAATTCTACGTATAAATTTTAAATCATAGTAATAATAATAAATCGTCTTCAAAGTCTCTCCCAACAGCTGCAGTGAAGCCATTCAGAAAACTACCCCAAAATAAACGAATGCTCCTTGAAGTCCCTCACGTTTTTTTCCATTTCTACGCGCGTTAAAAGGCTCAATCATTGCTCAGTGAAGTCGACGCGAGTCAAATGAGCGGACCAGCGAGGAATTTCCATCACTTTGTTGGCTGAAATTCGGTGAACATTTCACTGACGGGATCACAGGAACGAAGGGACGTGCTCTTCTGGCACCTCGTCAAACTCAATGAAAAGAAGCGACACTTTAAAATTCATTCTCACTCCAACGAGCGTCACTCGAAACTATTAACGATTCATTAATGTGATTTGGGAAATCACGTGTTTTTTTCCCAGAGCGATAAGCCGCCAGTTTATCATTTATCATTTATGTCAGGTTTATGGATTGCTTCAGGCGATAAGAGGAGGCGGAGGAGGCATTGCGATACGACAATGTAGGTCACATTTTAGAATTATGATCCTGATTGTCATTTTTAATATCTTTCATTTTTGTAAGGCCTAATTTAAAACTAAACAGGGTATTAAATAGTAGACTATTGTTCTCTTTTAATCCTGATTTTCATTTTTAATAACTTTTATTTTTGTAAGGCCTAATTCAAAACTAAACAGGGTGTTACATCGTGGATTGTTGTTCTCTTTTCAGTGAAAGTGAAGACTTGTGGTTCGTAAGCAAACCGAACTTCAGACGCGGCTCTTAATTAAGAAGCAGTGGAAGACTCTACTGTTTTAGGGAGACTATTTTTATCATTGTGTAACTACTCACAAATTTGGCTCGTAGTTTCGAAGTATCATGAGTACCGTGTATGTATTTTCACTGACATGCAAAAGTCCTTTCCTCTTACTGTTGATTTATCGGAATTTAAACCCTCTTCCCTGACCCTTATTTTTCCCGGACCCATATTCTTCCCGGATCCTTTTTTTCCCAGACCCTTTTTCTTCCCTGACCCTTATTCTCCCCGGACCCTTATTCTTCTCTGACCCTTTCTTCTTCCCTGACCCTTACTCTTCCCTGACCCTTATTCTTCCCGGACCCTTATTCTTCCCTGACCCT
>JACJUY010000155.1:188502-216623 GCA_014220935.1 Platorchestia sp. MABIK
CTGACCCTTATTCTTCCCTGACCCTTATTCTTCCCTGACCCTTATTCTTCCCAGACCCTTATTCTTCCCTGACCCTTATTCTTCGCAAAACATTGATCTCATCCTCGCTCCTCATTATAAAGAACATCACTTCTAATTGTACTGAATTTTTCGCCTCTCACGAAATGGAAGAGGCGCAAGCAAGCAGCAACCTTTTTCCTTCTCTCTCTCTCTCTCTCAGCGTTTTCTCACTGAAGGATTTTCCCCACCGTTATCTGCATGCTTGAATCGAGGGAAAAATGCCTCATCGACACAAAAAACGAACTTAAAAATATAATTCCCTCTTTTTCAGCATAATTTTTGCATTCCTAATGAAGCTCAACATTGAGCATATCCGTCGGTATTTAATATTTGACTGTTTTTCATTGTACCGTTTTTATAAAGATTTAACAGCAGGTTTTGATATAGTGTTAAGATATTCCGTTCTTGCAGTTTCACCAGCAAACTATAGCGCTCATCGTATGGTAGGTAAGTCATTGAACTATCGTGAGGAATAAACTTTCACGTCCACTTGACAAAATACACTCTGGAACTTGCGGTGTTTTCTTCAGTCTTTGAACCGACGCAAAGCCAGTCTGTTTATCGTGGGCGCACGAGCAGCTAATTTTGTTGGGTCTATTTTTCTGCCTTTCGCAAAATGCTATTTAAAGTTAGCTTGCAAAGAGTTAGCACAAAATTACCTAATTACTTCCAAGTAAATTGGAAAGACAAAAGCCGGTTGAAGTTCCTCAAGCGCAGAAAAAGAATTAATGACTGTCTCCGAAGTTGCCTAAACATTGCACTGAAGGTTTGTATCGCAGGAAGACTTTGTGGAGAACTTTAATTTTACTCACGCCTAGGAATTATTGAAAAACCGAAATTTCAAAATCTAGGTATAGAATAGAACCTTCCGATTTCTGTTGCATTGCAAAGGGACTCTTCGGAGTAACTCCTAAGATGCTTCATTTTATCGCTCTTGAATATACGAGTTGATCTGGCACTTTGCTATTCCGCTGGAATTTTTTGCATGCTCGAGGATGTTAAAATACGGGACAAGAATGTGCACGATCATTCGCCAGTCGTTGAGAACAGAATGCTTTCAGCATGTTTCAATAATTCATGTTTAAGCTCAACAGCGAGCCAAGCGAAACATCAGAGAAAAGTTTAATTTCGTAGTATTGAAAATCTATACAACTGCAATCTCAGCTAGAAGTATTGCATGGGCGTGTAATCCGTAGTCTTCGGGACCTTTGAAGTCTCAAATTGGGAGAGGGAACGACTCTCATTGTATGTAGCTCCCTCGCTGACTTACCTAGCACTCCCCTGTAATGCAGCGCGATGCTGAAGCTGCTCAATGGAGCTTTGAAGTTGTCTGATGAATCGCCTGAACTGAGCATGAATTGTAACTATTATTACATACATTCTAAGACTATTAGATCAATGCTTACGATGTGTTGAAAATATTAAACCTGTCGTATGCTGTTAATACTTCATTGTGTTTACTGTCCATGCATTATTTAACTTAGTATTTTCCCCTTTATTTCTTGCTATTGGTTTAATTTCTCATTCGCATTCATATTTTTCAATACATTGAATACTTCTGTTGCAGCACGGGAAAGAGTTAAATGCAACTACTTATGCGCCGCTAATAATAGGTGCCACACTTATTGAAGAAAATGTAATTTTAGGTTCGGCCAAAAATATTGATAAGCTGTGGGAAAACTGAAAATTTTTTGATCTATGTACCCAAAGTAGATGAGAGTACTTATCCTCAAGCCAAGTTTTGTCATGAACTTTTCAACTTGCCCCTCAAACTTTGCCTGCCGCTTACATTTGGAGTTCAGTGAGTGCTCTAAGGAGGTGAGATCATCGAGGCCAGTCAAAGCGCTTCAGAGGCTGACCAAAAGTGCGCCAAGTTTTTCATGAGCATTGTTTAAATTCATGTCTCATAAAAGCTCTATTTTATCAGATGAAATTACAGACGCAATAATGGGGGATCGTGATCAGTGAATTCAATTTTGCCAGTGATTGCTTCGCTGTACTGGAAGGGGCAAAAGTTTGTTATTGCACGCTTCCCGCCGAAGGCTTAACTGCTCTCGCTAGCTCTCACAAGTTTTAAGACTTCAGCTTTGATGTAAGTGGAGGGCACAAAATAACCTAACAAATGATTGGGCTGCAGGCGTAAGACAAAAAAGTACAACATGGAATGCTGGTCAAAGATCAGAAATATTATATCAGTTCAGTCTATATTGAATTCATTTGCTACGTCGATGGCAGATCAAGAGCCCATGCTGTGTAGTTTCAGGTGGACTGATTTTGCTATTTTTAACACTTTGACTACGACGTGAGCCATATTTGGTCACTGAGAGAGTTTTCACTATGCTGCTGACCTTCCAGCAGTCACAAACTCAATTTAAAAAATTGATTATTCTAAACTGAATGCAAACACGATCCAGTTAATGTTTGGTATTCTCAACATTGCTTGCTGCAATTAACTTTAAATTTGAATTAAACTTCAGTTTTTTACCTGCCCCAGTCAAAGTGTTAACTGACAATGAATGCGAGGAAATTCCTCCGAAGTTCAGTTTTAAAACCTTAAGTCATTCACATATCTGTGAGGACGATACCTCTCTTCACTCAGTGGTTATCTCTCTTCACTCAGTGGTTATCTCTCTTCACTCAGTGGTTATCTCTCTTCCCTCAGTGGTTATCTCTCTTCACTCAGTGGTTATCTCTCTTCACTCAGTGGTTATCTCTCTTCACTCAGTGGTTATCTCTCTTCACTCAGTGGTTATCTCTCTTCACTCAGTGGTTATCTCTCTTCACTCAGTGGTTATCTCTCTTCACTCAATGGTTATCTCTCTTCACTCAATGGTTATCTCTCTTCACTCAATGGTTATCTCTCTTCACTCAATGGTTATCTCTCTTCACTCAATGGTTCTCTCTCTTCACTCAGCTCTACGATTAACTTTCGTGGCTGCTGGTATGAACAGTTTGATCGTAAGCATTGGGAATTGTCCACCTCAGTAAGTCTACTTCTTCTCCCTTTAGGGAACCGTGTGCAAAATTTCGAACATATACTGTGCAGAATATGTGTGATGAACGCGGTTTGTTTTTTTAATGAGTAGATCAGGCCGCGGAGAACACTTTCCTCCCATCGACAGTGTTTCAGTCTGAACCTCTGGATGGTCTCCAGCCGGAGCTCTAACACCAGAGTTTAATCTCCTTTGTTGCCTTGCTTTATTTGGTCACCTTTGAATAACCTTTTTTTTCAAGGGTTGATATTTATTTCTGTGGTTTGTGAATTAAACCTGAGCTCTAACACTAGATTTAAACATCCTTTTCGCCTTGCCTTATTTGCTCACCATGGAATAACCTTTTTATTTCATCTTCAATTTTTTCCAGGCGTTGATATTTTTGTGATTTGTGTGCTCATGAATTGTCTTGAATTTAAACCGTACCGTATTTTAGGGACTACGATAAATATAAAATTAATAAGCGTTTCCCTCGCGTTGAGGGCATGCACTAATTACTAAAATAGATATCACAAAAATGACATGACGATTTTTTAAGACTTGCTCACATTAAAAAAGTCATTCCTTCAAGTTAGTTTTCAACAACCAACAAAGATTATGCCATTGTTTTCTTTGGGAGCGATGTTTAACGCTAGACGCTAGGCTGCCAGGAGCGTTGAAACACGAGATGTTGACACATTGGCCCACCTGAGTGACTGGGATCATTTTTATTTGATCATTTTTGATAAAAGTCATTTTTAATAAAAATGACTTACGTGTGGCGATTTTCGCCTTGCTTTTTATTTTCAAGCTTAGAAGCATCAACGCTGGAGTTATTTTTGAAATACGCTATCGAAAGATTTTCAGTGATCTTGTGTAAATAAGAACTGCTACGCCACGTTGAGCGCTGACCCTCAAATGAAAATAAGCCAAAAATGAAACTCGTTTGAAGTCATTCATTTTAATTTTAAATTTGAAGTGAGTGTTAGCTCACTCGGACACTGAAATACTAAAAATCTAAACTAAAATTAAGTATCTACTAAAACAAACTAAAACTAACTAAATAATTTACATAAACTAGGTAAAATTAACTAACAACTTCTTATAACTCATGCACCTGGAAATACTAACTACGCGACAATCCTGAGCGAGTACGGTTTGAATGTTCCCTCAATAAATGGTCCCTCAATAAATGGTCCCTCAATAAATGGTCCCTCAATAAATGGTCCCTCAATAAATGTTCCCTCAAAAAATGTTCCCTCAATAAATGTTCCCCAATAAATGTTCCCTCCATAAATGTTGACTCACAGCTCAGCTCGCAATAAGAGCAAGTTGCGCGCACCAAAAACTTGGTCAGGTCTGCAAAGGCAGCGCGCCCCGGCGCTCTATCAAGGCATGCTTCTGACAGCTCAATGCAGAGCTGCGGGTCTACCAGCGATGGACTTCGGTCATTTTCTAAACTCGCCAGCGATTGCGATTGTGGCTGGGGAAACCCAGTTATTCGGTATCCATGTTCAATTTTCAAAGTGAATGCAAGTCGCTTTGAGTTTTGAGAACTTTCCAGATATTTGAGGAAGATGGAAGTTTCAGACCAAAACTGATAATCTATTGAGATGGATTTGTCGTCAGTGGCTTGGGGCAAACATGAAGCGTGTCTTGGTTTTTACGCGGAAACATCAAACATCTTCGGACTTTACCCTGCATAATTAATTCTATTGTTTTGATTTGTGCGATATTTTCTGCAAAAGAAGCGAAATGACAGCTGTTACTATGTAGTGGATTTGTACGCTATTTTCTATGAAAGAGGAAGCGGAACGGCAACTGTTACTCCATAAATATCAACCATTTAAGGACTGATTATAATGCCCTAAATATTGACAGCGCAACACGATGAGGTGAACAGCTGCGATCAATTATATTCTTCATACAATGGAAGCACTCGCTTCATTGCAATAGAATATTGCAGCACGTAAGCTTTGAGCAACTATTGTCCTTCATTCGAAAAATATTGCCTGCTCTGTCCGATATTGCTTTCGGTCTATGGGCCTACTGAAGACAGAGCAGATAATGAAAAGCTTTTTGCTGAAGATTTACGACCCCGCCAAGGAGACGACAAGTCTGTAAAATTTTTTATGAGCCACGAAATGATCGACTCACAGATGTTCTTTCTCCAACATCGGTCATTCGTAGGAATTTTATTTGAACTGTGACCCAATGAGGGGGAAACTTTCTCATTATCAGAAAATCTCCCGTTTTCTAACCCTAACCAAACAACAGCAGGACGGTATTACGCAAAACTTCTTCTGAATGAACTCCGAGAATTACTTCGCTATTTTCGATCACTCGCTTTTGAGAAATAAAAAAATCTAAAAGAGAACTTGAAAAAACGCACTTCCCACGTTCAATCCAGATAAATTCACGGGACAGAGCGAGTAGATAAATGCGTTTGATCGAACACACGTGCACGAGATGCAGTAAAATTACCATTTGTGTGGTTTGATCACGTAATCCCAGTCTAAGTTTACCGCAGCGTCATCGATTATCTGCATCCGCTTCACAGCCGTGCATGCCGCTGTCTCCTACCGTCACCGGCTGGCGGGGCTTAGACGCTTAACTCTCTAAGTATATAATTGTACGGCATAAATTTACTCATTTCGCGGTTCAGCGCACACTCTCATGAATATTTGCACGTACACTTGTATACAGTCATACTTATACGTACATTTTATTTTATACATAAATGTGCGAATACAAGTGTACGTGTATATATTTAAGAGAGTGTGTATTGAAACATGAAAATGCGTGAATTTATATCACACGTGTGTACGTTTAGATAATTAAGTGCCTGTACATCGTCGCCCGATGAGCATAAATTTGCATCCCGGTAATGAGTGCATGTTAACCGGTGATTCAGGGTAGAAGTTAGACTAGGAATGTTGGTAGTAACACTCACTAGTAACACTGCTTGTAACACTGTAACGCTGGTTGTAACTCTCCGCGACACTGCTTGTAACTCTCCGCGATACTGCTTGTAACCCTGGTAACGCTGCTTGTAACACTCCCTTGTAACACCGCTTGTAACACTCCCTTGTAACACTGCTTGTAACACTCCCTTGTAACACCGCTTGTAACTATTGCTAGCCAAGCAATAATGCAACAATGGATGATCACACACTGACACGTACTCAGGTACTTTTGAGACTTTACTGCAACAAACTTAATATGATGCTATTGCTATATTCAGTCAATTTATTTACGTTATTTTAGTACCGACTGTTACATTGCACTCACACCATGCTCCACTCCAATATGTTCTGTAGATGTACAAACTCCTGGAAAATTATCTTCGATTTAATGCTATTTAATTTACGCCCCGTAAAAGCTAACCCTAGAAAATATCATTAAAAAATTTGGGAAATGCACCTGAAATTTACGTTTTAACCCGTGGATGCAGGGCAGGGTCAAAATAACTGACCTTTAAACTCCAATAAATGTAAGTTTGATCCTTGTGTTCGAACATGGTTTTGTGACTAATCCCGAGTTGCTGAAACTGGTTACTCTTTATGTGCTTTGTTAATTTAATAAAAAGGTTGGGGTCAAATGGACGCCACGATGCACGTTTGTTTGAAATGATATCGTGCATTATCATTGCTTAATCAAGGATAGTTATGGTTATCGGTTTATTAAGGACATTAATTATCGGTGAATTAAGGATATTAATTATTGGTTAATTAAGGATATTAATTATCGGTTAATTAAGGATAATAATGATTATCGTTTAATAAAGCAAAATTATAATTATCGGTTAATTAAGGGTAACAACAGCTATCAGTTAGTTAGGTATAACAATAATTATCGGTTAATTAAGGATAAAAATAATTACCGGATAATTAGGGATAATAATAATTACCGGATAATTAAGGATAATAATAATTACCGGATAATTAAGGATAATAATAATTACCGGATAATTAAGGATAATAATAATTACCGGATAATTAAGGACTTCAATAATTATCGGCATATTAAGGAGTTTTTTAATTACCGGTTAATTAGGGAGTTGTGAGTGCTCGGGAGCTTCAAAATCGCGTGCAGAGTAAGAAATTTGGCGCATTCGAGCATCCTGTGCGCTGTGTGGTGTGGCTGGTCAGGAGTGTGGTGCTGTCAACAAGTTAAGCGTCTCATGCTTAACTTTCACTTTCGGGTTCTTGAAAGTGATCCTGAGTTCTCAAATCATTAAATATCCTTCAACGACTTCTTTTAAAAAGGTGTGAATGAGAAATGTTTTTCAAATTCCAAGGGATGATCTATTCAGTATAGCATTTTTTTGTGAAGATAGAATACTCGCATCGCAAGAAGCCATAGTTCAGCCTTATATTGAAAATTTCACTGTTATTCCTTAGTAAACAAACACTTTTATACGCAGAAAAAGCAGTTGTTATGGACGAGATGAACCGAGTTTCCGTTTGCTTTTTTTTTTTGCCTGAGTAGTGAAATGCAGGAGACCACAATTCAACCTTATCTTGAAAATTCCATTGTCAATTTTTAGTAAACAAACGTTTTCTTGCTCCGTATGCTCTTTGGAGCGTCCGTAGCGGAACGCAGGAGAGCAAGAAGACATGGGACGCACAGAAGGCCGCTTGTCAGAGGGGTGGTAAATCTGGCGTGTTTGTGCCGGGGATTTTATTGTCGATAAACTGCGATGTACGCCGCAGTTTAGACCGTCGTAAACTAAGGCTGGAGGGGGGCACAGTTCCACAGACAGACGCTGAATAGACTCGCGCTCCTCCTAAACTGGCGGCTGCGACCGGAGAAGCCGTTCGTTTCCTGGATGATGCAAGCCGGGACCATATTGAATTAACTCAGGCACAACTCAACCGGAAAGTTGGGAATTAAGTTACTGAACGCGTTTAGACTTTTGGCGGACGTCAGTGGTACCCTGAGCCCCGACTGGCCGGGTTTGAGGTGAGCCATGGAGATCAAAGGGCCAAACGAAGCCATCTGGACGCTCGACCGGAGATGTGAGGCTCTGCTGCACCAAACACCGAACAAAATCCCCACGAATCTGTAAAGTCTACTGGCATTTACAGATTGATTTGCATTCTATCATGAAACAATCCCTGTATGACATTTTTTGCATTCACTGATTCATTTATACTCTACGATAAATAATCCGTGCACCTACATAAGTATGATGCTTTAAAAGTCCACCATGTGTGTTGTACGATATCACAACTAAAACGTCACGTGAATTATTCTAAGATATAAAAACAACGGGGTGAGACACCGGCATTGCTTTGTGTAGAATAATAAGAAAATTTAAGAGCGATAAGAACTTCTCTGCGCTTGACCCACGGAAATAGTTGGTTTATTTTTGTCTGAAAAAATGTTAATAAAAAGCAGTTCTATATCCCGATTGCGTTAATTCGCATTTATTGTGCAGTGAGTAGTTGTACAGTGAGAAGAATTCCTTGTGCCTTATGGACCATAAAAAGTAAACCCAACTTTACATGTTAATGAAGTTGGAACTCAAACTTACTACAAACTCTTTGTTCCCGCGTAGACGTTGTTGATGAAAATTTGCATAACGATGGGTTTAGTCGCTTGAAAATTTACATTTAAAGGAAAATTTTCAGACAACTTGGACCTTATTCATACTCAGACCCGAAGCTTTGTAGTCAGGAGACACATCTCTGTGTGTGATGCAACAGATAAAACTGAAGTATCTTAATCTAAAGGTATCAACATTCAAAGTTGGGTTTACTTTTTTATAGTCCATAAGGTATGACGTCAGTGCTCGCGTGCAACATGTTGCTGGAGAATGTGTTAGAACAAATGAGATGTGTTAGAACGTGTTGAGCGAGGAAGTCCTGAGAGAAAATATCAGGAGTTTGCTGTCAGCACAAATACTCAAGTAGTCTGTATATTAAGACTCGGATCAATTCTTAACAGCAGCACTTTGATCTAAGTATTAAATTTCCTTTGTCTGACATAGACTCGTAAATATTCTGTGCCCATCTAATGCTCCTGCACGATATTATTCTTGTAATTAAGTTAGTGGAGGAAAAGTCTAGAATATTTTCGATGTGTCCTTAATATCCTTTGTCAACTTGGGCCGACAGAATTGACACGTAAGAGTAAGCCTGATCACAATCTATTCTCGCGCCGGTGAAAACTGATCTTCATCTCTATTATACTGTGAATTAGTCAGCCATTGAAAAAACTACAGAATTCGAAAAGTAATTCAGAAAACTAGGAAATCAGGCTCCAATATCTGAGTCTGTATTTTTTCTCGTGTAATGTCTCATGTCAGTTTCTAATCGTGCCGCAGAAATAAGGAGCAAAAAAGTATGCAGTCATAAATCAATTTAAATTTTCAGACTTGAATTTGAAGTTGAATAATGATTCGTTTTTAGCGTGCATGCAGATGATTGCAGGAAAGGATGAATTGAAGACTTCAAGGTTTGTATTTCCTCTAAAGTTCATGAAGCTTGGCTGATGTAAGCTTTGAGCGCCAGCACTGACTCCTGTCTGCGCTCACTCTCAATATTGACGTTCATAATTTTGAAAGAGAATTCGAGGAATGCAAACAAGAGGGTCACTAACCCAGTCTAACCTATTGCAAAAATGTCTATGATTTTAGCAGTCCCTTTGCACTCGGTGACTCAAATTATACATACTCTGAAGACAAAGTTAGACTGGGCTGATGGCATTGACGGTGATCACAAGGTGAAGCCACTGGAGTGCACGGAAGATGAATAGTTGCATGAAAAAATACACGAGGATTTTCGTTAATTAATTTGACTTAGTCAATCCATTTAACCGTGGTGCTAATTCATCGCTCTAAGAACTGTAGGGCTGGTGGAAATAGACAACCCAAAGTCATTCATTTCCTTCGGGGATTTAAATTTAACTCAATCTAAGTGATACAATTGCTTGATGCACCTCTTCCACCTCTGTATTTTTTCCTAAAATAATTTCACAAAAATTACCACGATATTTGTGTACAACGGATGTCAGTCATTAGGGAAGTGGAATGCAAAAAAAAAAAATTCTACGAGCACAACAAACGAAAATTCTGCTGCCACGGGAGAGATCGCTCACTGGGATGTACGTAAAACTTTCTAACAACGGTCAAGTAGAACATTGAGTGAGGTTATTTTGTGCGAAATTCGGGTGAAAAATAATGCAAGAGCAACACATCGGAACTGCATAGAAAACATTCCCGAGGCACCAGTTTTGATGTGCAGTGATAAGACTCACTTCCGTCTCAATATTCAACAAGTCAACTTTCGACACTGGTGAGGTGGTCACCTGCGTAAAGTGCATCAATGTTCGCTGCAATGCTCGTGTGAATTAAGAGTATGCAACTGCTTGTGTGTGAATGAATACAAATTTGGGTTCTTAGACATTCAGAGAATTTGATGATATATGGATGCATGTTTGTATTAAGATATGAAGCAAATTTTTAATTTTTCTCCTCTATCAGCACTGATGATGGAATTTTAATAGTTCCGGTACGTGTGCAATGAATGTAATGTTCGTGTTTACTCTAGTTCTATTCTCAATTCTACGAGTAAGATTCTCTACGAATCGTCCTATTGGTAGTACATATAATTTTTGTTCGCTGCAATCTGTGAAGGTTCCCAGCCTGGTATGCTATGGGAGATTTCGGGCTTTGGTGTCCTAATTTTTTGAAGAATTAATAAATTTGTGGTCATTCTCGGAGCATCACTCTATTAATTAAGTAGGAAATCATGCTCCAATCTCCAAGTCTCTAGTTTTTTCTTGTATCACGTCTCATGTCAGTTTGTAATCGTGATTCATAAATAAGAAGTAAAAAATTATGTAGTCGAATATTTTGGCAATTCAGGAACTTGCTGACGTCATCGAAAATCTACGTCTTCGAAAATCCTACATTCCAAGTCTTTCTAAAAATATACCGGTTCTTAACCTTGTTGGATGTACTAAACCCCACAAGTTCCATACATGCTTTCATCGAACCCTTCGTGGATGGGAATATAAAATGTGCTGTTTAGTTTTCAAATTCCAAACACATGTACAAACATAACTATATACTGTAAAAGAGCACAAACTATACCATGCTGAACCCAAGAGTTCGACCCACCGAACCCTTAGGGTTCTATTGAACCCAGGTTAAGCTGCTCTAAATGCTAGAAAGTTTTCTTTGTCCAAGGGTTGTAGAATTCTTCGCACATTTTGGTCCTGACGATCTATGGCTCCAACTTAATGGTAAGACATCGCACACCTCTCACCGTTAGCTCCGAACTCAACGAATGTTTCCGGGTCAAGGATCAACGTAATAAAGGCAACAATAACAGACGAAATCATTGCTTTTAACGCCATGCTAAATTCGACCAACTTTTAGAAGAGAATTGCAAAAACATTTAAGGTAATAGATTTTCAACATTTTGAAAATTCAATGCATTGCGTATTTCTTTAGAATTAGTTTATGTGTTAAGGTTATTTTCCATGAAACTCTAAATCACGATATTGTTTACCTGGTTCTTGTTCAACTAATTTTACCGAAATAGTATTTAGGAGATGGACATTCTTAACAGATCGTATCCCCAAACAGCTTACGAGAGGAATAAATTTTGTTCCTTATTAGTACCAAAAACAAGGTGGTAAATCAGTGCATGTTCTGTAACTGAAAGCAGAGTGATGAATTTAATCTGAAGGTGTTACCGAAAACAAAGCATGGTTGGTGACGTACAGGTATTCATGCATATTCACATGCAATTAAGGTTGTCAGAGTCAAGTAAATAAATAGGTAGAAGACCTCCTGATGGTACAGGCTTATCTGATGTATTTGCATCGAGACGCATGAAATTTACTTACGAGATACAAGAGACTACATCCTCTACGTCTACACAATGTACTCTTAATTTCACCGCACGGCCAGCGTAAGTGTTCATACATTCAAAATGAAAAAGAAGGCTCTGAAAATTTGAACAAATAGGGATGAACAAAGTAAACATTTGAAGGCTCGTCATTTTTTTCAACATGAAAACTTAAATATTCAACACAAACGGTATTACTGTTAACGCACGAGTTATCTCAAGCGTTAGAAATGACATAGTATTGGAGAGTCTCGACATAACATTGGAGAGTCTCGACATAACATTGGAGAGTCTCGACATAACATTGGAGAGTCTCGACATAACATTGGAGAGTCTCGACATAACATTGGAGAGTCTCGACATAACATTGGAGAGTCTCGACACAACATTGGAGAGTCTCGACACAACATTGGAGAGTCTCGACATAACATTGGAGAGTCTTGACACAACATTGGAGAGTCTCGACATAACATTGGGGAGTGAAGTTTACTATGGGAAATGTTTCCAAGTTTCTCTAAAATTCCTGAAGTGGAGGAAAACCGTGCACCAATAGGCCCAACACGAAGACATCAAACGGCGCCTCTGTTCAGGTGCCCGACATAAAAATGCAGCTATTTAAGCACCCGAGAACCTCTCCTCCATTTACCGCCGCGCTCATGAGCCGAGCCTCTCCTCGTGTGACGCACGCTGCACTACGTACAGTTTGGGCAACGTAATGCCGCAGGAATGCAGAGAACATTGCGCGGTAATTTGACGCATTGTCAGGTAATTTGACGAATAGTTCGATAATTTGGTGAACTGTTCGATAATTTGATGAATTGTTCGAGAACTTGATAAATTGTTCAGCAATTTGATGAAATCATGTCCATAAAATGTCGGAGGGAAGCTTCTGGAGTGCGAATTTTTTGAGGCAATTGCGAAGGAAATTAAAACTGAAGCCTTTTGATAGCTTTCAACTTTGTTGAAGCGCAGCTATTGCTTTCTTCTCTCTCCTGTTTTTTACATTAATGAATGTTCTGAGAGCGTCTTCAAAAGTCATGGAAAATGATGGGATGCTATAAAGTTCGTTAATAAAATGTCTTGAACGAGAAAAATTCTCATGACTATTTTGCTTCATGGTGAGCACGAATCTGCGAATTATTATTGCGAATAGATGACATTTTGTTGCAATTTCTCTCTAAAGTGCATTAAACGAGCAGAAAATGCTAGAGCTACGTAGTAATTAAAGTGAAGAACGTCGTTCAACGGTGTTCAGATTTGTCAAATTACAGCGTGAGCAAAAGACGGGAGTGTTGCAACAGCCAACCGTGCGGTGATATGAAGCGAGCAGCTGAAGTGTTTAGTTTCAAGTTACATATCTTTTTCTGAATTGTTGCTCTGTAATTTTACAATACGCAAAGATATTGGAAATACGTATTCATTTTCATTTTGGTTTCACATGAGTCATTTAAGCTTATTGTAACAAGTACTCACGATTTCATTTTGTGTGTCTCAGAATGTCTTGCTTGCTCACAAGCAGAAACTTGCTGACGCCATCCAAAACCTTTGGCATCGAAAATCTACGCCATCAAAAATCTACGCCATCGAAAATCTGCGCCATCGAAAATCTACGCCATCGAAAATCTACGCCATCGAAAATCTACGTCATCGAAAATCTACGTCACCGAAAATCTACGTCATCGGAACTGAAGAATGGACTGCTGATATTTTTCAGCTGTGTATGATATTATTTTCATCACTTCTGGAAATATTATCTTACTTTTGTAAGGATGCTTTTGACGGAATGATGCTCGCACTGGCGCTCGCATCAAACACCTGACCAGACGCAAATGAGAAATTAACCATCAATTAACACTTTGGCCGCAAATGGTTAGAGTGAAGATCAATATTCATTTCAAATTTAACGTCAATTCTATTAGACAATTTTGAAAATAGCACACATTAACTGGATCGATCACGCGTTCATTTAGCTTTTATTATTTATAAAAAATGAGTTTGCGACTACTGGTCGGTCAGTAGCATTTGAAAATCCGGTGGTGTACGTTGAGGTTAGAGTGTTAAGATTGGCTTCGCTAGTACATACGGTATAGCAAATTTTACTCGAGTATAAAGAGTAACTAATGACTTGTTCAACTGCATTGCATAAAAACGAAGGTTATGTAAAATATCATTGTTTCTCTAACGATGTAGCGCTAAACTTATTCCTAACGCTAGAGTCCGATATTTGACACTAAAACCATTTTTGGCGTCAATTGAGCCACAATTTTTTCTTGAGACTATCAAAGGAAATTTGCTTACCATGCGAAGTACCAAACATTAATGTGGTTAAAAATGAAATGCCTGTGTGGTACTAGGTGTGCGTATTGCATGAACTTCTCTTTAGACCAAATCTTGTGTGAAAGTCAATTTAACGCGTTTATCACGTATTGGGACACACGTGTACCACTAGGTAAATTGCTCGTTTACGCGGCGGGATAAACAAGCAGCATTTCAAATAATGTACTAACATTTCTTTACAACGCACTTTAACGAATGAGATAAAACATCCCCGTGGAATTATATTCATACCAATTCTTAGAAAGAATAGAAATGTAAACGAGCGATTAAGTACGTTTTTCAATTCTGCTACTTGAAACCTAATTCATTTAACATTAGCAATCACCAAAACGTTATCAACGTGTTAAGTTCTTGCAGTTAGCCTCCGAGCAGCACAATCCTTCTCTGACCTCAACCAACTGCGGAGACAAACGGAGTAATGCAGTCCGTTGCAGTGCATCGCTAAGCTGATATGAGTGACGTTCCATGTGTACCATTATCCTGTACGGCAAAAGTTATGATCATTAAATTCAATGCACGCTTACCCTCATCATGTTTGCTGAAAGTCACAACCATTAAGTTCAACACATGTTTACCCTCACCATGTACAGTTAAATCTATGCCCCTTATCTTCCCCTCTTTCAATTCAACAATTTAATGAATTCAACAATCAAATGGGAGCAAAAAATTAACTGGCCGCCATGCAACTTGAAAAAGTAGTTGTCAGTGGCAAAGTTTGAAGGGACATCGTCGTCTGCTGACACCCTGTCATGGCGTGCACGAGCTCTCACTCCACGTGTTTGTTGAGTGCGTCTAAAGTTGCGACTGGAAAAGTTCTCGATTGAACACTACAGAGTCAAAATTACTAACTCCAGCCGCCAATGGTTCGCCCAACTCTGATTTTTATCTAAACTTATGTCGAAGTTATCAACATTACTCTAATATTTGCAAGCGTTGGTTTTTATGATGGAAAATTCGGACCACGGTAAGGAGCCCGCAGCTATCTGGGTGTTCAAATATTAGACTTCGTTTAATGTTTTTGCCAGTCCCGAGATGCCGCATGAAGTCCTCTGCTGCATATCAACTATACATAAACTTTATCGCTCGGGCTCTCAACAAACTTTTCCCTGGTCGACACCTGCTAAGCAATATAGAACTAATGTCTTCCATCAGTCTTCGCTCTGGGAAATATTTTTTTCCCTACCTGCAATCCTTTTCTAGATTAATTCAACTTTTTATCAGTGCAATAAGAGAAGACATGACGACACAAGAAGATGTTGAGTGTTTATCTTTGAACGCAAGACAATTTTAAGAAGCAGTAATCTTTTTTCCTAAGTTTCTCTCATAAAAAAAACGGTTGTGCAATTGCATTGATTTTGGAACAAGAAACAAGTAAGTATTCAATTCTTGTCTGATGAACCTAGAAGAAAGAAGTTCAACCGTAGACATGCGGGAAGAAAGGAAGTATTTTGGTGCGCGGTGTGTGTGTGTGTGTGTGTCACTGGACGACTGTGTGGAGTGTTGTGGTCTACACAGTCTACACAGCCAGCATTGTGTGCATTGTTTACACAGCCTGCACAGTATACAGTATATGTGATGCACTGCACAGTACACAAATACTGTACTAACTGCCCCACAGTGTGTGTGTGTGGGGTACATTTCACAGTATTCTAACTTCGCTTAGACTGAACACTTGCAGAGTAACATTAGATTTTCATTTCAGCCACTTCGTACGCACTCGACAAGCTCCTGTCAATGGAATGGATTTAGGTCAGAGTGGGTTTTGGGATGTCGAAATATTCGACAGTTAACACTTCGAGTGTGACGTGACCCCCCGGTGGTCACTGAGGGGATTTTCATTGTGCTGCTGACCGACCAGCAGTCACTAATTCAATTTTCATAAATACTTCATGAAAACTAAATAGGGGCACGATCTAGTTAAGGTTCGTTATTTCTTACATTGATCTCTAAGAATAACTATAATTTGAGTTGGATATGTTTAACTTGCCGCACTTCACGAGTTAAGTAGCGGAAGACACACAAGAGTTTGGGCGCCTGCTTCGTGATTGCGAATAGCGATAAACGTGACGCAGGCAATACTTCAGGACAGACCGCTGGGCATTGAAACCTTAGCTGCCATCATCCACCCTTATGGATCAGAGACCTGCTTGCCGGATGCTAAGCCCAATGAGCTTTGGAGGGTTAGCCCTTTCGTTGCGACTGGGACATATATGTCCCAGTAATTTCATTAATTTACAACATCAATTCAATTATGAGCTAAATGTGGTCCTTGATTACAAATGGGGCAAATATGACCCAGTTTTAAAAGTAACAACATTGAAAAAAATCACGAAATTTTTTAATAGCATCTAATGGTATCGCATGTAACTCTAGAACATGTTAAAAGTTCATTGTTTAGGAAGGAAAGCATCCGCTGCAAAATGGTTAAGATCCGCTAGATAAAATTACATGGCATGAAATGTACTTCTCAATTCAGATGAATTGTCTACTCTCGTTGTTTTTGAAGTTTTCTCTGTCTCAGAGTCGCACAGCCTGTTGCTCCTGGTCGATATCTCCAAGCGGTATGTCAATTTAAACCAAATATATTCATATGGAACGTGATACGTATTGTTCAGTGGTGTCGTTTATTGCTTTTTCAAACACCATAAAACTACACCAGGACGCGATGACGGTTACCCCCGGTCAAGCCAGTACCCATGTCCGACACCTGAGTAGAGTGAGGAATTGAGGCTGAGTTCTCCCTTCTCCCAACGGGGAGAAACACTGAAATGGCACTGCCGAGATTCGACCCGGTAACTCTTCCTGGGAAATTGTGAGCTATTAACCTCTCGGCCGCGGTGACCACGGTGTTCACGATGACCACAAAAAAATTGAAGAAAATAATTATCATAGAAAATTATGTATTTTAGAATTATTATACTTTAGACTGAGTTATCGAAAAATTAAATACTCGAAACGTTACTTGCACTACGAGCCAAATCTGAAGCGAACAAGCTACATTCCAGCAAGATTTCGAAGCAAGAGAACATCACAAAATAGTTCGGCCTCGCTTTCTTTTCAAGTTCTTGCTAAGTAAAAATTTTCTGCTACTAAACTTTGACGGCACAAAGTTAGATTAAAACCAAACGATTAACATTATTAGCGAGATATTTTCCAAAAAATTCTAGCAAATTTATTCGTTCAAGTCGTAATTTTCACGACGATTTCTTTTATGTTTTTGGTTTTTCATTTGATTTGGGTTAGAAAAGTGTCTCCGTCTCTGGCTCGCCCACTAACTGCAAGGCAGCATCTCGTCTTCTTCACTTCTTTAGTTTGGTGGTCCGTATTTTTTTCAAGTTCTCACGCTTATTGTTTCATTGTTGCAAGGGTCCGAGCCATAATTTCCTCTCTTGTGATTGGTTCGATTAATCCCTCATGCGTTTTGTTCCTTCGTGAACTTTGACCGCAGATAACTTGAACGAGCTTTTCGGGGGAAACTGTTAAGCTAAAAGTGCACAGGTTTTCATATAAACTTTAAATTTGTTAACTAATGAGTCTCTCCGCTGATCCATTAAACTTTCCTGGGAAAAATTCTCACTTCTGACTGTCATCTAAAAGCAATTGCTTCTCTCGTTTTCTCTTTGGCCTCCTATAATTGTTACCGACACCTGAAAATCGTCATAAGTCATTTCCAAACAATACTTCACGGTTTTCATCATGAATTTTTCTAGTTTTGGCGTCGTCAACGTCCGAGACGCTCCTTTGGTGCGGATATGGAGGGGGTTCATGAAGCCACTCATGAATATTTATCGCTCCAATGGAGTCAAGTTTAATGACCGTGCGGTGCTCATTAAATGCTTGACTTAATCAGCAGTAGGTCGTCGCTGCTTGCTGTGCTATAATACGGGGAGTTCTGCTACCTCGCGTTCGATGAGTGTCTCTCAAAGTCTACGTACTAGTCAGAATTTGGATCTTTTCCAGAGAAGACCCGCCACTAATGCAACACATAAGTTTACCCACTTGTCACTTTCGAAATGATGCACCTATCGATTTCAAATACTTTCAAACAAAAGAATGTTTCAATCTTTCCTTTGAGAGAATTTGAAGTCGATAGGTGCATCATTTCGAAAGTTATAAGTAGGTGAATTCATGTGTTGCATTAGTGGCGGGGCTTCTCTGGACAGATCCTAAGTCTGGCGCCGTTCCAAAGTGCAAATAATTTACTTTATAACTCCAATGCAATGGTGTTTCAAGTCCAAACTAGTTTTCACGCGTCTGATGGGTGTCTGTCAAAGTCTACATAATATTCAGCTTCACTCGTAGCGCAAATAAATGACTTCATTTCTCAAATATGATGTTGTCTTAAATCTAAACTATGCACTCAATTGACTTAATGTATTTCAGGACCGGAAAGAATGTACCTACACTGTGCAGTTGCGGCTATCAGAGTCGCGTTAGTGATCCCTCAAAACTTATGCTCAGTTCTGTGCGAAAACTTCAGTAATTGTGATCAGTATTTTCAGAGGATTCAACTTTCTTTTCTATGCACGAGAACAAGAATTCGAAAATTATATCCAATCGAATCCTATGTGGACCAAACATTTTCTGAACGGACTGGACATTCATTTTAAGTTCTTTCAATTTTAAAATCGAGAGCAATGAATGCTCGTGGAAAAATGAAAAAATACGTATTTCTGAAAAGTCACTCATATACCTCGATCAGATTCGAACCTATATCTCAGAAACCAATTGGAAGTAATTCATTTTCATTCAAGGTTCGCATGAAAAATAATCCTTCATCGCAGCATGCCTCATCATTTAGCGAAAAGATTGAAAAGTAATTTTTGAATCGACCACAGTAACGGTAATCAAAAATCAGAACGAAGGAATTTTTGTGACATTCTCATACGGTATATAAAGCTAGATATCTTTTTCAAAATTCTTCGAATTTCCATTTCATGTTTTAGATCTCAATGAAAGTTGCAGACGGGCAATTCTTATCATCTACTTTAAGAAAAATGAGTCACATTATGTAAAAAATATCTGTACGTTTATTAAGTAAAAGTGAACGATTCGTCCATGTTTTTAATTAATTCTGTATAAAGCTTTACATACAGACGGATATTATAAGTTCAACACGTTTCTTTTCAATCACCTCGGCCGCAGCAGGCACGAAATACGAAATTTCTCTAGCAGCATTTTTTGTGGTTTTCTCACACAGACCAGAGGGAGAAAAGTTTCAAATTTTATTTAAAAAAAAATTCTAAATGTTTAAAATTTTATTTCCCAATTTTTTTTCAATTTTTTTCAAACTTTATTTTCAAAAAAGTTTTATTTGCATTCCATGTTTTAGATCTCTATGAAATTTTTTAGCGGGTAATTGTTCTCTTGTACTTAAAAAAATAAATCAGATTTTGCAAATGATATCTGTTTTCTTTTGGCAAAAGTGAACAATTCGGATGTTTTCAGTACTGAAATAGAACAAAATGAAAACTGAAATCAAGTTCTCGCCATGTTTCTAATCAATCGCTTCGTAAATAACAGTGACGAAAATCAAAATTTAGGACTAAATATTTTCTGGGATATTCTCACTGAGTGCAGAAAATCAAAATCAAAATGTTCCGGAATTCTATTTCATGCTTCAGATTTTTTAGGAAATTTTGCGAAGAGGCAATTGTTCCCCTGTACATTTAGAATAGTGAATCAGATTTTTTAAAAGACACATCTGTTTTTGTTTGTGTAAGTGAAGGATCCGCGCATGCTTTTAGTATTTCATGAAGATTTTCATATTAACGGATATTACCAAATAAAGAGCAGGGCCGTTCTCGCGCACCGCTGAACACTGGCAGTGAACGAGTCTGGCAGGCAATTAAGACTCACTGAACCAGTGGCGCTTTGGGATAATTTATCACACGTGAGATGATCGTAATTAGCGACATTAAAATTTGAAAAACAGTCCCAATCATCCTGAACTTCATTGCTGGCTAAATTTATTGTTTTTTGGAATGACCTTAAAAGCTTAAGGGCATTTTAAAAGTTTAAAATTATAATTTTCCGTGACAGTTTGCATCTCAAACCGAAGGAAGTTGCGCTGTGGCTATGGTGAATATGTGCCTTGAAATTTCATAATTTCTGAACAATCGAAATTTTTTCCAGATAAAGGAACAATTTCAATAAATTATTCCAGAAAATATATTTCTTAACCTTTTTTTGCCCTCAGTTAATTAATTTGTGGAGTCGCTTCATTATAAGTAATTTTTGATGCAATTCAAAAATATTTTAATTTAAAAACGAAAGTGTGTTCATGAAGTTCAACCGATCTGAATTTTTAACTCACACTCAACCAAGTAGACACACGAGCATTCGTTGTTATGAAGGAGTTATTATGCTGACGGAGTACGATGTAGTATGATGGAGTAATATTCAAACACACTCCGTTCCACCTAAGTGTTGGATGTAGTAGCTTACACGAAAATACATCAGCTCTGGGAGCATAAGTCAAACTAAGAACTGCAGTTTGCGTTCACTTGCTAATCAGGATGCAAAACACGATATGCAAGAAGCACAGTGAAAACTCGGCGTAATGACTACTTGACACACTGACTGCGACGTGAGCCACCAGTGGGACATGGAGGCAATTTTCAAAATGCTGCTGGTCGACCAGTAGTCACAAACTAAATTTTCAGAAATTCTTAGTAAAAACTAAATGAAAATATGATCCAGTTTATGTTTGCTATTTTCAACGTTGTTTATCACAATTGACTTCAAATTTGAGTTGAATATTAAACTTCAGTTGTACCTGCCGCAGTGAAAGTGTTGAGCGGAAGATGGGAATGACTTCAGTAGCGTAATGACTACTTAAATGGAAGATGGGAATGAATTTTCAGCGACATAATGACTTCTTAAGTGGAAGATGGGATGACTATCTAACAGGAAGAGAAGAATGACTGTCAGATGACTGTCCCGGAATTCAAGAGACAGCTGCGAGGACACTGACAAACAGTCCAGCGTCGCCGACAAGCGGAAAACTTCCCAAGTTTCGCCGCAACTCCGGACACCTTGCAAGGTCTCGAGTGCTTTCTGTGGAGGAAACTCGCTTAAATAAAAGCTTGAGTTGGCAGGCGTCGCTGTGATGACAATGCGTACAGTGAGGTGCGGTGCAAAGAGGCACACGCAGCGTTGTGCAGTGCTGTATTTACAGTGCAGCGAGGGATGCTGTCGAGTGCAGTGAGGGATGCTGTCGAGTGCAGTGAGGGATGCTGTCGAGAGTCAGTGACACAAAATTCCCAAAAATATTCAAAGCTCATTGAAAACTACAGTGATCTCCACAGACCATTAGAGCGTCCTCTAATTTGTCTATTCCCAGTCCCATAACCGAATATATTAGTATATTTTAAGGTGCAGGTTATTTTAAAACTTTCACAACGAAAATTGTTCGGACTTCCTTAATGCGCGAGCGCGCGCATGAGAGCTACCAATCAAGAAAGATCAGCTAAATTGAACTCAACGTAGGAAAAGTCAGAAATCAACTTCCACCAGCCCTGTTTGTAAATACCACGAGCCATCGCATTCAATTGATTCTAAACAGCAGTAATCGATACCAGTACCATCGGTTCTTTTCGTAACTAATGTAAATTTGATCTTTATGAGCGTGCATTTGAAATACGTCTGTGTAGTTCAAAATTAAGTAACCTTTACGCCCGCTATTGCTCATTACCGCGAGTTTTTATCCCTTGCTCACAAAGCGAATAATTTTGCATTCGCAAGTTGCATTCGCCTCATTCCAACCCTGAAATCCCTAGAGATCAGAGGACGCCTCACGGCATTTCCCTCCTCCAGATAAAAGCAACGACCCTCGACGGAGGACTCTACAGTCCCCACCAATGGCGGCACCGGTTCCAGCCTCACTCATTGCCCTCTCATAAAACAAATTACCCTCGCATCGTGGTCTTTATCCTGCCGTAAATCCAGCGATGTGCGGCCTGGCATTTCAGTTTGGTCGCCAGGAAAGAAGATGATGCGTCAGCTCGGCGGGCCTCCGAAGCCTTAAAAGAAGAGACAAGAGCCAAATGTCCGCGGCGGGCCTCCGAAGTCTTAAAAGAAGAGACAAGAGCCAAATGTCCGCGGCGGGCCTCCGAAGTCTTAAAAGAAGAGACAAGAGCCAAATGTCCGCGGCGGGCCTCCGAAGCCTTAAAGAAGAGACAAAAGCCAAATGTTCGCGGCGGGCCTCCGAAGCCTTAAAAGAAGAGACAAGAGCCAAATGTCCTAACCGGTCTACGCTGCCTCCGTCTCTGGATAATTAAGCGGATTTTGAAATTCACGAAGCGTCACAAAATCCACGCCAGAAATGAGCTATTCTCGTATATGGGCTTGGAGTCACATCAACGTTACGAGCCATTGTGTTTAGCGCCACCGCCACTCGACACCAACGAAATTCGGGCTTGTGTCCAGTCACTCTGTGGTCCGGTGCTCGTGAAGGAATCCGTTCAGTGGATTATCCTGATGTGTTATTATACATGTAACATTGCGTGTGACTGAACTATGAATATAGTATTGCATATGACTGAACTATGAATATAGTACTGCGTGTGACTGAACTATGAATATAGTATTGCCTGTGACTGAACTATGAATATAGTATTGCCTATGACTGAACTATGAATGAAGTATTGCCTGTGACTGAAATATGAATATAGTATTGCCTGTGACTGAACTATGAATATAGTATTGCCTGTAACTGAACTATGAATATAGTATTGCCTGTGACTGAACTATGAATGAAATATTGCCCGTGACTGAACTATGAATATAGTATTGCCTGTGACTGAACTATGAATGAAGTATTGCCTGTGACTGAACCATGAATATAGTATTGCCTGTGACTGAACTATGAATGAAGTATTGCCTATGCACTCCAGGAGCTCTTCGCACACTGTAATAGCAGTGGCGTGCGCAAGATACGTCAGAGATTTTCCTGGCCTCAAATCTTCAATGTAGAGCGTGGACAATGTCCATGTCTTCGATATTTGTCTTCAAGACATCCACGTATGGCAACAACTACTGAGAGCATCCATATAATGGCAACAAGTACTTAGCGCACCCATGTAATGGCAACACGTACTGAGAGCATTCATATAATGGCAACACGTACTGAGATCATCCATATAATGGCAACAAGTACTTAGCGCATCCATGTAATGGCAACACGTACTGAGCGCATCCATATAATGGCAACACTTACTGAACGCATCCATGTAATGGCAACACGTACTTAGCGCATCCATATAATGGCAACAAGTACTTAGCGCATCCATGTAATGGCAACATGTACTGAGAGCATCCATGTAATGGCAACATGTACTGAGAGCATCCATTAATGACAGCAATTAACACTACCACTGGTAGATGCTCGTTGTGTTGCTCTTCTGAATTTACTTTCAACGACACTTAAAATGTACATTCGAAGGAAAAATATACATTCTAACTTTGAATCTGCGGTGTCCATTTATTTAATTGGCGATACAGGTGGCAGCCTTCTGCGTTAATGCATCGTTTAGCTCACAGGTAATTTTCCCAGATGTTCACGATACACAGACAATTCCACGCTAGGTTGTCAGAATTTCATCTCGGGGTTCATGTTTTTTTACGCAATTAAAAATGTTGAGAATTGCAATTTGCGTGCAGTTTTGTGTGGTTTTTTGGTTATTTCGGCACCAGTTGCGAATTTGGTAATGAAATTTAAAATCTTTAAAATCAAAGTAACACCTTCCCCACCAGACGGTCCCAAACCTCTGATGGATTTGCGTGATAGAAAATATTCTCTTGGAAATATCCTGCGGACTTTCGGTGGTTCAGTCTCAAGATTCCTAAAGGTAATAAACCTTAGTGCGTCGAGAAAGTTGAAGCATTTGTTTTTACGTCTCTGTGAAAGTGTCCAAACTTCTGCAGTGAAACAAGCAGTCAGCTGCCTCTGCTCTAAACATCAATGCATCGTTAAGACGGAAATATAATTAGGAGCGTCGCTACTTTTCATGTACTTCCCAACTTTTCATTTGCTTCCTAATAAATTTCTGTCAAAATAATGAAAAACCTGAAGTAATAAAACAAAGATTCAACTTTACGTCGAAGATATCATGAAGGGCACGTGAAAAATCTGATCTTTATCCCGATCAAGCACTTCCCGGCTCTTCTCAGTTCTGCAGTCTTGAGATCAGTCGACTGAGGAGAAAATCAGCAGCACAACTTGTGCCTGCGTCTGTTCAGGACGAGGCAATACTTGCAGGAGTTCGAGTCTCGTGAGACGTGACACTCAATACTAAGTGTTTCCACCCGCAGCACACTTCGTCAGATGGAAAGCTTAGGGGAAGTGTGGGTCTAATACAGCCATTCTCAACCTTTCCTCCATCACCTACCCCCTCGCCTTCATGCATTTCTCCATCTCCCCCCTACTCCCATACAAAACACACACACTATCTTCGCGTTCTCTTTCCCTCATTTAAAAAACTGAAGTTTAAATGAATTCTTTTTTAAATCATCAGGTACTTCAGTTATTTACACCCGAGTGTGTAATTGTTTTCTCCCTAGGGGTAAATTTTCCCCTGGTTGAGAACCTCTGCTCTAATGTTTGCATCTTAGCAATGCTGCTCTGATGCTGCGAAACTGGTCGCGAAGTCGAGAAGATAAATTACGCGCTCTGATAACAGAAACATGCCCATTTTTTAAATGTATACCCCAGGACTTGCATTCCTTAGGCCTTCCTTTACACGAGTTTTGGCCGGGATCGCCGCTCTGGAAAACCTCGAAAGAGGGTGAAGAGAAAAACATTTTTACAAAATCTTTTAGGCCTTATTGCTTTGTGTAGAGTTGGAAAGGTTTAAATTCACCGTCACATTTCTGAAAACCCTCGAAACGGGTTGAAGAGAAATACGTTTTCACGAGTTCTTTTAGGCAATATTGCTTTGTAGGTGCAGTAGTTAAACATTCACGGTCATTTCTCAGGAAAATCTAGAAAATATTCAAGGAGAAATGGTTTCTTAAAAATTCATTACACTGAAATGGTTTACAAAAAACTTGTTTTGCCTAGTAAAATTTGATCGATTGTTCAATTAGAGCGTCTTTCATTGATGAATTAAAATAATGAGTGCTTCAGAGACCACCTACGTATCTATTTACAATAACACTCACTAGAGTGACTGTCACTTAGCAGGCGATTCATCAGACATATCGACAGGGCTAAATTTAGCTTATAAAAAACGTAGAATTTTGTTGAAGACACAATACAAATGAAGACATTATACAAATGAAGATACCATACAAATCCTCGTCGAAAAAACTCCCTTAAGAATATATCCAGTTTGCAATGAATCAAACATAAATGCATCGCCTAGTAAGTTCTCCAAGCAACAACGAAGTCAGTTGATAAACTTTTACGTTGATTATATGATGCAAAATATGGAACTGCGATCGTAATTAATGTTGTCTAGTAAGTTCTCCAAGCAACAACAAGGTCAGAAAATTTACGTTGATTATTTGAAACTGTGATCGTAACTGGACAACCCATCTCGAGCACAGCTAGAAACATGCCAGCGTCGCCAGTGGGAGGATGAAGCTTCCATTGATTTCGCTGTCGTGGCCCCAGACAGGCATCAGCTGGTAAAGAAGTCGAGGAGATAAATCACGAGCTCGTGATAACAGAAGCATGCACATTTTTCTAAATAAATTCCCTTGGGTTTGCGTTCCTCAGGGCGTCCTTTTTCTCAATTGAACGCAGGAACCGTGCAGCCATCGCTCTGTCTGTTGTGGATTGTTGTCTGTGGCAAACACTGAAATCTTCTCTTACCCAATGTTGTTGGATTTATCCGAACATTCACTGCATTTGATAAGAAGTTATTTAGCTTTGTTGGACGCTGCATGAAGGGAATCAGCATTATAGCCTCGGCGTTACTAGAGGATGTATTGCTAGGCGAAACATTGAGGAATTGAAAAGTTGATTTTCAACTTTTATAAGGCAATTTATTAACTTCAAATGCGATTTTCTCGACTGTTTGGTCAAACACCACCTGAGTGTCAAACAGATATGAATTTATGAACATTTTTTAATTTTCAAATCATCAATGTTAAATGTACGAGACACTCTCATCGAACGAACTCGAGAATAAACTACCTGACAATCTAACCTACCTGAGTTCAATTTTTTGGACATTTTACCTTTATTAATGATAGTTCTCTGCTCCCACGTTTCCATTCTTATTCCACGACAAATTTTCGTTGTAAATCCAGGATTTACCTCCTATTTTTGCACAGGAGGTAAATCCTGGTTCTTTTCTCAGATTTGGCTAAAAATATAATTATGTTCCCTTGCTAAAATTAAAAATTAAAAATCAAGGGATTCTAGGTTAACATTTTACTCTTAACGATCATTGTGGTCAAGTGAGCAATTGCATTTCTGCAATTCTAGACAGAAAGAGGTACCTGCTCGTGTAAAAGATCGCACCGGAAATCAGCCTATAGGAGTGAAATTAAAAAATTTTACCTTTCCTGACTGATAATCGGGAACACATAGAAGCAATTCGTTAACTGAACGCGGGATCTGCAGAACTCGGTTCATACTCGGTATACCGATGAGTGGCAGTGGAATATTGGACAGAAGCGCCGGCTTTTGCTCACCTATGTTGACCAGAAGCATTCGTGACCAAGGGAACTGAGAAGCCTCATCTTTTGAATCACGTATTCAACTCAGAAAACATCCATTCTCGTGTACGGGAAAAGCCGCCTAACAAATGGTTCAAATTGCAGTTTTGGGTTGGCTCCGTGGTTTTCATACAACGATCTCAATTCGCATTTGGATTTCACATCGGAGGCAACAAAACATCACATCGGAGGCAACAAAACATCACATCGGAGGCAACAAAACATCACATCGGAGGCAACAAAACATCACATCGGAGGCAACAAAACATCGCATCGGAGGCAACAAAACATCGGCGCAAGTTTGCTGCGTTGTTTTTTTTCACACTCAAGACCGCCTCACACAACCCACACGGATCGCTTCGTAAATCTTGTTCCAAATGGTCAATATTCTTTTTCATGCGTCAGCGTGGCATTGATAGTGAGAATATTTTTGATGTCAATTCTCATTTTCATGCGTCAGCTTACAATTTTAGTAGGAATATTTTTGGTAGTTTTAATTTCCATCCCTATCATAATTTTATAGTTGCTTAATAATAACCGTGATGAAAGAAATTAAGCCACATCGGTACTGATGCAACAGAGTCGCAGCACGGCAGGTCGACATTCAATATGCCGATGCTGCAAAAATTTACCTAATTTAAACGGCCGAATGTCACGGCTACTACATTAAATTATTTTTCGGGTGAAGCTCGCTAAAAATTCAATTGAAACCAGCTGCTGCTGCTCTGAATATTGATGAGTGAAACAAAATGCACGGAGGAGTCTTTTTTCGTTAAAATCGAGGTCCATGCACGTTGTGAAGCATTAATTTTATTCTCAAATTAAATTAATTGTTGCAAAACGTTGCAACTTGTGAGAAATTATTGAAAAAAAGTTTACGGCAGTCTCGATTCTTCACATCGGCGCCCATTTTGATGCCCTCGAGTTTCGGTGTGCCGAGAGTTTGTGAGCAGCGCTGGTGTCCTCATACAGCGTTGGTGTCCTCATACAGCGCGGGTGTCCTCATACAGCGCGGGTGTCCTCATACAGCGCTGGTGTCCTCATACAGCGCTGGTGTCCTCATACAGCACTGGTGTCCTCATACAGCGCTGGTGTCCTCATACAGCGCGGGTGTCCTCATACAGCGCTGGTGTCCTCATACAGCGCTGGTGTCCTCATACAGCGCTGGTGTCCTCATACAGCGCGGGTGTCCTCATACAACGCGGGTGTCCTCATACAG
>JACJUY010000155.1:223318-234492 GCA_014220935.1 Platorchestia sp. MABIK
TGCTGTGATGTGGTGTGGTGTGTTGTTGTGTGGTGTGGTGTTGTGTGGTGTGGTGCTGTGATGTGATGTGGTGTGGTGTGGTGCGGTGTGGTGTGGCGTGGTGTGGTGTGGTGCTGTGATGTGATGTGGTGTTGTGTGGTGTGGTGTGGTGCTGTGATGTGATGTGGTGTTGTGTAGTGTGATGTGATGTGGTGTTGTGTGGTGTGGTGTTGTGTAGGTGGAACTGAGCGGTAGTAGCTAAATCACACCAGGGCAGCTCGGATTTGAACACCGAGGAGTCTACATTGCAAAAGATTCATTTCACATCTCTGAGTGAGAGAGTGGCATAGCTAGGTGATGTAAATGGCACAGAGTGGAGCTAAAGGCTTAGTTTTCTATCAAACAGGGTGTGTTAGTGAGACGGAAAATTTTTCAGGTTCGTAAAACACTTAGAAATAATGTATAAAAGAATGTATTCGGTATATGAATGATTAACATGAACAACCATTTGGTGAACAATAACCGAAATGAATTATTTTTTGAAAATGATGTCCTCTAGGTGGCCTACATTCCGAGCTTAGTGGAACCGATACAATCTCATCACGAATACGCAGTTTCAGGGCTGGAATGGTCCTTGCAGGATTTAACTGATACACTTTCGTTCAAGGAGCCCGGATGTCGTGAACAATGTCATGAACAGTTCCCATCGCCGCCGCGATGAATGAGGGCGTCGGAATGGAAACCATCTAGACGACAATTTTTTTTTTAAATAACTCACTTTGGATATTTCACACCAAATAGTTGTTTATGGTAATCATTTACATACCAAATAGTTTTTATACATTATTTTTCATTGTTTTAAGAACAATAAGAAATTTTCCGTTTCACTGACGCACCGGTTACATATATACTGAAAAGAAATAAGAAAACGGTAATAAGGGATCCAGCGTAACACAAACTCAATGTAGAAAGAAATTTCTATTTCATTTCACAGAATTTGAAATTGTCCAAATTGTGAGAATGGCCATTTTAGGCAAAACTCTTTCTAAATAATTGTTTAGCACAAACCACTTGAATACTAGAACACTTTGCTCCAGAAGTCACTTTACTTTTTTTGAGCCGCGAGTTCTTATGTTCAAATATGTGTTCTTCTTCATCTTCTTGATGCCTCACGAGTGGTAAATAAAGTGACTCACTTAAATAGTTGTAATTGAAAATGCGCATGAAAAATTGTTTTTACCGTTCGTAACAGCGACAGGAGTTCTTTATCTTCGTTATGAAGACAGAAAATGAGCCAGAGTATTTTGAATTTCTGCAGAAATTTTTTTCAGTTTTGTCTGATTGTGTCTCAACTGATTTGATACACTTATATCATTCAGGATCTTGTTCCTAAGCATTCCATCAGCATAAATCCAGTTGTAGCGCAACTTTGTCAATATGAGTTTTATTTTGGTTGTAAAAATGTCTAGCTTGGCTCAAAATTTCCCAAGCGATGCTCACAAAATTCCATGCTATGCTCACAAAATCCCTTGCTATGCTCGCAAAATTCCTAGCTATGCTCACAAAATCCCTTGCTATGCTCACAAAATTCCTAGCTATGCTCACAAAATCCCTAGCTATGCTCACAAAATCCCTAGCTATGCTCACAAAATCCCTTGCTATGCTCACAAAATCCCTAGCTATGCTCACAAAATCCCTAGCTATGCTCACAAAATCCCTAGCTATGCTCACAAAATCCCTAGCTATGCTCACAAAATTCCTAGCTATGCTCACAAAGCAATACAGGAAAGTTCCAGAGTGCTCACGCTACACACATTTTTCAGAGTGAGAACATCAAAGAAATGAGCTGATTGAGAGCATAATACGCCAGGAGCAGGGACTCTATTTCATGTCTCTTGCCAATAGGATTCTATCATCTAAAGAAGGAGCCCCGAAAGTTTCATAATTACGAAACAGTGACCAGTCTTGGCAACTAATGGGGTCCATATACAGCCCTGCAAGTTTAACAAGTTATGGCAAAACCTGCAGCCAGAACTTCCGTAGCAACAGAGCACCAAAAGCATTTCAATCCCGTTCCTTGCAAGCAAATATTCGGGGCTGCTCTGACAAGGAAGTCATTCTGAGTTCCAAACGAACTGCAGCCAAATCTGCGGGATTTTGCTGCATGCTTTTCATACTTTGCACACTAATAGTATGCAAACTTTTCATACATACTTTGCATGCTTTTCGGTTCATACTTTTTCAGTCGTTCATTTATTTCAGTGAGGCAATAAAGGTGCCGTGTGTTACGGAGCAATACATAGGTAATGTCTCATTAGAGCTTCTCGATAAATCAATGCTCCATTACTGCCAGCGTTGCATCGCGTAACAGTCATCACTCAGCCAATATTGGTCGCCACGACTTGAGCATCCAATCACTCGGTATTGTTCCTCATCAATGATAATGATACCCAGCGCTCACCGCTCGATTCGATTAATTTCTTCGTAAACTGAGCTCGTCTCAAACTCAGCATTGCTGACTCCATGGGTAGATTCTGATGAGGCGGATGAATCTGAAGATTTTCAATGCAACTCAAAAATACGAGATGTCCATAAAGTCACATCACACCATCAAAAATATTTCACAAATGTTATTAATGTGAAATTTTTCTCACATTGATTCGATTATGTTTGGCGTTCGTTAACATTTTTTTACTTAATTTAATAGACTTCTGCATGTGCACCATCATTTGCACGAAGCACATCAAGACGGTACTCGATTTCATGCCGTGTTCGCTGCAGCATAGCCTCATCAATTGTGGCAATGGTTAGCACTGTCCATGTCTTCATTAATTATCTGAACCGTGCACGAATTGAGAGACGCGAGGGAGGATCTCTTCCATGCTAAGTTCTGTAGTTTCGCTGAGTCTGCCCACCCGATTTTGTTTCAACAAGCCATGAGACACGTTGGGCTTCTCATGATGTGGAGCCATTTTTTAGGGGTTCATTCAATAGCCTCTCTTTCACAAACTGGATCCCTGAAACACACAAATCTTTTAAAAAAATAATTAAACACCGAAGAAAATAGAACAAATCTAAATAAAATGTCTAATCAATAGCATTGACATTGAATCTTTAAAAAGGTAAAGAGAATTCATGGAAACTTTGTAAATTCATTTTACGAACGGTCAATTAGAACAAAGTGCAGCAGAAATCTCAAGTTCGTCGACAGAGATAAGCAATACAACCCGCGAAAAAGGAACTTTACAACTTTTTGAAACTTGTTCGTTCACTTTTGTCCGGCGGTGGTTGTTGATTGATGAGTTTTTCTGGCGCTCAAGTACTGTTCCCAAATGATAACAGATGGTAGATGATGATTTCATTTTTCTCCACCTAATACCAGAAACAAAATTCAATAATCTTCACTTACTCCAAGGTTATTACCTTTTAAGTTGGGCTTACTTTTTTAGGGTTCATACGATAAATATATATACATATATATACACACATATTTAAATTATAAATAAAAGTGCCAAGATACACGTCTTATATCTCATTATTTATTTAGGAAAGTCATTGAATAAAAAATTTCTGAACGTTTCGACCTCCAGGGTCATTTTCAACCTGAAAACAACTAGAAAAAACTAGTCAAAATTCAAATTTACACCAATCACGAAAGAAGAAAGCAAAAAAAAACAAACAAAAAACAACATGAACGGAACTGAATTAAAATGTCCAGTATTAAAATTACGTTAGTAGTAGAGGAAAGGCAGATTGCATATCATTTAAAACAGGTTTTTCTTTCAAAATGTGGAGAGAATCTAAAATTCGGAGTTTTTTTTAATTTGATGCAGTGGAAATTACTCTAAAATCACCTAATCCTAATTTTTTATTCATTGACTTTCCTAAATAAATAATGAGATATAAGACGTGTATCTTGGCACTTTTATTTATAATTCGAATATGCAGAAAGCAAACCACTTATATATATCCACACATATTTGTTTGCACATATTTTATGCGTATATAAGTACATATTTACACAGATAATAGCCTCTAATTGACAGGGTAGTTTATTGGCAGATATTAAGGGTATCTTCAACTAAGTGTTGAAAGACATCCTATCAGCATCCACTGAAATTCTGATTTTCCCTTGACAAATACACTACCCCCCCCTCTCGATCCCCCCCGCATTTTGAGTATTTTGTCATTCACTGAATGAATGGTTAATGAATTTTTTATCTACCCTCATGATTATCAGTAATTATTTATTTCAGTTGGAGTTTGATGGCACAGCTGCCACCCACGCTCTCGTGCCCGACACTCAACTCAGCTAGAGCTGGTTTTGACTTACAAATTTACAGATCGCAGGAGTGAGCTTTTTGTGTCGAGCCTGGCAAAATCCGAACTGAAGTTTCACGGTTTTTATAATGAGAATCATATGAGCCTTGGGTTCGGTTTACCACAACAAAAGAATGCAAACTGGTTATTATTAATAATTTTTCTCTCTGAATGTTTCCTTTTCGAATCAACAACATTTTTCGTAGAATGTCAAAAATATGTCTTTCAGCTTTTTGTGAACAGGAAGAACGAATCAATTATGGATGAGAAACAATGATGAATTGAAAAGATTGCTCGAAACTTTTTTAATATGCAACTTGTTTGAACAACGGAGGCACAAGCCGTCGAGGTTTGTGAAAATAGTTTTTGAAACTTGACAACCTTGGCACTCTAGATTTGCGTTTTTATCTGCAGTTTAGAGGAAGTTGACTTCGGTTTTGACGGCTTCCCAGGTTTTACTTTCACGAAAAAAAAATTTGTCGACGACGAACTTGAGCCCCACTGAACAGTAAGTTTTCAGAAGCGACACTAGTAGGGGAGACGAGGGAAATGCTGCCGGAACAAATTCGCCTCCCTCGGTTTTTGAGGGAAATTTTCAAGCTAAGAGTTTTTTCTCATCCCTGTCGGAGATGACCCAAGAAATCGGCAATATTTCTAGACGATGCGGCCGGCCTCCGTCGCGCAATGTTGCCTCAGGAAGCTAATGGCGGGAAGCATATAGATCCTCCGGGGCTTGGCGAGTTGAGGCTGCTAAGAAAATTATTTCAAGTTCAATATGGCATCGGAGTCTAACAACATCATCGGCTTGTTTTTGCACAGAACGAAAGTTAACTTGCTGTACTTACATGGTAATGCTTAGCTTGTGGTACTTGCTTGTACTTACATGGTAATGCTCAGCTTGTGGTTCTTAGTGCTAAGCGATGCTAAGGGGGAGTGAGGAACTTTTGATTAGGAGATTTAAACACACGATGACAATTATTTTGTACGATCATATTGGTACGATCATAGTACGATCCGTATAATTGCAAATACGGGATGCCAAGCATGATTAAAAGATGTAATAATTCACAAAAAAGTAATTTGTTCTATATCAGAAGCTGAGAGTGAGGTAACATAGCAGCAAGCATAAATTAACAGCGTGATCTTAAAAATTAATTTCTTTAATTTTCCGCCATAAGAGATGAAGAAGGTTCAGTGAGTTCGAAAATGTTCAGAATGTATTTTACGAAATTTATTTTGAGAACATGGCTTGCATTGCGTGATAGCTGTAGACCTTCAACCAGTATCCTGAATGGTTGAATGAGATTTTTCAATAGCGATGTATGGGTGAGATTTTTCACTCGTTTTCACGATAAAACAACTTTTATTCGTGAACATTCGTGAACTTTGTGAACTAGACTTCAGCGAGTTTCCAATTTCAGAATTCATTCGCAGAATTTTAATTTAATTTATATGAGGCCTCTAACGAAGTCACTAAGGAACATTGATGCGACTCCTAAAGAGGAATTCCGGTTCTTGGTTTGACCTATGCACCTCCTCGGTCTGTGTCTTGTTGATGTCACCAACTTCTATGTAGAACATCGTCTGCAAAGTCAGAAAGCCTTATTTGAATTATCTTCTTCAATTTGAACGTGCGACACTTCAACGCTTCTATCACATTGTGAAAATCTCCTGCGCCAGTTGATTAATAAGGATTCCATAATAATACAGTTTTATTCATCTTGCTTCACAGCTAATAATGGGTTTCACATTACATCTATATATTGGTGGCATCTCTGAATTGCAGCGACATATTTCCATCAGCTACCATCCTAACACTCCATATTAATTAATTATTATTGTTTTGATTCCGAAGGACCCCGGTAATTTGCGAAACGATTTGAATTAACGGATGGTGAAAATGTAAAATGTCTCGCAGAAAACATTAGAAATCTCACGCTTTGAAGTTTTAATTTCGAGCCGCTGTGTTGGTGACAGACCATCAATAAATCCGAACTGGAACATGCGAGCTTCCTGGGATACCTTTCTTCAAATGGGATCAACGAACTTAAAAATAAATAAAGAAAAAATGACAAAAGAACAATTCAGGAATCTCAGAATATTGAAAAGTTTCAAACCTCGCATCAACCTTGCATTTATGAGAAACGAAAACAGCTGAGAATTCAGAAGGGATAAATGAACTGAGAAGTTGGTTGATGGGTGCATTGCTGGTCAGTGTAGGATAGCCAACGCTCTTTTATGACATCAGCTCCCGCGACACAATAAAAGTTTGTCAAAGTCACAATAAAAGTTTGTCTAAGACACAGTAAGAGTTTGTCTAAGACACAATAAGAGTTTGTCTAAGACACAATAAGAGTTTGTCTAAGACACAATAAGAGTTTGTCTAAGACACAATAAGAGTTTGTCTAAGACACAATAAGAGTTTGTCTAAGACACAATAGAAGTTTTGTAGTTCCCACGACGCATTCCAGCGGCGCCGACAAACTTGAGGAAGGCCGAAAGTGCCTGAGTGCGCCACTCGATATCTAATCTTTAAGAATTTTGTATCGGTGTTTAATTTCACACAAGTTTTTAAAAATTTCACGTCTTTTCTAAAATCAGATTTTAGTTCATCGGAAATTTTAGGAAGAACAACTCTAGAGTGAAAATAGGAGCAAGCTTAGTAAAAAACGACGTTTCGACTTTCTACTGCGATCATCATCGAGGTAGATTTGTAAAAACAAATGACAAATCTGTCCAGCTGACAGCAACTCAATGACTTTGTGCGTTCAGTTTTAGTAAGATTTATTATCTGTTTTTTCAGATCTACCTTGATGATGACCGCAGCAGAAGGTCGAAACGTCGTTTTTTACTTAGCTTGCTCCTATTTTCACTCTAGAGTTGTATTTTTTACTTAGCTTGCTCCTATTTTCACTCTAGAGTTGTATTTTTTACTTAGCTTGCTCCTATTTTCACTCTAGAGTTGTATTTCTTAAATTTCCGATGTACTAAAATGGGATTTTAGGAGAGGGGAGAAATTTTTAAAAACTAATGTGAGATTTAATCTTTACATGGGCATTTTGGTCTACGTAGACATGATCACAGCAGAGCCAGGATTTCCTACGGCAGATCTTAATGCTATAAGAAGACTGTGTTAAAAGAATCAAAGTAGGCAAACGTTAGTAAATGGCATCATGTGCTTTGTGAGTTTACCCTTTGTTTCTGGAGAATATAGATTTTTTTTAATCTTGGCTTTAGATAAGATTAAAAAATTATCCCACTGCATATTTTCCACTAGCAATGTTTTTTAGACTCTGGAAAGTGTTTTTGTTAGAGCATTGAAGTGAGGCTTTCTCGTTGGATAAGATGGCAAATATAAGATCATAAAACTAATTCAATACTGTAAACATTAGAAAAACTATTGTCTTTTCCAATATCAACTGTCCAGACACCAACATAACTACTTTCTGTTAATCCCTGATTTGGTCATAATGACCCACAAAATTCAATAAATCACTCCTCAGTTGCGAGTATTGGTTTAAAACCTGCAGGAAATGGTTTAAAAAGTCAAAAAACTATTCTCACCGTGCTTTTCTGTGTAGTGGTCCATGTAACTACACAGTGAAAGTTTTTTCCTTGTTGAAAGCTCGCGTCCTGCGATTTCTTTTTAAAACAATGCAATTCATTCCAAGTTTGGCCGGAATGAGCAAACAAACTCGCCTGGAAATTATAATAGACTCTAAAATTTGGAGTACAGAGCGAGAGTCTCACGCGATAAAGCTGAACTCTCAATAGAGTAGAACTCGTGATGCTTAAATTACAGCCTCAAGCAATAGTATAGCTTCGGTTCGAATTTTGTTTGTTTAAGAGACAAGGTGGGCCTCTGCACGCCGTTGGTACTGGCGAAATAAGTTCAGAGTTAAAGTGAACCAAATTCAGACTCTCCGCACCATCGTAAGCTTGTAACGCGCGCATTGTCGTTCGGCCAAACGACTTTCAATTGCGACCGGATTTTTGCCGGACGAATGTAAGAATTTTTCGGCGCGCCAGCAACAGAAGCGGCGCAGCACAAAGAGGGCGGCTGTTTAAAAAGCTGCAAGCGCCATCAATTACCCATGAACTCAAAGCGAGGCGCTGGTTCAAAGCACCATAACACTAAACGTAAGCGAAATAACAATTCAAGTTGAGTGTTCTTCTCTGGTCAGTGTGAACATAGCGTATTGTCGTACATTTTACCATGGTTCGAATTTCCAGTTTAGTTTCTCCTGGAGCCGCCAGAGGGCGCGAGCTTGTGTTTCGTGCACACGATTTTGAGGCTTTGATTTTTGAGCTAACTACGAACGGGAGAAGTTCCCAGATGTTGCTCATTGCAGGCTTTCTCTGAAAATTCTGAGAGTTCCCCAAATTTCTGACGTAGTGATACTTTCTCTGCTTGCCTGAAAAGAAACAAAATAACGCTCATAAAAGTTGTACGTTATACAGTACACAGAAATATAATCGAGAACTAGTCATCATGTACCACATTCTCGACAATCCTGAACTTATTTTGATTCAGTAAATGGCAGTCCATGTTCCAAGATGACCATGGATTTGAGCTCTGTAGAAGTGCTAAATAGTGATGATTTTTAGATATTTTATTTAATTTTATTTGCTTGAAAAGCTTGAAAGGTACATTCGTTGCTTGGAATTTCCGAGACTCGGGGAACAAAATTCAGCGTTCCATGACACGTGAGCTGCGCCGAAGGAGAGTCGGACTCTCACACGGACGTCTCCTGCCTGCCAGCTCTGGCACACCTGGTCCATTACGCTGATGAACGGTCAGGTGGTGAAAATAAATATTTCAGACCATGTTAGTCCCAACACCGTGTAACCTGAACCACTCAAGACTTTCTCCAGACAAATCTCAATAGTTTATTTTATAGGTACATCAGTAAACAAGATCTCGACAACAAATGAGGCTATGAAAAACGTATCAGAGTTGGCAAATTTTGACAGATTTTCTATGAATGCATGAGAATTGTCCACAGTCACATTGGCCGTAGTAAATATTTCAGGTATTGGAGGAAGGCCAAAGAACTGAAATAAAAAGGAGTAAAAATTATCGTTTTTTTCGTTGAGAGACGTATTCAGTAAACCACAGCAATTATAAAATCCTAATAAATATGACGTCACATTTTTTGGAACAGGATTGCCAGATGCGAAACTGCATCGTTGTTTTTGAATTTTTTTATGAAAATAGAACGTACCGCGATGCGATGTGGACTACACAGAAACCACAGTCTCTATTTCAGACCCTGCTTAACTAAGTTGCGTTGCTAATGTCACTTTAAATAATGCAATAATTACACCTCAGACTTTAAAAAGGGTGTCATTTATACTCAGCTTCACATTTTCTGGACATAATTTTAAAGCTCATATGATGAAAAAACAGTATTGAGAAAAATCCGATGAATATTGACGAAAGTTTTCTGACAACAATCCCCATAAATCAATCCAAAATCTGTTGGAAAATGTACAGAGTGTGAAGGCCCGTCCACGCCATCAATCTTTCGGCTGAATCTTGGGTTTTTCGGCAGTCCACGAACACGGACACAGATGGAAACTGCCAGATTTAGGTGTGTTCGCGTTTTCGAAACTGTTGGAAAACTCCGAACATAAACTTTCCTAGGAACGGCGCGCACTCGCTTGTTTATGCATTATGGCTGGTGTTTTTGCTCGTGAGTTACTTGGATTCTACGTCTTTGTTTTTCTCCCAAAAAAGTAAATTGCAGGATTGCATGGCTATTGTATTTTCCGAAATTAACAACGTAACGTGCACAATATTTGTTCAGTATAAACATAGTATGTCAGTAGGTTTAGATTTTCGTGATGTTAATTTGATTAAAATAAAAACTAACGGCGAGTGTCCTGAAGCTGAATACATGTCCAAAAAATGTAGTCTGGATACGATCCAGAAAAGTTTGCGATTTTGTTCGCGTTTTGATGTGTTTGTGATTGACGAAAAAAACTGGATAGTGTAGATGGGCTTTAAGACTTGGTACACTGCACCGACACAACGACACCAACAAGGTAGAGTCATTTCTATGAGGAAAAATACACCTCCTCTTGTACGGCTAGCCAATAGAATGGCTTCATTTCAAACACTTTGGGTGACGTCATCATTGCGACATGTTGTTAAACCAATAGTGGTACCAGATTTGTGGCTAGCAGTGTTGCCAGATGCAATATGAGCGCTGCTATTGGTTCGTTGCCATGGCGTCACCATTGCGACGATAATAACTGGCTTGACCCTACCTTGTTTCTCCTGCCGAGACCAGCGAGACGGCGCTACAGCTCGCGCGGTGGTGTCTTCCAACGCTCGATGCTCTGCCGTCTGCCCAAGTCGGGACAAAAGATTCCGTTATTTGATGCAGAGCCCCGCTAGAGCTTGTATTTGATGGCCTCATCAAGATGATGTGACCACCAGCTGCTTTTGGTGCCTGTAAATTGCAACGCCAGGGGGAAAAATGTGAACAATTTATTTCCCGACGTTGGATTCTCTCTCAAAACGAGGATGATAAGAAAAGGATTAGAGCTAGTTTGACTTTTGTTAAGCCAAGCCTCGCTTTATGTTATAAATAAACTTTATACCTATTCAAAAATGTATTTTCACACTCGATCGATGGGCTAGTTAGTTTTCAACATTTTCTACATGACTTGAAAAACGCTAGTCAGAACAGACACTGCTACGAGTGTCTGCAGCTCCTCTTGTATCGAGACCCCCTCCTGTCGTAACGAGACCCTCTCCTGTCGTAACCAGACCTCCTCCTGTCGTAACGAGACCCTCTCTTGTCGTAACCAGACCCTCTCCTGTCGTAACCAGACCTCCTCCTGTAGTAACCAGACCCTCTCCTGTC
>JACJUY010000155.1:234616-267836 GCA_014220935.1 Platorchestia sp. MABIK
GTCGTAACGAGACCCTCTCCTGTCGTTTCATACCCTCTCCTGTCGTATCCAGACCCTCTCCTGTCGTATCAGACCCTCTCCTGTCGTAACCAGACCCCCTCCTGTCGTAACGAGACCCTCTCCTGTCGTATCCAGGCCCTCTGCTGTCGTATCCAGACCCTCTCCTGTCGTAACGAGACCCTCTCCTGTCGTAACCAGACCCTCTCCTGTCGTAACGAGGCCATGACGTAACGAGGCTCTAACATGCAAAGATAATTTCGGCGCTTCAATGACCGAGTGAAGACGTTTGAGAGTCAATCTTTCACTGCAGGACACAAACTTTGAACGCTATGCAAGTCAATCGTCTGCTAAAGGGCAGAGTGTCTCATCAGCTCTGCTGAATAGCTGGCCAGTCAACCTCAGAAAATTTCATCAGTCGAGACCCAGCAGCCTACCATTGTGATGCAGGCCACGGCAGAAGAAACAAGGTAGAGTCAACTAGTCTTTTGTTCGTCGACCTTGTGGCAATGGTGACGTCATGGCAACGAACCAATAGCATCACTCATATTGCATCTGGAAACACAGCTAGCACCAAATCTGGCACCACCATTGGCCTAACGACATGTCGCACTGGTGACGTCATAAAGTTTGTTTGAAATGAAGCCGTTCTATTGGCTAGCCGAACAAGAGGAGGTGTATTTTCTCCCACAAGAATTGTTTGCTACCTTGTTTGCTCTACCGCAGCAATAACACAGACGAAAGACAAATGCTCAAAAAATTAAGGGAATCATACTTATACAAGGTCTCCTAAAAAAAAGATACCCAATTATGAAGGGCTGTAATTCAGAAACTTTCAAACTTACAAAAAATTGGAAAGTCACATTTTATTTGCCAACATTTGTTCCATCCCTGTAAAAAAAACAGAAACAAAATGTGACTTTCCAATTTTTTGTAAGTTCAATAGTTTCTGAATTACAGCCCTTCATAAATTGAGTATCGGGACATCCGGTATAATAAAGCGCTTTGTGTCTCCATGAATTTATAAATAAATAAATTTTTTCGTGGGTAATTTCTCCTATGTTGTCACAATGGGCACCCCATCGAACACATTAAATTGGTTGGTCCGTCTCTCTTTCACGATTTTAAGGACGCTCAATGACCGTATCTGTGATACGAGTTTCACCAGTGCACACGTACAAAAATATTTTAATCGCGGGTACTGTTGGGATGGATATATTTGTTTGCCATCCACACCTGGAAGATTAATACAGTACAAGGAAAATATCGAATCCCGTCATTTTTGTGCACTAGTAAATGCGTGTGCACTAGTAAATGCGTGTGCACTAGTAAATGCGTGTGCACTAGTAAATGCGTGTGCACTAGTAAATATAGAAAATTCGTTGGTTGGTCGCATAGGCAATGCGCTAAATTGTGTCTGGAAAATGGCATTTTCAGACTGTCATTATCGTACGTTCTCAGTCACTTTTGATGTTTGCACAGACCTGAATAAAATGTGCGTTAATGATAATTGAAAAGTGGACGGAATGTTGTCAAGCCCTCTGAGGCCAATAAAACATTCTCCTGCACTTTCACAGCCGTCCACTCAGCGCTGGGCGAGAAAATTTGCTATCGTAAACCAGAACATTTTTAGCTCTCGTGCAGTTTCCGATTTGTTCAGGTGAACCCTTTCACTATTTCCATACATGGCAAGCCAGAGGCGGTCATCCAGCGGGCGTAATTTCAGGTAAATTTGAATTAAAAGAAATAGTAGCTGCGGCTGTAGAAAAGAACATTCTGTTTCTAAATGTGTGAGTACTTCTTTAACGACTATTATTTACCTTTTAACTCAATTTGATTATAATACAATTGCTCATTCACATGATTATTATAGAATTAAGACAGCCAGGCAGACTCACTACTTTCAAGCCGAGCTCCAACGAAGATGATTACGTTGGAGATAATTCAACGTACCTTCTGTACCAATGCTTTTTGATTGAGCTGAAATTTTCACAGCCGCATGGCAAAGCATCAAACTTTGAAGTTGTATCCTCTGCTTTTATGCAACGTGACCTAATATACTCTTCAAAATAGTATATTAAAAATAGTATTATTCACAGACTATTAACCGCATCAAACTTTAAAGTTGTTAGTATATTAAAAATAGTATTATTCATATACTATTAAAAGCATTAAACTTTACAGTTGTGTCCTCTGCTTTCAAGTAACGTGACTTAATACGCTATTCAAAAATGCTGCTGTGTGCAGTAAACAAATCAAGAGGAATAAACCCGACGAGTTTAGCAGGGATTTAGTCATTATCGCTTCTTGATTTCTGGTGCAATATCCCCCGCTGAGCTGCAATATGAGCTTTCAAGTTCATAAAGAGGCTCAGGAGTCGGGGTAATTTTAGCAGGCGCTCACACAGCCCAGTTAACTTGGAAATTGTGCAATTAATTCTGCAAGTACAAAAGAGGCCTGCTTCATTCTAAAAAATGTGATGCAATCTTGCTTGGATTCGGTCTTTGGAACAAGGAACTATCTGCATGTACTGATAATAAATTTCAAGATCTAAATATTGTTGATTTTGATGAACAAACAATTGACATACGGACCTGCACTGAGTATTGAAGGTTGGACCATCTTCACAATTATGTTCTTCAGCGCACCCATGAAGCCCATTATCCATTGGCCCCTTTTTTAAGGCCTGCAGGAACTGCTTCAAGTACTACTAGTTGTAGCTTTGAAAACGTTATAATTTGTTACAGAAATTAATCACGCGGCAGTGATGAATTGCTCTATGGGGCCTCGATGAAGTTTCTTAATGAACAGAGCGAGCCCATCGATCAACCGACGAGTTAGAACAATTAGATCTCTTTCATGAATAATTTGAGATTCTTTGAAAGTCCGTCATCAGATTATCTGGCCGAGTTCGGGCCGGATGGCTTCAGGGTAACTACCAAAGTGTTTTGCGTTCCCGTCTCTTTGAGGAGATCGTCGCCAAAGGAGCACCGAAGGAGGTTGCCAATTGCGTCTTCAAGTGATTGCCTTCCAATCACCGCACGTCTAATTTTACAATTATGGCCTTAAAATATCCAAAATAGCTTTGGCATATTATGTCGAAAACGAAGGTCTTCTACAAGTAGGTAAGCTCATGCTCTAGTAAAATAAATAGATCTTTCCAGATGAGCCCTGCCACTAATGCAACACATAAGTTCACCACCTTGTCACTTTAAAAATAATACCCTATTGATTTCAAATTACTTTCAAACGAAAGAATGTTTTAATCTTTCGTTGTAATTACCATTTGAAGTCGATAGGCGCATTATTTCAATAGTGACAAGTGGGTGATCTTATGTGTTGCCTAAGTGGCGGGGCTTATCTGGAAAAGATCCAAACAAATTCATGTATCATATATTTTGTGAGACGCTTGTTTCTGAGGCAGTGTTATTTATAGTAAACCACCGATTTATGAGGCAGTGTTATTTAAAGTAAACCACCGATTTATGAGGCAGTGTTATTTAAAGTAAACCACCGATTTATGAGGCAGTGTTATTTAAAGTAAACTACCGATTTATGAGGCAGTGTTATTTAAAGTAAACCACCGATTTATGAGGCAGTGTTATTTAAAGTAAACTACCGATTTATGAGGCAGTGTTATTTAAAGTAAACCACCAGTTTATGAGGCAGTGTTATTTAAAGTAAACCACCAGTTTATGAGGCAGTGTTAATTAAAGTAAACCACCAGTTTATGAGGCAGTGTTATTTAAAGTAAACCACCAGTTTATGAGGCAGTGTTATTTAAAGTAAACCACCGATTTATGAGGCAGTGTTATTTAAAGTAAACCACCGATTTATGAGGCAGTGTTATTTAAAGTAAACCACCAGTTTATGAGGCAGTGTTATTTAAAGTAAACCACCGATTTATGAGGCAGTGTTATTTAAAGTAAACCACCAGTTTATGAGGCAGTGTTAATTAAAGTAAACCACCAGTTTAAGCGAATGCGAGTGTACAAAAAGACTCAATTCAATCGAAACTTGTGTCGTTGTTCGAAATTCAAGGCAACATTTGAACCTTCAAGAGATTTTACATTTCAGAAGAGGGGATTAGGGATTTAAGGATTAGCGATCGGAGGCGTTAACGAGCAGCTGTGCGCACAGCTGAAGTACGAATATTTTTCGCATCTGCAGCAGAGCAGCTGAAACAAAGGCCAAAAACTTACGAAATAGAAAGCATTTGCGATAATACAGGAAATTTCGTCACAAGGCATTTGAAGCAAAGCAACTGAAACAATGATTGGAGCTTGCGAAATAGAAATTATTTGCGATAACACGGGAAATTTTTTCACAAGTTTTCCAGAAGCGTCTACTAGCCTGCAAAATGGAAATCCTTTGCAATAGGGGAAATTTCGTTACAAGAAGCGTCAAAGAGCCACATCTGTTCGTGACCTATCACGAGGATGAGAAGTGGACTCACATCTCTCTCTGCAGGTCACAGAAAGAAAGAAAGAAAGAAAAAACATTTATTTCCAATAAAGTACAAACATGAAACGTCGATACATTGGATTTNCTAGGCGATACTTACCTTATTTTTTGGGCGATGAGCAGAGTGCAGTCCATGACAGGTCAACTTGGGGCGCTGGGACCGTAAAGATGCGCTTCACCTCTCGGATGTTTGCAATAATCGCTTGAACATTATGAAGTCTGAAAAGATTTATTCGTTGCCATAGATGTGGCCACGTAACCGGTCTGCTGGGAGCGTGATTCTATTGACTGGCGAATTTTGAGAACTTATAATTGAGAACCACCTTAGAGAACGTTGATGGTAGGATGCCCTAGAAGTCGCTGAACTTTTTCGGGCCCACAGGTAGCTATACTCAAATTTGACCATTGTACTAGACTTAAGAAACACTCTACTTCTGTATCCCCTGTGCTCAATAAATTGTTTGAATTGTTTACATTGGTTTATTTTTTGTTGGTGTACGCCATTTTTCTTAAGATTTATTTTAGGTTCGTGCCTTTTCCTTCGTCATTTCGTTACCTCTAACAACCTCTCATTTTTTTAACCGGGCTTCGATATTACTGTAGTTCGTTTACAAACTGCTGCAGCTGCTCCGGTTTACTTGAAGGACTTCTCCTTTTAAATTTGAGCTTCTTTCACTAAACGTTCTTTGAAAACTTAGTCTAGAGTCTAGACGTTAGATTTCCGTAGCGCATTTTTCATTCAATCTTTTGATGATCTTTGCCCAAATGTCGCTCATGATGAAAAACCAATTTGATCATTATGTCCAAAATATGGGTATGGCGACCAATTCGAATTACATCTCTTGCTTATCTTGTTTTATATTCTTTTCTAATGCATTTATCGACGTCTTTTAATTTTAGTTGTTCCACAGTATCACGGACTTGCGCTTTCTTTTATTTTTCCAGGGTTCGGTGAACATGTTCGAGGCCTGCATTGCTCCTATTGCGACATCATACGTTGATAGTTAGTAAACGTTACATTACTGACAAATCGCAAAGCAGATTAAATACTGCATTCTATAAGTTAATTTCTCACTCGACTTTCGTTAGTAACGCAGTTGCGGGCTGAGAATAGTGGAGTTTCCCCCACCGTATAAACTTCGTAGAACTTACTTAAAAGTTCTATGGGGGAATACACCTCCTCTTGTTCGGCTAGCCAATAGAACGGCTTCATTTCAAACAAACTGTTGGGGTTTGGTCGCTTGTCGAAGCCAACGGCTGACCTAATTTACAACTGCTATATCTGTTACAGTTCCAGCCACCTCTTAAACTTCCAAACGATACGGGATTTGACACGAGTTCATTTATAGACATTAATTTTACAGACAGAAGTTATTACATTTTCACAAATAATTAAGTACACTGAATTAGTAGCATTAGAAATCACATCCATCAAATTTAGACCCCGTCCCCAAAATAAATAATACCAGAAGAATATACACTCCATTGGGTAGCACGACCGAAGCCCGAAGATGAAGCAAGTAGGACAAACAGCGATCAGGCATCAGCTACGGAACAGGCTCCTTGAGGTGTCGACCACAGTGCCGCCTACAAAGAACGTACTGCATTAAGACTCTTTAAACGATAACTCAGTTGAATATGCGACAACAGAACTAAATCTTATTTCCCAACATTTAAAAAGAAATGAGTAAGGCGGTGCGAACTCTCTATTTACCTGGCTCTGAAGACACCTATGATAGAGTGAAGGTAATAGGAACAGACACCAAGAGGTCACGTTGCAAGAACAGGAAGAAGTAGGATTCTAATGTCAGCAGTCCGGATCGTTTATTTTGGGAATCCCTGACACAAACTTTATGACGTCACCATTGCGACATGTCGTTAGGCCAATAGTGGTGCCAGATTTGGGGCAGTGTTTCTAGATGCAATTTGAGCGCTGCTATTGGTTCGGTGCCATGACGTCAGCATTGCCACACGGTCGACGAAAAAAAGGCTGGTTTGACCCTACCTTGGAGGTGTGAGGGCACTGACTGAAGCACCAGGGTACTGACGGAGCTGCTGTTGACTATAGAGCTTTTTCTGCAGCTCGTACATAGGCTGGAAACTGGCCTTAAGTCCTTGACGTTTTCAAGCGCCCAAAATATTAAAATTCTTTAGCCAGTTATTGAATTTATTTCAAGAAAACAATATCGGCGCTAAAATAAATGTCATCTTCTGATATTTATGTGTTCATAAAGTGTTCGTTAGTAATGTGGTAATTTTAAGTTTTAAATTTGGAAATATACAGTTAGCTGTTCGTGGTGAACTTGTTCAAATGACCTAGGAGATGAACGTTGTTTCCGTGTTCGGTTTATTCATTTTGTTCGAATTGCGTAGCGCGCAATAATTTCCTGCTAATTATTTCCAGTTTTCAAATAAATAAAGAAGAGTTCCGATCATTTCTTCGCATAATTAGTTGACTTCGTATGTAGATTCTGGATGGGAAAGGAAAGTCTGGCTTAACTGAAGCAGCTTCTGAGCGGGTCAGGTTCTGTTCGGTGGCCCGGACTCTGGAGTTGTTCAGCATGACAGCGTTAATGTTGTTGTCTGTGCACCATGTACGTCTACATTGTGTACGTTTTTATTTAAAGTACGTTTTTTTTCACATGATTCGCGTCCTTTTTACAAAATTTGCGCCGTTTTTACATGATGTGCGTCCATCGTATGCGTTGTGCGTCCCTCACGACAGCTAAGCTCATTTCCAGATCCCTGAGGAGCCAAAAAACGAGAAAATTACGTCATGGTACGTAAAATACAACCGTATTTATCTTCACCTATAATGTTTATCGCCAAATCAAGAAAGGCTGCAAGACAGAAATAACACAAGTAAAGCTACTTAGCGAATGAGCGAAAAGATTCGTAACGGGATGTTATTTACTTTGGATCGCTTTCACGCATTTTTAGTTTCTTTCTTGATGTTAGAATGTGTCGTGAAGGACTTATGGGAATCAAGACATTAAATAACTTTCATCTTTCCACATGTTTTGTATTAAAACCCAAAAAGGTAGGATTACAATTTTGGCAATCATGTTATATTAGAGATATTGGTTTATCAGATCATGTGACCCCAGAATGTTTCGACACCTCAATTTCTCTTTTTTTAAGCGGGTGTTCACAGGGAGCTCTCTGTATCAAAATGAAATGAGAAATGATCTGTATACTAGGTTTGTAATTACATAGAGTATAATAATTAAAGCTGCTTTCTTTTTCTTAATGTTTCGATCCTTACTCTCAAATTACTCTCAAACGAAAGATGCTTCAATCTTTCGTTTGAGAGTAATTTGAAGTCGATAGGGGCATTATTTCGAAAGTTCCAAGTGAACGAACTTATGTGTTGCATTAGTGGCCGGGCTTATGTCGAAAAGATCCGATTTTCCAATAACTAATTCTATTCTCAATTATTACGTGGTATTCTAAGGACAACCATCACCGTATCGTGTGTGAGTAACAAACTTTTGTCAACTTGGTGACACTACGAGTCAAGTGTTGAGCGATTTGGGGCAGTTGTACAGCTTGTCTTACAGTCAATCAACATAGCAGTCAATCGCGCAAAAATTGTAGAATTTTTTTGTGTAGCCAATTGTTCGATCAGTTATAGATGCGGTGTAAGAGATGAACTGCCCCAAAAAAATGGTATAGAATTGACCGTGAAATCTCGGCAAACACAAAATGAATTGCCACATCCATGTTGGGTCTGGAGCATGGCCTGCAGACGATCAATTGTCAGTCCTCTAACAGTTCACAATTCTCGTCATGAACTTCGGTAGGTAAGATACTTACACTAGAATGTTTCGCCTGACTATTTGTGCGCTGTTTATTTTCACACGATATGAGTTTGAATAAAAACAACACAGAAATATTTCCATCAACTTTCTGACTGCCGAGCGACAGAAGTTTTGGAAGAGCAAATAAGATCTCAGGTCTCGGGAATCTCCAATACAACACATTCTAATTAGTATTTACTTGCGCAGGATTGGAATAGAATACCTCGCTTGATTAAAAATTGCTGAATCACTTTCAGCCGGAGCGCATATTTCTTTATAATGGCTAAAATATTTAATTAAATGTTTTTGCATGAAACACAGCACTGTTCATCACAAGTAGTCTCTGGTTTTAAGATGAGCAAAAAACAGTGTGATTTTCATCCGCTGCTCCAGTGTAAGAGAACTTGAGTGAAGCCATCCATGCGCAACAGATTGACCAAGTGATTTGAATGTACTAAATGAACAAATTGAGCGGACTAAACCTGCAAAAAAGGGAAAAATTAATACTTGGAACCAAGCGAACGGTAATCTTTTTTGTCGTAAGTACGCACGAGGCGGAAACTCGTTGGGTGATGCGAGAAGTTTTTAACCGTGGAGATATGTTTGTTAATAAAAAATTGCATTTATTCCCGGTATAACTATAAGGTGGCGGTGTTATTAAAAAGAAATATTTGTCGAATAAACCTCACGTTTGAGAAATGTTTACCTCCAATATGGAAAATTGTGATACATAAATAAACAAATCTTGCGGTACAGTGAAATTTTCGCACGTGCTCAGAAGGCAAAGAATTCAAAAATTGAGTGGTTAAAATAGATATTTAGAAGTAATCAGTCTGGTTATAGGCTAATATTATTTTTTGTATTGTTTGAACAAAATCACGGGAGGCACGTGCAGCGTCATGTTCTGATTTGTCATCAATTATTTTTTCTTCGTTAATGAATAATAGCGTTTGAAAATTCAATTTGGTTTGAGTTCTTAATTGACATGGAAAAGGCTTTCCTTCAAGTGCGAGAAAATTTCTTGGCTAATTAACAACAATAATTCAGTAAAAACTTAAGTTTTGAAAAATTTAATGAAATTTTATCGCATGCAACTTTTCTTATCTCTTATTTCAGACGGTATTATCCTAAACGGTATTGTACTATTATACTTTCTATACTAAACCACATCGCGATAAAAAGTTCTGTGGGATACATAGCACACGTGTAAATCCTTTTAATGAATGACGTAAATATTTTTTGGTCAAATCGCAAATTTAATGACGTATCAATTTGAACAGTACTAGAATTTTTTTTTAACAAGTGCTTTTTTTTGGAATAGCTGGCCTTAACTGACCTGCCTTACCTTTCTTACAGACTTGCCTTACCTGCGCTGCAAAGCTATATTGGTCCCGCTAAGCAATTAGATGTATATTTAATCGTCCATCGAACGTGGGTGTGTTTTACGGGAGGCGTATTGATGTGTGTGGCCAGCCTCAATAGCAACATACATTGAACCTTTGTCGCTCGTGTGCAGTAGTTACAGAATAAGTCGATCTAATTTATTGGAGAAGTGAGGTTTCTTTGATCTCTGTAAAATGTTTTATTGATCATGAATACTCTGATCACCATAGTGTGTGTTTTTGTTCACCCTTCTTTTGGTCAGTGAATTTGTTTTGTGACACAAAATAGAGGGCATTGCTCATGATCACGTCACAACACTGTGCGTGCGAGGAGAACTTCTTCCTCATTTGAAAATTTATGATCAGAAACAGTGAAAACTATTTACGGAATTCTTTACCAATTTAGATGAAAGTTTTCTGTCTTCGTGCCGTCGGCTTTCTTAAAGGTAGCGAATAGTGAAAATATCATTCTTTACATAATAGTCTAGACAGAAAACGCATGAATGGTGTGGTTCTTTAAATATTTATGTCATTTGAGCAATTTTGTTATTCCACGTTGCTGCTTCATTCGTCAGGTCACTGTGAGCGGGACTGTAGATCATTTCTTTTACAATTTACTGTAAGTTGATGGTTGCTAAAACGTGTTTTGTTGAAATAGGCTTTGGAGTGAGACTCAGTACGCAAGAGATTTATCATGCAATTATTGGGTGTTTCGATTTATTTTAGCGATACTTGAACAAAGTCACGAAACTGGATCCAGGGATTGAATATCAGCAGAAGAAGAAAATTTCTAGGCTGAAGGTTATGGAAGTCGAGCAAAATAAAGGCAATCAAATTTGTAAAATGAACAACAAATTCACGAAGAGAAGAAAAAATTAAATGAAATGAACTTGAATGAAAAAAAAATAAAGAACGTTGATTAGAGTTCAGGTTTTAAAGTCTGAGTTCAAAATGTTTGTTATAAAAAATTTGAAACAAAAACGAGATTTTTTCGTGTTCTAAATGTTTCCTCTGGACGAACAGTGCATGAGAATTATTCCTCATTTGAAAGTTTATAATTAAGACTCAAGTCAATTAGAATGAACTCTGAAATGAGTCTTGAAACAACGGGTGCTGGGTGTGGTGCTGGGTGTGGTGCTGGGTGTGGTGCTGGGTGTGGTGCTGGGTGTGGTGCTACAGAGCTGGGTGTATGTTGGGAGACTGGAGGCAGTATGCTAAGCGGTTGACAAGCCAGATAATTGTTCTACCATTTTCAGTCAGGATTTGAGAGCCTTTGTTCAGTCAGCCTTTGTTCAGTCAACCTTTGGTAGCTGAACTGGCACTGGTGAAGTAAATGATAACAACTATTTTTTATCAATTGATCAACAGAGTATATGGAAGGCATTTACAGAATTGAAATGGGTAGTCTTGGCAGTTATCTAAGTTTTTCTTTATCATACGTTTCATTAGTAAATGTTTTTTCTTATCGAAAATAATTGATTTGTCTCAAATACGAAATTAATTCAAAATCTAGTGAGAAGGGTTTGCAACTCGCTGTCTCGGAGCAACGTTCTCCCTGAAATGTCCCACGCTTTCAACACACTCTGCAAAGGGAAATCTTCTTTGGCAAAATTCCAATACCATCGAGTGAAAGCTAAACTTGTCCGCTGAAATCAGAGTCTAAATCGCCTGAGTGACACCCTAGCACAACCCAACTACTTGCACACACAAAAATGATAAAAAATTTAAAACGCTTCACGATTTAGCGTGTCATCCTTGCGACGAGGCTATGCTAATATTCTCTGCATCGTTTCAATTTTAGTGTATGTAAGTACCTGCTTCGGCGGTACATTTGCATGCTAAAGTTAGAACGATACAGGGAAGATCAGCATAGCCCCGGAGCAAGGATGACACGAAAAATCGTGAAGCGTACTTCAGTTTTCAGTTTTTTTACTCAGACAATTGTGCCGAACTTTGATTCAAATTTCCCTTTCGGCTCCGCTGCTGCTTGGCACTGACAAGTGACGAGCACAGGATGTGACGCTGGTGTCAATATCCGCCGTCACTGAAGAGTGTCAGTTATCCAACGCACACTGAATGCGCAAATCTTGAGCACATAATTTGTGCCCGACTATTACTAATAAGTATTTGAAATTGATCGTATCCCCTATAATGGAATCATTAGTTTTAACTTTTGCCTAACTTTATCAGTAAAAATACGACGATAAGCTTTTCCAAAGCTTGCACCGCCAGCTTCGAAGACAAGGCTTATAAAAAAGCAGTAATCCAAGTTGTGTAAGAGAATTACAAGCGATTTTATCTGAGTCGATTGTAAGTTATATTATCTTCCACAGTCTAATTTGTCCTCACGTAACTCATCCTAACCGCTCTAAACCTTTCCTAACCTAACTCATACCACCGCATACTTACTCATTTTAACTTTTCCCACACTATCCTAACGACAGTTTTGAACCCAACCATCCAAGCGCATTCTTACCATGAATTTTCAATTGACTTAAAGACAGTTTAAACTATAATAACAGTTATATAGCGACATTAATAATATATAATACACCATTTAAATCTTATTTGCCTTGTTATTTTCCCATTTATTTGGTATAGGTTTTACACAAAAAGAATCACGGTCATCAATATCACACGCTACATCGATCACCCGTGATAGTTGGACAGTTTTATTTCCATAACTAATTTTAGTTGAACATTTTTAACGACAAATTTATGCTCAACATCACATTCCTAGTACATGATACTAGAATTTTGAATAGTAACATGTTTCATTTGTGAGAGGAGAGAGCTAAATTTTGCTCTATGTTATTCTTCATTCGGTTAATTTTGGGTAAAAGTAAGTTAAATCTTTGGAGTAAACTCTGTAGATTAGCTTGCACGCGAGTGTCCGGTCCCAAAAAACGGAGTTAAATATTGGAAGTAGAGTCAGTAGACTTCATATCCCTGCTGTTTAGTTAAATTTTTCCATTTGCAAAACTACACATCGATGGGTCGTTTGAAAAATTGTCAACAATCTTTTTACGTTAATGGTATTTATTTCACCCAGTTAATGCTTGCCTTCTAAAATTTTCAACATTTTCTGTCTTCAATTTGAGTTGGATATTGAACTTCAGTTTAACACATCGCAGTCGATGTGTTAAAGCCAAATTTTTTGGTCTTGTAAAATTTAAAGGAAAATTTAGAGATATTTTTTGTTGCTTTTCCAGATTCGTAGATGAGATTACATTATTTCCCTGCCTATTGTAGCCTACGAGTCAAGTTAATCCCCATTCTATCTTCATCCCGTCTCTTTATTTTGTGTCATGCATGTTTCAAAGGTACAGTCATTTCAGCATCCGCCACCGTCCGTATTTTGCAGCGCCTTCACTTTGGGTCGCACGTCCGGTATCTCTACATTGTGATCAGAGCGGCTTTCACAACACCACTCATGTTTGACAGTTCAATTTAGCAATATCAAAACACGGACACAATAGACAAAGGGGCGTTTTGACAACCACAGATTGATATTTTCAGGAAAAATTATTTTCGAGGCGTCTCTCTTTGAAATTGGTTATTTAAAGTTACTAGAGTTGAGTTTCTCGCTTGCAAATTATAAGGTGTTGGGCTTTTCGGAAAACACGAAAACAGCAACATTACAACAGCCGTATCGTGGCTGCGGCGGCCGGAAAACATTCGCAGTTAATGATCAACCTGAAAAATTTTTGTGATGTATTATTGTTTTCCCCCATCGCGTACATCCTGTCAGAAAATACGTCGTTGGAAAATGTTCAATAAATTTGCTCACCATTTAATTCAGTTGAGGATTATAAAAAAACTTATTTTCATATGTTTCCTCGGACAATGAAATTTGTGCTGCGACAATGTTAATGGCACATACAGTACATCATTACCTATTGAAGATCTCTTCATTAATCCATCACTCACACTCACCAGAAAATATACATCCCCACCGTAATAATTCGCATGATTTTTAGATGTGTTTATTGGGCCTGCAACGTCCCCAATAATTTCAGAAAAGTTCAAATAATCGCGAGGAAGAAGATTCAGCATTTTATTCAAAATGCCCTTGGCTAATAAAATATAAATAGTTAAACATAGTTGTAGCTTGTTTGGTTGGTGCGTGTGTCTGTGACGCTCATAAGGATGCTGAACAACCGTATCTGTGAAACAGTTTCGCCAGTGCACAAGTACAAGAATATTTTAATCTCGGGTGCTATAAGGATGGATGCACATGTTTGCCATCCACATTTGGAAAATTTAAGCATGTGACACCCGTGATTTAAATGTCGTATTTTCACCCTTGAGGTAGAGAGACATGTCTCGCATGTGCCGCCCTTCGTGTATTCGTGTACCGAGCCACATAAAAGCGCTTGTCGTGTATGAGTAATCGCACTTTGATCGAGCTCTTCCCGCCGATAGCATCGGGCCCAAGTAAACTCCGCCAAATCGTCTCCGACTTTGATACTTCACGACGGCACACGCACATGCGCTCATCAATCACGCCATGACATGTTGTAAATAGTTTGACAGCTTCAGAGGAAAATTTCTTATGTATCGAAAAATACTTTCGCTGTGCAACTGTTATCATTATACGACCCACGACGGATATTGCTTTAGGCAGTTTCGTGTCAATTTTTCTGTTGCAAGCGGGAGGAATTAGTTTTTGGTAATAACGTTGTGTTTAGAATTCTTAAGTGGGTGTAATGAAACGGACATAAATTACAACTTTCATTGAGTTCTGGAAGAATTTAGTGCACGAAAATGAAGCCGAATTTTCCCTACAAAAAATGAAGAGTCCATGATTTTCCAATGCCTTGGAACGACCTTCAATTTCCAAAGAAGTGATTAATGAGATCTTCAACGTCTTACTTGTGGAAAAGCACACAATATCATCTCTTATTCTTTAGAGCCAAATGAAAACGAACAGAAATGCCAAGAATTTCTATGCTGAGAGAATTGATTTAATTTTCTGCTTTCTGGGTAGCTGGGGAGTGCCCAGGCCGTACACTGAGCCCAATCTACAAAAATTCCTGGATGCTAGTTTGTGAAATACGTAATGTGTTGATAGCCTGTTCATGTAGTGAGTTAAGTTCAAAGCCAGTTAATAAGCCAGTTCATGAAATAAGTAATAAGTTTATAGCCAGTTCATGAAATAAGTAATAAGTTTATAGCCAGTTCATGAAATAAGTAATAAGTTTATAGCCAGTTCATGAAATAAGTAATAAGTCGATAGCCAGTTCATGTAATAAGCCAGTTCATGAAATGAGGAATAAGTTTATGGCCAGTTCATGTAATAAGCCAGTTCATGAAATAAGTAATAAGTTGATAGCCTGTTCATGTAATAAGCTAGTTCATGCAATAAGCCAGTTCATGAAATAAGTAATAAGTCGATAGCCAGTTCATGTAATAAGCCAATTCATGAAATAAGTAATAAGTCGATAGCCAGTTCATGTAATAAGCCAGTTCATGAAATAAGTAATAAGTTTATAGCCAGTTCATGATATAAGTAATAAGTTTATAGCCAGTTCATGTAATAAGCCAGTTCATGAAATAAGCAATAAGTTTATAGCCAGTTCATGTAATAAGCCAGTTCATGAAATAAGTAATAAGTCGATAGCCAGTTTGTTTAATAAGAAAGTTTCTTTTCTGTGGCTCAGACTGCTGACTCAGCTCATGCCAGAGGAGGAGAGCGGCAGTGAGGGAAAATGGTCACGTGAGCACCAGGCGAAACGGCATTGGCTGACCTCACTGCGCAGGTTCACCACGGTAGAGGAAACAAGGTAGAGTTATTTCTATTTCTAGGGCTTCATTTCAAACAAACTTCATGAAGTCACCATTGCGACATGTCGTTAGGCCAATAGCGGCGCCAGATTTGAGGCTAGCAGTGTTTCTAGATGCAATATGAGCTCTGCTATTGGTCCGTTGGCATGACGTCAGCATTGACTAGTTTGACTGGTTTCATGTTTCTTCTTCAGTAGGTTCACTACGCTCTTCTGAAGACATTCTCTGTTTGATAAATTTGAAGATATATTTCTCATTTCTTACAAAGAAAGATATGAAGAAACATTGAAAGGCTAGTTAAAACACTTTATTTTATCGAATCAAAAGTAACCTAAGAAGAATGATCACTGGATCTTTTTTCTGCACTGACTTCATCAAAGCAAACGTTCAGCTCGCCATGAGATCGTAGATGAACATTCATGTACCAGCTTCGAGATTTCATGACACATCTGGGTGTGTCACTTGAATTCATGTGCAAACAAGCGAGAAGATAAATTGAGACATGTTTTTTACATGCGATTAAAGATTAACAATTAATTAATGAACTCACGAATTTATGAAACAAGTAAAATTCTCTCCTGAAATCTCTCGAATTTTTTTCAAATACTCAGTTATATGAGTACACCTATTTCGCATGAGGTAAAGCGCGCAAGTGTTCATTACCGTTGAAATGCTGCAGTGTGTCATGGCTGACACACCTATGTGTGTCACGAGATCCATGCAAGCATATCGCCGTGCTCTACTTCCTCGCGTCGGGAAGATGAAAGACGTTTTATTTACTATGTTCAAACGCCTCCCTTCCCGTGTGAAGCCGACACAGCTTTCAGATGTTGATGCTCTGTCCTACTAAGGAATTGAATCTGTTAGAATTTGTGTTAGAAAGTTCAAGGAGAGTTTAATTTCTAAAAACCTATATAAGTTCCTGCTACAATGTTTTTTTCAATAGTTCACCATTGTTATAACAGGCCATCAGCAACTTTTCAGGAACTTTGTCCCGAACAATTCCGTAAGATTTTTTGCAGAAAATACTTCTAATATCACCAATCATTTGTTCATTTGCGCTAATCAAAAAATGGCTTATTGGTTAAACTAACGTTTGGTTATTACTAGACTCGTGAGACTCGAATGCTCTTACCTTCAACTTTTCACCTTTCACATCCTGTGGGTTTGTGCAGCGCAAGGAAAACCAAGCGGAAATAAAGGAGAGGAAAGCGATTCTTTCATTCGCAGTCACAACTACAGCTGCACTAAAAAAGCCCTAACTGCTATATTTCTGTTATCTCTCTACTTTTGCGGGGGAAATTTCGGAAGGAATTGTTGTTTGAAGCGAGTCTCCGTTGATCACGACCGCCACGGGCTCATCTTTAATTAAATCCTCGAGAAAAGATCCGGCCTTGTTGCAACATTGCGTTCGGCTGCTGAGGCAAAATTGCCGCGGCCTCATATAAAGGTTGTGTGCAATTTTGGCTCGTGCGCAATGACATGATGTTTATTTAGTGAAGGTCGAGGTGCTATTTTGATGACTAATGAAGTTCTTAAAGTTGATTTTTTTGAGACATTGATGATGTGTGGAATGAACTTTGTTCCAAAACTGAACGAATGAATCAAGTGGCTTGAGAGTGCATACATATGACGTGAGCACACAGCGTACACATGACATGAGCACACAGCGTACACATGACATGAGCACACAGCGTACACATGACGTGAGTACACAGCGTACACATGACATGAGCACACAGCGTACACATGACATGAGCACACAGCGTACACATGACATGAGCACACAACACACCCCGTGCTGCGGTGTGTGGGATGCAGGTGCGATACAAGCGCAGCACACACACCACAACTGCCCCGCGCTCTTCGCCAGTGTCCAATTGTGTTGTGTTGTATGTGTTGGTGGCATCAGTGTACACACTACAGTCTCTCCATGTGCTTGTGCAGTTTTGGAATGGTTTTTCTTTTGCATATTATCAGTGTAGGTTGTAAAGGGACTTATTTCGTTACTATGCTATGGAAATGTCATGGCTGAAACTTCTGAAAAACAAGTTCTGAACACGGCTCAAAATTACAGCTGTATTTTAATTCTGAAATACAGCTCAAATACAGCTTCTGAAGTCACCATGTTGGATGGCTGAAACGAACTTTAGGAATATATTGTTTATTATAACATGCTCATCCACCTCAATCGTATCTTGGTAGCTCCTGGCTAGCTTTCATTTGCGTTAGCAAAATTCCTCTGTGAAGTTGTCTGATTAATTTATTTTTGGCAGTAATTTGTGAAAAGCTTCGGTGTTTAAATGGACTCGCAATAATTATAAGACAAAATAAGAAATTGAAATTCGTCAAAACATTCAAGAAAAATTACTCAGCAATTTATCAATATCTCAGATTTCTGATTCACACATAATTTGAATTTATGTATTTTACTTTTTAGGAAAGCACAACTTTGAAAATTATGTTGAAATTGTATTCTACCGCGTCTACTTTGACGAAAGTAACTAATCATGCTGTTTAGATTTCATCGAATAATTCCGAACCTAAGATGCTTTTACCAAAATTTTTTCAAAACCAGTGCCTCGACGCCTCTTTAATCCGTGGTGGGGTTAAAATGACCCCAACTGAACTTTAAACTCCAATAACTGTAGGTTCTATCCCTATATTTGAACATTGTTTTGTGACTTATCCCGAGTTACTGGAACTGGTTTACCTTTTATGTGCTTTGTTAATTTAATGAAATGGTTTTGGCCCAATCGACCATGCGGTGCAAGTTTGTTTGAAATTATATCGTGCATCCACAGTAAAGCGAGTGCTTCCTCGACACCCTCAAAGGCTGCGGCCAACACGTACTGCAGTAATTTATTGCAGCGTGACACTCAAACCATCAGGAATGTTCTACTAGTCAGTCGAAGGCAATAGAGAAAGAAAAAACGCATTTTTTCAAAAAAGTTGATGCATGATTAATGGATAATAACACATTTGAATTGGAAAATTTTTTAATACAAAGGTCCTTAATTGTTAGACAAACCATACGAGGCGTATGGTATGAAACTCGTTCTGGCTTGTGTTCAAATCTTTCTTGTAGCTGCCACTCTGACCACTCTAGAGCATTCCCACTCTGCGCAACAAAGCTGTTGACTTCAAATGGGATAGGAAAAGATGTTACTGAATTAAGAGGTTCACAGGCACGAGTTTGGCAGAAGAATAAGATGAGATGTCTCTTTAAATAATACACGCATTTAACACACTCTACGTATATTTATATTGAGCTGCTAGGAAATCAGGAACATTTTTGAAGCAAATGTGCTTGCCAAGCACTATTTTTGTAAGCGAGATATTTATTTACGTCAAACAAAAGTTAACCTGGCCTGTCTTGATTCCTCAAACCCTCTCTCCAACATGATCATGATGAAAATGAAGACCTGCGTCTCCCTTCAAGAAGACTAATTTGTTTTGTCCCGCTGATAAAGTGAATCTTGTCTTATCTCGCTCCTTATCTGACCGTAAATTCTGCGATCTCAGCCGGCTCAGGCTATAATCTTTCCGAATGAAGCCGCGAGGAACAGGGAGCCTGACTACCCTTCAAAAATAAAGAAAAATAACAAACTCACAAACCCACTTCGAGTACTGCTCTCTTTCCCTGTCTGTCTTATTAACCATCGCCTTCACTCTTCGCAAAATTTTGATTTCTTTATTTTCAGGAAATATTTTGAAATTCTTTTAACGGTTCATATTGAATCATATTAGTGTTCTCGTTTTACTGTTTATTTCTGCATTGCTCTGTTAAAATCATAGGGGAATGAAAGTGGAAGATATTTACTGAAATAGTGACTCATTGTGATTAGTAACATTACATTTGTAGTCGGCCCGCTTTATACTGGTTCTTATAAGCGATGATCGTATACTCTATACTTGTTGAAACAACTTTAATGGAACTACCTCGAAGAGGATCGCATCCAGGTTTTGAAATGTTTGAATTTAGCTCTCAGGGATATTCCAGCAGTGTCTAAATGATTTGCTGTAGCGAATCAAGTCGTGAATCCATTTACAGGAAACGTCCCCGAAAGATTTGCTTGTGAGATTTCGTATCTAAGGCAAAGAATTTCGGGTTAAAACTCTATTACATGTTCGATAATTGTTTCCTGCTCAGTTACATGATGGAAATCTTTGTTGTTCAGCCAGGAGATTAACGACGGAAAGGCATTTGAAATTTCAGGAAGACAACGATCCAAGATAGTCTTCATGATGAGCATCTTGTTCTTCAAAAACAGTTATAGTATGTCACATTGCACGAGTGGCTCAGAATCGCGTCCGTTAGAAATACTCCTTATAATTTTGAAGTGATGTTGATGATTCGACCGAGAGACCAGTAGTCATAAAATTGATGAGATTGAAAGAGCGCCAGTTCATTGACCGCTAATTATGTTTGTGAGAATTTAGTTGGGTGGCAGTAAGGTGTGTTTCAAAACTGTCTCTACTGGCAAGCGATCAGGTGCAAATTTAGAACAAGAAATTCACTGCAGCATTATGACTTTCAATATCTACCACTTTACAAAACTAATTGTGCTTGTTTTACCAGAGAGGCATAAATCCTCTATGTAATTGTAAGCCTGCGAACAGCATTTATGTACGTAAACTCTACTTGAATAATGTGGTTAAATACATGAACTTAATTAATGTTATAATACAAGTGTGTTCTTCACACAATGTATGTCACTAATGAAAAAAAAATTGACAGGGCTTATTATGCTTTGCACTAACATGAGACCAAACAATATAGTACTGTTTTCATAATATCCAAAATTTGATCGAAATTACGCACAATGACCGCAGAAGAAAGCCAAATGAAGGTTGCCTTCGGTTAAGCTGTTATTTAGCCCCAAATATGAGCAATAAAGGAGAATGTCTTCACCTATAAGACACACTCAAGGTCCAATTCTGATATACGTTCAACGAGGTGGGTGTGTGCGTGTGCGTGAGCGTGTGTGTGTGTGAGTGCTTTGCGTTTTCCAGACGTCAGCTTCACTCAGCTGAGTCTGTTCCTGCACTCAGCTGAGTCTGTTCCTGCACTCAGCTGAGTCTGTTCCTGCACTCAGCTGAGTCTGCTCCTGCACTCAGCTGCAGAGTCCACGCGTAAGTTAGGTAATATATTTAAAAAGTGGTCCTCACAGCCATACTACATAAGATAAAATAATGAGATACGTTGCATTTTCATTTTAAGAAAATTAATATTTTGAAAATTCGTCGTTGCAAGTCGATTGTCACATCTCCATTGCCTCAGGCGTGTTGAAAAGCGAGATTTTTGTTTTAAACGATGAACAAAAGTTTTTCAGGGCAAAACTTATGAATAAAGATATGAAAAATTTCGCGTTCCGTAACTTCTGATCTTCAATCGACACTCGGTTCATTTTTCCGGCATTTTTTACAAACTCACTCAAAATCTACATATTTTGGGAGAGTTTTAATACCTCTACATGTGAAAGGTTTTCCCAACATCACAGTTTATTTCTAATTTCTCAACAGTGGGAAAATAGAATTATGGCAGACCTTCAGTCCACGACGAAAAAATATTCATTGATTACATTGTTTTTTCTTCAGCAATTCACTACAGGAAGAGCGCGTGATGTTTGTGAAAATGGGATGAAAATGTAAAGTGGAAACGTAGTGTTGTAAAATGCGATGTGGAAACGAGATGTTTGTAAATATGTGAAATAGGGAAACATCACCTACAGCAGTCAGCGACTTTTGCATCGAGAGGAGATCTTGCTGCAACGCACGCGCTTAGTCACTGCGATGGAACCATATTGCTGTGGGGCACGGCAGAGGCAGCAGGATAGGATAATTTCCATGGGGGGAAATACACCTCCTCTTGTTCGGATAGCCAATAGAACTGCTTCATTTCAAACAAACTTTGTGACGTCACCATTGCGACATGTTGTTAGGCTAATAGTGGTGCCAAATTTGGGGCTAGCAGTGTTGTCACATGCAATGTAAGCGCTGCTATTGTTTCGTTGCCGTGACGGGAGCATTGCCACACGGTCGACAAAAAAAGACCTACAATGTTTCCTCTACTGTGCCGTAGGGCAGAGCGAGTCGATGAGCCGATGTAAGACGAAAGAAAAATGCGGTTTCGTCGCTCGAGCAATAAACGACCAGAAAAGAAAAGTCGTGAGATTAAAATCGTTTTATTCTGTCAATGATTTTTCCCGCCCGTCGCATTACTATGGCTTTTATAATGATTTAAAAGTTTCGGAAATTTTGTCTCAGTTTACACACAGCTTGTTATCCATAGAAAACAATAATGAAGATTTAAAGGTATCAGAAATTTTGCCACAGTCTTCCCTTGGCTTGTTATCTACAGAAAACAGTGCTCGGGCGTATTTATTTTCTGACATGTTCTGAAGCGAAGTTTTTATCTTCAAAAGAATAGCGAATAGACTGCTGCTTTTTCAATCAAAGGAACATTTTGTTGCAGGTTTTATCTATGTGCTTCGGAGCTGTGATCCCCTGCTCATTTGTCAACAGAATTGCGCTCCAGGGCCCAGGACAAAAATACAAGGTCTAATTAAATTGGATTTTGAGGCCTCGGCGTTCTGGCTTGTGGGGCCTTGTGTTCTAATTCTGCCCACTTGCTGGCGCTAGTCAGGCAATGCAACACCAGTGTGTGGAAGTAACACCAGTGTGTGGAAGTAGCACCAGTGTGTGGAAGTAGCACCAGTGTGTGGAAGTAGCACCAGTGTGTGGAAGTAACACCAGTGTGTGGAAGTAACACCAGTGTGTGGAAGCAACACCAGTGTGTGGAAGCAGCACCAGTGTGTGGAAGTAACACCAGTGTGTGGAAGTAACACCAGTGTGTGGAAGTAACACCAGTGTGTGGAAGTAACACCAGTGTGTGAAAGTAACACCAGTGTGTCATTGTGTGGAATATTTTTCGTACCTGTGGCATGTAGTGTTCCCTTAACATGCGGGACTACCATTCATGTGATAGCAGCATCTGAAGAGCATCAAAAAAGGGCTCGTTGTTTCATTAGAGGAACTAAAAAACTGAAGCACAAAACGCAGACATTAAGCTCACAATTTTATTGGCGATTTAGGAGAGTGAATTTCTAAATCCCCCTAACATTTATTTTCTTTATATCTAGCTACTGAGAGAAAAGGTGAAAAATCCCTGAGATGAAAAATCTCAAAAGTGTACGCGCCATGCACAAATGCAGGGATAGTTGGGTGAAATTCCTTAATTTTTTAAATTCTCTAGCAGCCTAGCATCAAAGTGAGAAAGATGGAACAAAACACTAATTTGCTCACACTTGAGTGAACACTGCAGTATGACGTAACAAAAATACTACAAACTAATTTACTCACACTTGAGTAAACAGTGCAGCATGACGTGAGTCGCAATTTGCCGCTCCATTGTGCACCATCTCAGTCAATTTGAGCGAGCGCGACCGACGCCCTGCGCTCCCACGTTGGCTTCCTTCCTTGCGACACAAGATTGATGCTCCGGCCAGCGTGGCGGTCTCAATTTTCTGGCGAAGTCTTAGAAATTTTGCATGAGTCTTGCATCCCCGTAGCCGAAATTGAGAGTGCCAGAGCCGCACTTCACTCGAGACGGCGACGGCTTTGTGGTGAGGGATAACTTGGTGTGAGTCTTGTGGTTCGTTTAGAAATATCACTTGAGGGCATCGGCACAAGTTTTGTATTTTACAGAGATTGTGACTTGTAGAATAATTCCAGGTATTGCTTTGTTGTGTAAAAGCAAATTCTTATTACAATGAATTTTTGTTACCTAGTTTCTCGATTTGCGGTTCCCAGAGCGGTTAGAGCTCGAATTGCTCTAGTATATTAATGCTGTTTCACGCTGCTCAGCCAACGGATTTTGACCATGTTTTAGACGCAGAGCATTTCCAACCATGTCCGTATTTACACGTAATCAACAAATAATAAATAATAACATAGCCTTCACAAAGCTATGCAATTTGCAGGATAAACTAAGTCCCACAAAAATCAGGAATGTTTTTTAATGAATATTAAATAAACTCTGCCGAGCGAGACTCTTTTCAAGTCGCTGGTTTTATGATGGTTTTTATACGCCTTTGAGCTTTGGTACTACTTCTAAACTCATTTCAGACAAGAAAGACAAGTATTTTTCCCACGATTTTTTATTGTCGAGTGACATGAGAACTTCCACATTTTGAACCGTGGCTTGTTTGCTGGGGTAAAATCCATGCTCAAGTCTTGAGGCAAACTTGTTTTGGCAAGGAGATCTGAATGCTGAAATCAATGCGATGTCTCTGCAAATTCTCCAGCGGTCGGTGCTGAGGGCTGCGTTCTCCTTCATTGCATTTACCTGCCACCCAAATGACGCTCGAATTTGGTCACAAAGTCGGAAAAATTCTCAATGTCATTCGTTTGCGTCGAGTGCCATTGGTGCTTTGTCTCGCCCCAAAGACCCTTCCTCAGGAGGGAGAGTAGAAGTTGATCGTAAATTAAATGCTTTATCTTTCTGCTTTGACGCGGAAAACTAAATTAAGCCTTGTTTTTGCGGTCAAAATCCAGGTTGAATTCCTTCGTGAATTTATTAGACGAAATCCTTACAGTGGATCGCTAAAACAAATATTTTCCTTGAATGAGCAAAACTTTCAAAACGACGTGGATTCTTTCCTTCTTCAAAGTTGTCGCTATTTCTGATGCTGTTCACCAGAAAACAACAATTAACTTCCATGTAACCAACATTTTTAACAATGAGTTTTCGGATTTACCAATACCATTAATCCTCACACAATCATATGCAAGTCTCCAAAGTAATGTCATCGGGATTACCACGGAAGCTTTTTCGTAAGAGATTCGCGGAGTGGAAATATGAAGAGAAGCAAGGAGCGTCTTCCATCGAAGAGCTGCTCCGGAAACAAGCTTGGTTTGATGGAGCCGTACAAAATAAGAAGTGGAGTGCAGCTGGCCATGTTATCGTGACAGCGATACGACGCTGTACCTTGAGTTGATCATTCAGCGCAAGTCGTCCATCTTATCTCGTGCAGGCACATTCGGAATTGTTATGAGCGGATTGAGTGCACAAGACAAAATTGGTGTATAAAATGCATTTCACATGCAAAATGGATAAAGTTTCTGCCACTACAACTTTAAAATACAAGTATTACTCATCTGTGTACCGTATCTCTATACTTTAAGTTATTAATGTAGCGCAAAAAATATGGAAAAGTATTGTTAAAAAGGCAATATCTGTCCGAAAAAAAATTTAGGTAGGAATGCATAGCAAAACAAAACGATATTCTCTGCTCAAAATTTTCTGACTAATGTCTATGCTTTTAACTAACACGTGAGTAGAGCATGTAAGCACATAAATTTTGCTGCCTACTTCATTCGTTGGAAATCCTTTCTTTCCAATTGCGCTCATTCTATCACGCGGAGTTGGCTCTATCTGCGGTTTTTAAATGCTGTAAGCTGAGGAAATGACGATTACTTAAACAAGTTAACAAAACCTGTAACTTTTGCCATATGAATATTCTGAAATAGCACGCAGAAATAGCAATGCAGAAATGTTCTTTTCATGAATCCAAAAAATGGACAAGAGTACGAACTGTAAGATGAATATTGAAGAATTCGTTGTATGGCGGCAATGCGCTAGTTCGCATTGTGTGGAGAATTTCATGAAACTGTATCCTTGATTCAGCACGTGACGTGAAAAGGAAGCTTGGGAATTGAACTATTGCGGTGCTTCCGGAGAGTTAGACGAGTAAAATCTTTAAATCTTTCATAACTCGAGGGCAATCTTCCAAGATACCAGGAAGGATTATTTTCAGAAATCCAACAAGAATATAAGAAGAGCTCTTCTGAGTCGCGTAAATAATTTCGCTTAAAAATCAGTTCAATCTTTGCGAGTGCAAAATGGGGAAAAAATTGGCTGAATCGAAAAAAAAATTTCCAAGTCATTTGCCGCACCGTTTGTTTTCTTTTCGAAATTTGCTGAAAATGTTCAGAACATTTTGTGGAGATCAAAGGCTAAGCCGACGACAGAGCCTGCAATTGAGGAGGTTTTTGTGAGAGCGGAGGGAAGACATCCTCGCTGCCGCGCAGCCCAACACTCCAGACATCTAAATAATTCCTCGTCCGATGAAATGTGAAAGTCAACGTTGCGCTAGGGAGAAGAAATGCTTTTTCTGTAGAAGTGCTTCTGCGGAAATACGCAAACCGTGTTACTGTTCTACTTTATTTGGCGTAACTAATCATCCGTATAGATATTGACCAACTGTGAGGGATTCTCTCATCTCAAGATTGCAAAGCCAATGTGCATTTTTCGACTTTGCGATGATTGTAGAGTAAGATAAGGGTGAGAGTGCAAGCACTGTTGAACCAACTCAAATGATGACAGCGATCACACAGTGTCTTCACAGCGGGTCTCTCCACCAAGCACAAAATACTGAGGCAATGTGCATGGACAAGCAAAAAGTAATTTTACATTCTCCGAGCAACAAAAACGCCGCGCAAAGATGTTTCATGTTGCATATCAATTTCAAATGAACTCTTTACATTTGAATGTAGGATGGAAACGAGTGATACATGTCCGGAGCAAGTTAAAAGAAACCTGTCATTTAAAATTCAAGTGAATTAAGGGACTTAAAAAACATAACAAGATACGCAGGCGACCGCTGGCCTACGGAAGTGCGAGAAAGCCAAAATCTCTATTATTGAGACGTGAGCTCCTGCAACTCAAAAGTTCTGCTATTGAGACATGCGTTCCTGCAACTCAAAAGTTCTGCTATTGAGACATGCGTTCCTGCGACTCATTTTTGTTGGTTGGGAGTCTGGGTACTTCAGTTGGCGGGCACATCAAAACGTCCGGCATTTCGGTCTCCTCGACCCATCCGGCCATCAGCGCGATGAGCATCCAAAACGTCGAGTCTAGAGTACGAGCGTCAAAGAGATAACTTTTCAATTGGGCTTGAATCAAACTTTCCTTTAATGGGTATGAATTTGAGCGGGAAAATAGTTAAAACGGATCAAAATATACGCGTAAATGATGGATGTCGGAAACTTCCGCATGGATTTCTTTTTTTTTTTAGCCGTCTTTGCAATGCAATTTGTGACATGAACATCTGGTGTGGAATATGAGGCATAATTATTTACAGCCTCGAAAAGAAAATGAAAATAATAATTTCGGAAAATCATGGAGTAGATTTTCAGTCCAAACAAAGGTAACCTCACCAAATACAATACAAAAATATGAACAGTTCTGCTCACAATGAAAACTGGAGGTGAGTGTTCAAATTCCTTCGCGGGTGTGAAGAATGGGAAGAGATTCGTGTATAAATCCGTCACGGGTGTAAAGAGTGGGAAGAGATTCGTGTATAAATCCGTCATGGGTGTGAAGAATGGGAAGAGATTCGTGCATAAATCCGTCATAGGTGTAAAGAATGGGAAGAGATTCGTGTATAAATCCGTCATGGGTGTAAAGAATTGGAAGAGATTCGTGTATAAATCCATCACGGGTGTAAAGAATGGGAAGAGATTCGTGCATAAATCCGTCACGGGTGTAAAGAATGGAAAGAGATTCGTGTATAAATACGTCATGGGTGTAAACAATGGGAAGAGATTCGTGTATAAATCCGTCATGGGTGTAAAGAGTGGGAAGAGATTCGTGTATAAATCCGTCATGGGTGTAAAGAATGGGAAGAGATTCGTGTATAAATCCGTCATGGGTGTAAAGAATGGGAATAGATTCGTGTATAAATCCGTCATGGGGGAAAAGAATGGGAAGAGATTCGTGTATGAATCCGTCATGGGTGTAAAGAATGGGAAGAGATTCGTGTATAAATCCGTCATGGGTGAAAAGAATGGGAAGAGATTCGTGTATAAATCCGTCATTAGTGTAAAGAATGGGAAGAGATTCGTGTATAAATCCGTCATGGGCGTGAAGAATGGAAAGAGATTCGTGTATAAATCCGTCATGGGTGTAAAGAATGGGAAGAGATTCGTGTATAAATCCGTCATGGGTGTGAAGAATGGGAAGAGATTCGTGTATAAATCCGTCATGGGTGTGAAGAATGGGAAGAGATTCGTGTATAAATCCGTCATGGGTTGAAGAATGGGAAGAGATTCGTGTATAAATCCGTCATGGGTGTAAAGAATGGGAAGAGATTCGTGTATAAATCCGTCATGGGTGTAAAGAATGGGAAGAGATTCGTGTATAAATCCGTCGTGGGTTGAAGAATGGGAAGAGATTCGTGTATAAATCTGTCATGGGTGTAAAGAATGGGAAGAGATTCGTGTATAAATCCGTCATGGGTGGAAAGAATGGGAAGAGATTCGTGTATAAATCCGTCATGGGTGTAAAGAATGGGAAGAGATTCGTGTATAAATCCGTCATGGGTGTGAAGAATGGGAAGAGATTCGTGTATAAATCCGTCATGGGTGTGAAGAATGGGAAGAGATTCGTGTATAAATCCGTCATGGGTGTGAAGAATGGGAAGAGATTCGTGTATAAATCCGTCATGGGTGTAAAGAATGGGAAGAGATTCATGTTTAAAAAAGCCCCAGCCGTACCTGGCGAAATGCACGGCATTTTCCTACTCACTACAGCATGGCTGCAGTTGTCGACGATGCGCAGTTTTGCATAGAAACTTTGTGAAGTCTTCAGCTGCCTCAGTATCATGCATACAGTATATCAATAGAAATCACCACCTGATTTCCGGGAAGAAGGCGGTGTGACAGACGTGGACAAATTATGCGATTCGTTCCAATTTAAAACAGCAGCCACGCTGAGGTTCAAGAAGTCTTGATGCGTCGTGATTGATTTGAAAATACAGGTGTATTTTTTGTTCACTTTTTCAAAGAATTTCAAATCAGAGTTAAACTTTTTGTCAGTGTCACTGATCGAAATTCTTTGAATTGGAGATTTGGCGTGTATACTTTTTGCAGCGTATTCTAACAGTCGTTCCAGGAACAGTTACTGATACAAGATGTAGCAAGAAATATTTTTTAGTGAGTTTGGATTTTTTCATGTACGTAAAAGAGTGTTTGAAAAATGATTGCACCAAACTAGTAAGATATTTAGATTCAATATAGTGCAAAAGTGAACATCGAGAAAACGCTTTGAACAGCATATCTGAGTTACGAAACTTCTCTTAGTTTCTTTAGCGATAGTTTAGCACTAAATCTAAGAGAGGTTTGTTCCTTTAAAAAATACACGATTCAATTTCTCAGCTCATAGCATTCATCGAGTCTAAACATTTGTATGTGAGTCTGAAAGGAGTATGTGTTGCCAGAAACAGTGTAAAATAAGTGATATATCCACTCAGAGGACACTGAAGTTCATCGTAATGCATAATTTTGAAAGAAAGTTGTAAGCACGATAAATTTTATTCAAGACAGCCCCATGCAGACATTTACAGCTACATGTTTCGCAAACAATGACAAAATAAGTATTACTCGGAAAGATAAGGCAGTTGCAGGCAAAACAATGACAATACCTGAGCGCCATGATGAATAGTGCGCAATATTTCCTCCGTACGTTGCAGGAGACGTAAAATAGTTGTAAAGGAACTTCGCCCGTCCGCCTTTCTTGATAGTTTTTTTTTATTCCTTTCTGCATCGTGTAACTTTATTTCTGGATTTATGGCCTGGCAACATTGCCCAACCATCCGTGATCCAGCGAGCCTCGGCACGCGTTACTGTGTCGCTCGTGGTTCTGAACTAACAGGATTTTTTTTGATGAGCCGCCGGTATGTAATTTGTAACTTTAATGTCTCTTGTACATTGTTTTGTAGAGAAAATTTCTCATTTTGTCAAATGGAATCAAACTGTTCATAGTGTGTGAAAATGTCTAGTTCTCTTTCCTGACTTAATTAACGCTGTCCGAGTTCCTAACTGCACTTCGGTGCATGTGAAAGTTAGGGTTAATAATTACTACTTAACCGTAAGACTAAGTAGCTCCTCTCGTAATTTCACTTGGTGCTTCGCGCCGCCATAGCTCTGTGGCTAGCGGCCGCAGCACCAGCACTCCTGCCCAGTCTGAAGGGATAACTCCCTTGTAAGTACGTTGGTGAGCCCGCTTGGGTAGTGGGTACCCTGACCCAGTGCCCTTCGGAGCTGAGCTCTACTGCGTAGGCCACGCACCAACCTGAGCCGTACCAGAGCGATACTTCTCTCAAATCATCAAATTTTTCTTACTCCATTTTCAGCCTGCAAATTGCACTCAAAATACCGTATCTCAGTCTCCCTCACTTGATTTTCACTCTCAGAATACCGGAATATTTTTGATGCAACCGCTCGATCGTTCATTTCGTCCCTATCGCTTGTGCCATCAACATGTATAAATAGCTGTGCAATACTGTTACCTAGCCTTACAAGTATGGTACAAATTAAATTTTGTTTCTATTCATTTTCTTGTGGTGTGATTTTCAATATTCTTCCTTCGTCAAATGTAGCTTCAAGTATTGGATTTGGATTTTATCAATAGAAGTGATATTATTTTCTGTATATTTTCAGCCTGAAGATGATGTTTGTACATCGAAACGTCGCTTTTTATAGACTACCGAGTTAGTGATTTTTTTAATAATTGACAGTGTATCGATAAAAATACACTGAGTGAATTTCTTACCACTTTAACACGTGATGAACTAACTGGAACAATTTCGCAAAGTTGAAAGTTGGAAAAGAAAATATTCAGAACAGTTTTTCCTTTATTTGTCTGCAATTTCTCTCCAAGCCACTCTATGCAGATCACAAAATTTATTCGCACAGTCGCCTGACGTCTGGCGAAGCTCTCAAAAAACTGAGGTGCGAGACAGATATAGAGCATCGTCTGTCGAAGAAATGTTCCTCACGCAACTCGCTGAGCGTGATGGCTCCTCACGCTGCTGGGAGATAGTCCCGCTGTAACATCATGACAACGCGTGTTGCAAATGCTGTTCTCATGTTGTTCTCATGTTGTTCTCATGTTGTTCTCATGTTGCTTCATAAGACGCCTTTTGTTCAGACGAGCAAGGCACCAGCGGAGGCGTGGTCGCTTCCCCACTTTATGAAAGGAGATATTTCTTCGGGCCGCAATCAGAACGTAATTCAATATGCATGCCTCAAATTTCGACAAGCCGGCGACAGCGTTTTCTCCGCCTGAAGGACTTAGAGCTTTTGTTGAGTTCAGCGAGGAATTCTTTCTATGGTCATGTTTTTGAAGAAAAATAATACAACGTGTGTGTGTGAACAAAAGACTTTACAGAGATGTACATACATAGAATTTGCCTTTGATTTTTCTTCTATCAGTTGAACTCTCACTTCGAGTCTCCAAAATTTCAATAGGCTAATTTTCAAGCAATACTAAGGTTTAACTTAAAGCGTCTCATGAGGTTTTACATAAGAAGGTTTCATGTGAGAAGCGGATAGAAGTCGAAACGACACCCAAAACTACACTGTAAATAAATATAGTACATAGGCACATTGTGAGTAAATAAAGTACATACGTAGACACCTCATAGACAACAATGCGCATCCTTGACTGTCAAAATTGCAATCCCGTTGAGAATGCGGGTGGCTGAGTCGTTTTAAGGCTTCATTTCCATTCGCATTGGAGCATTTAAAGGGAGTCCTCGTCGTGCTGTCATCTTGCACCTCTATTTGATCACGTAATGCCAGACGAGGCTTTCGAGCCGGGCGCGTAATTTGTATTCATGGAGGCTTGTTATCTGCGGCAGAGGGCGCGAGGCTTCACGACGGCTTGTTTACCGGTGCAACTCCGGACATGCAAATGCCGCCGCATTGTAGTCGAGACTGCAATGGCATCAAAACTCTGTAATTCCATGCTTGCAAATGGTCCGGATTCTTTACCATTCGGTTACCTCAATTTTGTTTTCATGAACAAATTTTCGTGGATCCAATGTCTCCACAGCCACACTTGGCCCCATTGCTGTGCGAAACGGGATGCAAAGTGCGTCACACATCGGAAGAAGTCAAAAATTTTCCGATTCTGAGAAAAGATGATGTTACCACAAAGAAAAGCTGGTTAACTATTTCGCGTTTTTTATTATTTGATAGTGCGTATGGATATGAAACCCTCACTGATGGCTGTAATGATCGTTACCATTCAAAAAAATTATGTAATCTGACAAGCTTTTATCCTAATTTAGTCAGAATTGATTCGTTGACAGGCTGAAGCCTTACTTAACGAGTCAACTCAGACCAAGTGAGGATGAAGCTTGGCAGACTACACAACTTTTCAGAATCGTCTTGATCATTACAGATACCACTGTCTTTTTATTACATCTACCCGCCCTATCAGAAAATAAATAGGTTAATCGGCTATTCTTTGTAGTAACTTTGCGAATCAAGTTAAGTGCACACAGCGTGTAGAGCAACATGAAACTCTGACACTCAGCTCTGTAGCACCGCCTGCACATCTTCTGCATTTTGCTCCTCGAGGCAGAACTGAGCGCCGCGCTGTCAGTAGACGGGCCAGGAGACAGGGAGAATTCAGATGTAGGTAGGTGAGGAACTCACATGATGCCATAAAAACTTGTTTTAAGAGAGCAGCGCAAGGAAACGTTTCTTCAAGCCTTTTGTCAAAACTTGAGCTGGATATCGCGTTAAATCTCATAAATTTGAGGGACGCAACTAATCTTAGTCGTTGAGTCATTGGAAGTTCACAAAATTAATTTAAAAGATTTTTTGTTTTGTTTGGAATGCTGAAAAATTTAAAATGGATCGATTTCGTTCTTCCGTTGTAAGTTTTGTCTAGAAAACTGAAAAGCTTTATGGCAAGAAAACAGGAAATAAACAAGAAGGATTATTATCGACACACATAAAAATGCGACAACAAGAAGTGGTCAATGCACTTGGTGAACTAAGGCCGAGTCTAAATCTGAGTTATTGCTTTTAATTGGCTTGCAAACTCTCCCCTTGTTGAAAGTGATCATTTAACGCTACTGATTTCCAGACACCCCACAAATTTTCATGAGTTCTGTAAAAATTTGTGTGTATTCTTTTTCTATCCATTCCATCTTTTTCGCCGCCTGCATGAATGTTTTTTCGCAGCCTAAGCGATTTAATCGCTTAGTCGGCAAAAAATTGGCATGCAGGTGGTAAAAAAGTTAGACTGGGTAGTCCCACTAACGTCTTGCCTGATGTTCAAACAATTCATTTACCACAAGCGATACAGAAGTGGATAATTTCTTAAGTGTAGCACAATGGTCGCATTTGAGTGTAACTCCCTGTGGGCCCGAGAAAGTTCAGTGACTTCTAAGGCATCCTACCACCAACGCTGTTCTAAGGTGTACGACTATGTTTAATTTTATTCTCCTTGTCACTGCAGGTATCGTTAGAGTGATCGAGGTTTGTTATCGCATCCACCACCACAGTCTGCCACTCACTGAATGGTGCTCCGGCCCTCGGTTCCGGCATCCGTTGTGCCGGACTCAAACTGGACCGTCGGCCCGCTGAGTGCTGGGTCTGGTACAGAGGTTCTCAACCAGGGGTAAATTTACCCCTAGGGGGTAAAAAATTACATAGTCGGGGGTAATTAATTGAAGTACCAGATAATTTTTAAACTATTTCAATTTAAATTTAATTCTGTAAAATGAGAGAGAGAATGTAAAGAAAGTGTGTGTGTTTTGTGAGGGAGTAGGGGGTAAATGGAGAAATACATAAAGCCGAAGGGGTCAGTGATGGAGGAGAAGTTGAGAATGGCTGCTCTAGTGTTTGTTGTCCTGCAGCAGTCCCCACACACTCCTGCAGCAGTCCACACACTCCTGCAGCAGTCCCCACACTCCTGCAGCAGTCCCC